>CM069457.1:2622375-2854427 GCA_035610835.1 Ophiura sarsii
TCTAGGTATATATGACAGCCACAACTCACCATTTATTCAAAGATATTAGACAACCCCACAACAATTGGGAGATTTCTCCTTAGTCAAACAAGATAAGCTATTATGTCTCTCTGTTGGGAGTCTAATAACATCTCTCTGATTGAATCATCAAGGCTAAACAAATATAGCTTTGACTCCATCACAGCAGACTGCAGGACTGTTGAAATAAACTGCATAGGTACATGTAATTTACAAAGACTACAAACACGGCGGCCCCCACTTATGTCTAGAAAGACCAAAATGTGTAAGTTTTTGCAATAACATTCTATAAGGGTAGCTTCGCCCCCCCCCCCCCCAAAAAAAAAGGGACATATGCCGAAGCCGGCCACCCAGTTATTCTTATGCCTGACCACTAAACCACAGCCATGCAAGTGGAACATTTCCATACTGGATTTTTTTTAGATGACCTGTTCTGCCTTTCCTACTCTACCCTAGTGTAGTCAGTAACCTTCATTTACCATAAAATAACATCATATAATTGTACGCTTTAGCTCACAGTTTTAAGTACCAGAGATACTCTGTCTGTGGCTTCTAAACCCATGTACATGTACTACTGTAGCCAATTCATGTGTCACTTATGTGGTAAACTAGGATCTCCTTTAGGATACCACTGCTACATGTCATTATTGAGAATATCCGCACAATTACACAGTGAGGAATGTAATGGTAGGGAATTAAATATTACTCGATGCCAAAGGCCCAACACTATTCACCAATCATTTAATTGCAAAGCATCTAATGTATTTTGTTATATTCTACAACCACATAGTTGCATTAGAGGGATCCGAAGGGCCAACACTATTCACTAATTATTTAATTGCAAAGCATCTAATGTCTTTTGTTATACTTTGCAACCACGTATTTTGCGTTACAGGGATGGCTGTTCATCAATTACTAACAATATTGCCCAAATATAGCCTAGTAAAATAAACATTGTTAAAAGAGACAATCATTCCAACATAATTGTTTAGTGGGCCTACATGAACTCATCCTCAAATGACACAACACACAATATAGCGTGTTGTCAGTGTATTGCCGCACCGTACGCAAGTGCACCATTATGTTTTATAAATGTGAATCACCATACAATTTACAATATCATATAAGGAATATACCATTTATAGGAGTGCAATATACGCACATAAATTACAACCTAGGACTAGGGAGACCTACACATATATGAACACAGATAAGAATTCAATGGATAGTGGCCGGCTGCGTAAAACTATTTTTAAAAAAATAGAGAAAGAGAAACATAGTAATTGGCTCCACGTACTAGCTATCTCTTGCCAACCCGATATTGAACATTTAACCCGCCCATATACTATTAGTTATTAGGTGAGGTTGGGTCGGATACGGATTATATCTAGCCGAGGATTCTGTATCGGGACGAGGGCGCAGCCCGAGTCCTGATACAGACTCCGAGGCTAGATATAATCCGTATCCGACCCAACCTCACCTAATAACGATTTTATCCTCTAAACCACTATTAAAATTAAAACAAAACAAGAACAAATGCCAATGTAGTAGTCACCTAGAACCCGAGCAAGTTCGACGTTCAGAAACGCCATATTGTTGATCGTCACGTCGGCGTAGCAACCCTAACGCATGCGCAGTTCCTTACTGACCGGATACGGGATACGGGGGTCGGATACGGAATATATCTAGTCAGCGCTTATCCAATAGGAACACGAGAATCGTCGCGATGGTAGGATAAATATACGAACTCCCCCAAGGGTAACCAACAACAAAAACTAATATTGAACATGCACTTAACTAAACAGTGGTGCGAGTCTGGTGGGCCAACTGACATGAATGATCTACTGCACGCCGACCTAACTTGCACGATCCTTCATGGTTACGTAACACAAAGCAAGCCACTATAGTCTTATTCACTTCGATTGTTCAACCGATTATATTCATATATCTCCTGATCAAAGGGTTACAGTTACACTGTTGTTTATATTGAATAAAGTAACTTATAAGGAGGGTACATTGTAATATTATTATAGGCCCAACGTCAGTTTGATACCTGCCCTGTTATTCAAAATCATATTAAAAGACATGTTCTAACTAAAACATTTACAACCTTATAATTATACGTATAAAACAATAGAACAATACTGAACAATGGTAGAACCTCGGAAAAAAATAAAATAAAGGAAGGTAAATAGCCCACTTCCTTGTAAATATGTTTGTTAATCAATGTTTATGTCTATGTCTACATCAACGAAGGGAATGAAAAGGTTTTGCCCCAGGAACAGTTTTTTGTTATAATGTAATCCGTAGCCTGTGGATCAACATGTTACCTCATTATAAGGTGGTAAGTCAAGTCATTGACTGAATAATTGTCTCTACTCCTGCAGATTCATCACCTGAAATATTACATTTCTCAATGTCATAATGTTACAAAACTGTAAATTAAGACTGCAATACAAGTTCACCTGGACATTCTACACTTTTGACATATTACACCAACATACAATATCTGGCTAAATATGATATAATTATAAATTTAAAATAGAAACAATTTGAGAAACACTATGATTGAAACTTTACAATTTGTTCTACAAGATTAATGCAAACATAGTTCCCTACAATTTATAAATATACCCAAATGTATCAAGGTTGCCGAATCTGCCCCTTCGCATCGATGTCCACACAAGAAATGTGCAATGCCTATTTCCCGAAATTAATTCTGTAAGTAAGCTATGCATGTATATTTAACACTTTTGCTAAACATATCGTTGAAACTCAAAGGAAATCTTAAGTTAATTGTGATATTTTTATCTCAGACCCCTGTTGCCATGACATGAAATGACTTATATGACTCGAAATTAGTGCAAACTACTATGATTGATAACCCAAGACTTTCATAAGACAATGAACCAAACTGAGTGGAGTAAAAACGACTACTATTCATTTGTTATTGCTATAAAGCACTTAGACATGTTACTCACTCACGTTAAATTTGTTGTTACTTGCGTACATGTACAGTGTTACTCACGTTACAAATTCAATTTCACGCCTCTGCCATTTTAATTAAACGACACATATCTCAATGTATTACCTGTTTTCAAATTAAGTAACTAAACATAATTATCATTCCAATTAACACGATTTAAAACGAAGGAACTATTGAGTAGACCAACTGTTCATGTTACATTGCTAACTACCATCAGAC
Organism: Ophiura sarsii; assembly: GCA_035610835.1. Taxonomy (NCBI): domain Eukaryota; kingdom Metazoa; phylum Echinodermata; class Ophiuroidea; order Amphilepidida; family Ophiuridae; genus Ophiura; species Ophiura sarsii. The sequence continues at coordinate 2,625,599 of CM069457.1, forward strand.
ACAGGATCGTGTTTCCTCCCAACTTGTGTGAATCCATAGGTATTCTTTAGATGAACTTGAACCTAAGGTATTATGCATTTCAGATATCAACACTATTTTATATTTACAGTTAATAGTAATGTAACTAAACATTAAACAACATTCTTCACACAGTTGATTGTCCCATCTACCTACAAGTAAATGTACAGTAAATAAATTGCACAAGTATATACATGTGTTATCCTAGACCACCCCTGTTGATTTCCGTCCAACAGCGAAGACAGCCAGCAGTTGGTGGCACCCTTCCCTTAATAGGTGCACTTTGTCCCTTGTAATATTAATGAACAACTTCAGTGAAGCAATCCCAATCTCTAAGTACAATCCATGATGCAAATGTCCCAATCTGGCATCTCGCATATTTATTAAATGGACGCCCTCCAGAGCGCGTTGTGCCTGGTCGGAGTCCGGAAGTCATACTGTATTCAAGCCGTGGTCAAAACAAGACCTAACCAATTGACAAAGAGTCAGAAGCCCTCGTGCAGCTGACAGCGCGGCCTCAATAGTTTTTGACGGCAAAGCTTGGCTTTTCTCATCTCAATATCGTTTGACCTCTCAATGGATACTAACACTACAGGCCTCACAGGTGGTACGTTCAAAGAAGGGTATGGATACCACAAGAAATCCTTTATACACGAAAGGTATATAAATGAGACAGAACTCTCAAAGTATGTGTGGGCCTAAAAAGACGAAGAGCCACCAATGTATCAATAGACTGGAAGATAGTAATAATCCAACACCAAAACAAGGAGATCAGGGCAATGTAACTTCTGCCTCGATAAGAAAATAAAATTCTCCACCACAACAAAGACAATCTGATAAATAAGACAAACGAGATAGTTTCCAAGTGCCGACATGGAATGTTAAACATTTACAATGATGGTAATAACCAATTCTGGGTACCCCCCTACTGGGAGATATATGACCCCCCCCCCCCCCCCCCATAATAATGACCCTTAATAGTACATTTTCAGAAGTGAAAAAAATATTTTTTTTACAATTTTCAGACTAGTGCCAATTACTGACACCATTATAATATCATTTCAGTTATGCTTTCCATCAAACATTCATCTTTTGTCTTTACAATGCAATAAAAAAATTGTTTAAGATATTGGATTGTTCCATTTTCAGAGGGGGGTATAATGGCATTTTCAGGGTTTTCATTAAATGGAGAAAAGGCAAAATGAAGGTCAAGTTTGCAATAGCATAGCAAAATTACCAGTGATTTTTTTATTGTGGTTTTCCTCAGAGCACCAATAGACATAGATAAAACAATTCAACAAATAAAATCGACGGAGACTTGTTCATTATTAATATATTCACACCATATACTCGGGCCATTTTCTGAAAATACAGATTTTAGTATTTTCATACTTGGCGTTAATTTAGTAAATTAGTTCTCTCAACTGAATGAATGGTGCGGTTAAAATAATTATTTCTTACAAAGAAGACCAATATTGTTCATTTCTACAAATAAAGTTAATAAGATAAAATAAAATTGGACTGTTCCATTATTTTCATGGGTAATTCCTACAAAAAAAATCCTGAATATGTGAAAAGTCAGGTTTTGTGATGTTACGATGCATCATAAAACTCGTGCTAGTATATTAAGCAAATGATAATAATATTCTTTAAATGAACTTACAATAGTGCGATGGAAATGTGCTATTCCATAAGTTAATGGTATATACCATTATGAAGGGACATGGATGTTTTCTGGGGAATTCTCACCAGCGAAAAAGTAGTTTGAAGAATTCACACACCTTCCATGTGGGGTGTGGGGGGGGGGGGGGGGGGGGGGGTACCAGTAATATCATGAATAGCCCAAATGAGACTATTCCACTCATTAAAGAGGGGTGTTTTGGTTATATCCGGGCAGTATGAATTTGCAATACGTTTGACCAATCAGTTCTAATGATGACATTGTACAATTTATATTTTTAAGACATCACTGTTCATGCTATGCCATAGTTTTCTAGGAGAATTTATATATAGTTACAGAAATAGTTATTTCCATGTAAGATCCGATCTGTCATCTGGAACCTGCGATCACAATTGCCCTAGCCCAAACGTCGGCTTTACCAATTGATCTAAACGGGACTGCTATGTCAGATACTGTTTTATAACTACATGTATGATTGATGGGTCGGTATAAATGGACGGCCCTCTATCTTATTGGAAATAAATTGATTTAATAATAGCCATTCAATTATAATCCTGTGAGACCAGGATTATAGTGGTTTGCATAGTTACTTTCATTTTGTTGCTTACTTGATCTACCAACCTAATATGCATCATCATAATTCTCCCTTAAATCATGATGAAGGAAACGTTTAAGATTACTGTGTGAAACATTTAAAATAAGCCAATGAATACATTTTGCTGTAGTTAATTTGTAGTATAATGTGTTTTAGCTTATAAAAAGGTTAGACTATTAAGATCATTACTTTTTACAATCAAATTAATTATGCGCTTGTTTTTAAAAAAATAAAAATAAAGCTTGTATAATTGAGTAATAATTTTACATTCAAGTTTGCATTAATTTCTATATCACTAGGATTTCAAAAGAAATTGCAAAGGGTGTACTTGAGAATCGAATCACCAACCCCGTGATACTGAAGTTGACGCTTTACCAATTGAGCAATTCGTCTGTCCATGAAATTATTTAGATAGTAATACAACTTTATAGTATTGAATATCGAATACACTAAACTCATTCGTGCTAATTTCTCTAGATCAAAAGAGGGCGCTCATACCTTTTTATCTATTTTCAGCTTATTAACTATTAGTCAATGGGGGCTTATAGATGAAGTTTAACGGTATATAAATATTAGCCAATTATATAAATAGGCTATATCGATCATCTAAAGTATCTGTAAGTGTTGAAAAACACCATTTGCTAGTCAAACCTACACCCCTATTTAATATAATGGAATAATCCAAGAGTACTTAACGACATTCACACTTTAATTTAAGTGAGATTCAATTTAGGCTAAATGTTAGCCAATATCGATCATCTAAAGAAGGCCTACCAAGGCCTACCTGTAAGTGTCGCAAAACACCATTTGATATTCAAAACTACAGAACGTTCACAGTTTAAAACAAACAATAAAGAACAAGTAATACCAAGACTTCCACATATTGAATACATACAGTGTGTTGCCTTCTCATTGAGCGAATTGCCACACCTACAAAAACATGAATTTTTATCTGATTTTGAACATTTGAATAGTACCCCTGTGAAAGAATGGAACAATCCAACATCATTACACTTTTAAAATGTATTTTATATATTTTGTAGTCTTTTGCAATCAATATCGTGATATTTCACTGAAGAAATAGTAATACTGAAAAAAATATAACGATTGTACTTCCTGTATGATACGGGTGAAATTGGACCAATGTTATATAAAAAGTTGGGGTAATAAGTGGTTGTGAGTAATAAAAAGTTGAGTCTCCTTCGTTTTGAATGCATTGTATTAACCACCTTAGATGAGAGGTTGCTTCCAGTAAAGATCAATCTTCTAACTACACTGGGAAAGGTACAGTGGCCTACATTTCAGAGTTTTCGAAATTTTAAAAACTTTCGAAAATAAGCACACCCCCCCCCCCCCCCCCCCCCCCCCCCTTGTACGATAATGGAATATTCCAATGATAACAATTTTTTTTCTGTGTGCGTGATAAAGACAAGGGATGAAACATCATATGTACAAAAGATAGTGTTCATAGATCTTCATCTTAGGTATCAAACCCTAGTCTAGATTTGGTATGAAACAGTATATTTCAGGTCTGAACAGTAGGTTCCTGGGGGACTATTTTAGGCGGGGGGTCGAGTTTTCTTGGAGGGGGCTATGTCAGATTTTGTAATAGTCATTTTTTGTGAATATTGGACCAAACATGTTTTAACATCACCAAATTATGTTTGAAACTGGCTGACCCCCATCTGTACACATTTACCATAGTGCCTGACTTTCTCAGATATCTGCTTAAAAGTGTCGCAAAACACAATTTGCTATTCAAAAACACACCCTACGGAATATAATGGAACAATTCAAGGGCACTCAACAACGTTTACATTTTAAAAGAAACAATAAACAACAGGCAATAACAGGATCTTTACTTCCTATACTCTGTGTTGCCTGCACATTAAAAATGATTGACATTGACAAAAACATGAATTTTCATCTGATTTTTGAATATTTTATAATGGTACCCCTGTGGCAAAAGTGGAACAATCCAATATCATTATACTTTTATAATGTATTGCATACATTTTGCAATCAATATCATGATGATTCACTGAAGAAATAGTGAGTAATTGAGAGAAAATACAACGATGTTACCATTGGTTTGATACAGGTGAATTTGACTAATGTTGAAAGTAAGGGTAATAAATGGTTGGGAGTTATTAAGAGTGTAAAAGTCTCCGTCGTTTTGAATGCATTTTATCAATCACCTTGGATGAGGCATTGTTCCCAGCAAAGATAAATATTCTAACTTTGCTGGGATTGGTACAATGCAAGAGTAAAATAGACCTAAATTTAATTTTCTTTTTAATTTTTGAAAATTATCAAAAATAGGCTCACCCCTGTTCAGAAATGGAATATTCCAAATGATAACATTTTTTTTCTGCATGTATGATAAAGACAAAGGATAAAACATCCTATGCAGAAAAGATGAAGTTCGTAGATCCTCATCTTAGATATGAAACCCTAATCTAAATTTGACACACAACTGTATTTTTCAGGTCTGAAAAGAGTGTTCAAGGGGACCATTCCAGGGGGGTTCCTATTTTCTGGGAGGGTGTGTGCCAGAATGTTTAATACTGATTTTTGAGAATATTTGACCAAACATGTTAAAGCACCAAAATATGATTAAAATTGGCTGACCCCCATCTGCACAGATTTTCCCATAGTGCCTGATTCTCTCAGAAAGTCCTTCTTAAACGCAGTTTTCTCTATCTGTTCAGCGATGTCAGTGCGTTGCGTTGTATGCGCGAGCAGTGTTACGCGAATTGAATACGCAACATATGTTGCGTGCGCGTACTGCGAATACTTTTTCCCACTGACTTCGCAGTATGGAAGGAAAACATTAAGTTTGCCTGAAGATCGCGTAAGCGAGAAACCTAAGGTAGCGGTCTACCAAATAAAAAGTGTTTTTATTTGATATGTAAGGGTGTATGTATGTATGTATAAAACATGAATATATTCAAATTCGTTAGTAGCTGCAGTTGTGAGGAGAAGGGATCTTCATTAACATAATATATAGTAATACAGGAAAAATAAGTGGATACATGTGTAAAACAAGATCATATAATAACCCACGTGATATCACATCACCGTTATATCAGTCTGTATGGTTGTTGTTTTGAAACATGAAATATTGATTAAATGCTGAATTAGTGTTTATAGGTTTAACTTATAGAGAAATTGTGTATTATGTATAGAGACCTGATGCAACCAAAAAAGGACGTAAGACCTATTATACATATCTATGAATGATTGAGGCATAATAATTGTAACTTTAACCAATGTTTATTATATCAATTCCCTTTATAAACCTTGATTTTTGAAAAATAAATGCAATTCCGGCGTTCCCATACTGCATGTCTACAGCGCACCTTTATGTGATCGTAACTTCCTAAATAAGTGTAAACATAGAACAATTCAAACAACAATAAGTATAAATCCAAATCAGTTGGCTATAATTTGCATAAAACCGAATGTGATTCGGTTCAGTAATTATGGAGATATTAGCAATTGCGTAAAAGTAGTCTAAGAACAATTCGAAGTTTGCTCATTATTGAGCATGTTGAGTGATTCATACAGCACAGACAAGAAGTTAATCTTCTCTCGTAGATAACATTGTTTTCTTGTCCTTTATTTTTAAAACTAAAAATGAACACAGTTCGCATAAAGATTTTTCAATGTTATTTGCATCACATTTTAGACTTCATGTTAGGAAATGTTGAAACCAGCAATATTGGTTTTAGCAGTTAACGCGCAACGAACTATCTGTAATATAATTTTCTTAAAGTTGTAACTTTCCACTTCTCTTAGGAATCAGCCACTGCACTAGTAGGCGGAAACAGGTCTGTAATTTCCTTATAGTACGTGGTTCTATTGAATCCAAGCGTAATAATAACATCAGAGATAAAGTGAACATCCATAAAGTTATTATTAATAAAAAGGCAGTCGTCAGAATTATTGCATGTTGGAGATGACTTTCGCCTGGATGCACTATGTTTCAATTCAATAATGTTAGTCTTTACCCTCTTGCAATTGTGAATGTTTAAAGGTTATTAAACTACTTCAAGAAATGCTTAATTATTGAGAAAAGGTGATATAAGCCGAAGGATATTTGGGATCTTAAGAAAACGATAGATGTGGAAAACAACGTTTTGAAAAAAAAATCTTGGAAAAGAAGAGATGTGGAGGCGTGAATTTCAGAAAAACCCTGATATGTAGAACACCGTTTAATAGTAGATGGCGTGATCAATAGGGTCGTCTTATCTTATCCAACAGAATAACCAGTTTAGTGATGACATTACGACAATCATTGTTGGGATAGAATGAGAACAGAATATAGTGCTCAATGGAAGTATTAATATCATGCTATATTACAGCAATAATGAGCGCTTACTATTATCATGCATATTTCCAATTGGAATCTTGTAAAAGGGATACATCTTACAGGAACATTGATTTATTAATGAGAAATCGTCGGACATACATTTTCGTTCAACTTGTGAAATAATGTAATTTCACGATGATTTTGACACCCTTACAAAATTTCCGAGTACTTTTAGAAACTCATCAATCCCTCTTATATATCCAGTAGTGGTTATTAATGCCACTACAATACTCACCCTCGTAGTGCAATATGAATCCAGTTGCGGCAGGTTGCCCGGTATTAGTTGAGAAAAGGACGTCTAGCTTGCTGGAAGATTTCGACCACCAAACACCTGGTGTGTCCCCGTTACGATATACCGCGATATCGCCACCGATTTCGCCAGAAACTGTGAGGAAGTCGTTCCCGCTTAAATCAAATAATGAGAACCACACTTCTGCAAAAGATGCCTGTGAGAATGTGATGAGCCACGTTGAAGTGGTACCCTGAGTGTACGACCCGGGAAAGTTTGGCGATGTTAAGGTACCCTTATCTGAAGCCGCTTGATAACCAGCTGCGCCAAGGGTAACTGTATTTGAATAAATATACAGAGAAAAGCTTGATAACCAATAGCTAAAGTAATATATTTTATAACAATCACAAATATTCTAAACAGGTGTAAATGATACAAATGCTGAACTGAAAAGAATCCATCCCTGAAATCTCGCTCACAAGATAAACGTGTTGTGGTCACTTTATGTTTATCTGTAATTCTACATGAAATGGTGTCTTGCGTATGCATAATGTGAATTTGAAGATAGAACCACACTTAGGAGAAATGGAATGCTTGCAGATTATAATAGAGCATGCTAACCAGCGTCCATTATTGTGGACAAAGGACGCAGGGAAACTACTTACAGGCATAGGGCCACTTTGACTAGTTTGGTGACAGATGAAATACAGTTAAGATGGAGAAATCACAACCTTGAAATATTCACAAATGATCTGGCTGTTTATATTAGACATAAGCTTTGAACAAACGACAATGAAGAACTTTTTTTAACATGAGAGTCTAGGAGAATGCTGAGATACCATTCAACACAACAGCACATTATGCACAAAGAAGGACAATAATGCGTTCCCATCATGGACTTGTGTGTGGACAAACAGATTATTAATCATTTTTCTTTAAATGGCCACTATTTCTTAATTAGAGCTTCAATTTCAATGGCATTTTAACCATACATAAGTGCCAAAGATATTGAATATATTATTATTATTATTATTATTAGAATATATGTAAATATGATGTTATAATGTCTCTAAAATTCTGAAAAATATACATTTTTAGACCGCTCTGTAGTAACCGACTTAGTCACATAAGCATGATAAGCAAGTTACTACTATTTTAAAATCTTGTCTGCACATACCATCGTAGTAGCTGGTAATTTGTCCTTCACCCCCACATCTTTGGTTCTGAGGCTCACCAATGCAGGGTTCATTGCACAGAGTATTATCCTGTCTTATGCCTTGATGGGGAGGGTTGCCACATACACAACCATCGCCACCGTAAAGAGCGGCTATTTGAAAACTTCTTCTGCACAATGATAGACATCTTTCTATAGTGAGAGCTGCTTGAGTGCTAGAGCTGCCCTGCCAATCAGTAGGTCTATTACTGTAACAGCCTAGATAACCTGGCACTGGAACCAAACAGAATTAAGATAAATTAATAAGTACATTATAATTTTACCCTCCTTCCTTCACATCCTTACCAATAATCCTACATGCGTGTAAAACCACATCCGCGAGTAGTAGTTGAATTGGAGTTGGAAGGCCGCGTGGTGGTTCGAATCTAGCTTACTAAGTGCAATCTCTTAATTCCAAAGACTTATTGTTAAGACCAACAGACTTATATTTAAAATCCACGCGGATTGATATTAGTGACAAAACTCTTGGATTTAAAAACAAAACTATCTTTAGACTTAAAACTGTAAATCTGTAGAAGTTAAAAAAAAAAAAAGTTTGTACTTGGAATTTAAGTCTTTCTGGGCTTATTTTGAAATACCTTGAGGATTTATTTCAGTCAAGTCTTTCTACAGATTTAAAAGGGTATTGTAAAGAACCAAGGAAAAACAAATCTGTCCAGAGTTGTTTTTAACTGGATGCTTCACAAGCGATTAAAACTCAATCAAGACAAAACTGAGTTCTATATAGCGTCCTCTGCTCATCACGTCCAGAATCTTCAACATCTTTCTCTCCATCTTCCTGAGCAGGAAGTTTTCCCATCTAAGTCTATCAAAACCTTGGCGTTATTTTCGATCGCTGCATGAAAATGACTGCTCACGTTACCCATCTCTCCCGCTCCATCAACTGGCAAATTCGTAATCTGAATCGCATCAGGAAGTATCTTGATGTTGACACTTGCCACAATATCGTCCGTGCCCTCATTTTATCACACCGTTTGCTTCACGAAGAGACCTAGGTAACATATTCCATAAATTGGGTCCTAAAACAGAAAAACATTTATCCCCATAGGTTCTGTTGGTGGAAGGGGTCACAAGACGGGTTGTATCTTGAGTTGACCTAAGACCGGGTTGTTCCGTAACCTGACTCAATTAATCTGACCTGACTCAATTTTATCTGACACAGTTTATTTTTTGTAATGTAAGATTTCCTGATATCGGAAAAAGTAATTAAAACGCACATGTGGCTCCAAATATTCCGTGTGAATGAAATCAAGTGATTACATGTTGTCATTACAGCTTAATTCTATCTTAAAACATTGTAGGCTCTGGCATAATTCGGTTACATGATGAGTGCAGTGAGCCCTGATTATAAGGCTTGGGCGATACATGAACTTCGATCTGTGCGTAAAGGGTACATACCGGTAATTCAGTCGGTGAAGCAGCTTTCGGCAAAAGTTTATCACGTAGGAAGTCCGTATTTTGCATAAGAATTGTTGAATAATTGTACACTATTATCGATGTTAGTGTTCAAATCTTGTTTTGGTATAACTTGTGAGTGTGATCTGTCTAAATCTGAACAGTCAACTTGAGTATTTTCTTGAAATGACGACTGACCTGCGTATGAACACACGGCGATGTCACATCGTAGTTAGCAGTCGGATTGTAAACACCCTGAAATACGACTGTTTTTATCGGTATTTATCTCAAAAAGTAGAAGGAAAATTTGGCGTCATTTTCAGATATGTTATGTAAAAATATCCAGTGGCGTAGCCAGGGGGGAGGGGGGGGGGGGCAAAGGGGGGCAACTGTGAAAAATTAAGAGGAAAAATAGAGAAAATGAAAGAAAAACAAGTAAATAAGCAAATATGCCCATGGACAGCAAACAAATGGGTCAAAACGGATGAGTTTTCGAGGGGGTAACAGGGGCGGATCCAGGATTTGAAGTTGGGGGGGGGGGGGGGCGTAGAAAAAAAAGTGAAAATAATGTTCAATGATTTTGTCTCAATCGTCGCGCCTGCGCGACGCAGGGGGGTGTCTGAGGGGGGATGTGACAGTGCCCCCCCCCCCCCCCCCCCCCCCCCCCACAGAAGTTGGAAAATGAGCGTTCGAATGGAGCCATTTGATGCAACGATTTATGGTTCAAATGGAGCGATTCAAGTTGCCGGTGCCTTATTTTAGGTAAAAGGTTCCACGAAATGAAAGGCATCACACACTTCTTCTTTTCTCTATCAATTTGTTTTCTTTCATTTTTCTGTCCGTGTATAGTGGCGCAAGGGGGAGAAATTTTTAAAATCTACGATTCAAAAGCGATTTTGCGCTTCATTTTTAAGTTCCATTAAAAGAAGCGCATCACGAACTTCTTTTCTTTTTTCTTTTCTTTTTTTCTTTTGTCTGCCCAGTCTGCCCAGCGGGAGTCTGAAGGGAATATTCCCCATGAGAAGTGGAGAAAATTGTATGGAGCGATTTGGTGCCCCATTTTAGGTAAGAAGGCTTTTTTCTCCGTCTCCTTCTACTTCCCTCCAATCTTCTCTTTCTCCTTTGTTTTTTTACCCACTCAGAGGGGCAGGGCCCGGGTGGCGCAGGGGGGGGGGGGGGGGGGGGGGGGGGGGTGGTTTGAGGGGGATGTTCCCCCTGCAAATGGTTTATCTACTCAATAGTTATGTAGGCCTACTGCTAAATCGAAAATTAAAACCATTTTATCCAAAAAAAATATTTTTAAATGATCTGTATTGAAAAAAAGAATATAAAATGTGCAAACTAGAGTGCTATTAATATGTCTTATTTAATTTGAGAGTAAAAAAGGTTAATTTTAGATGACACAAAAACATCATCCCCGACGTCGGGACTCGAACACGTATCTTAGAAATGCCATCTGCGATAAAACAGTAATCGTCCAGCGCTCTCGACCGCTGCGCCACGGGTCATTCTGAAGATGGCGACGGTTTTCAATAATATATAGTGTCGTTACAGGGTTATCACTCACTGATCAGCTGTAGCGGTGCAATGAGCCTTGTTGTTGTTATTTAAATTAATCTCCACCGAGTCTATTCGAAAAGCGAGCATAAATCGCGAGTACTGAAGCAGCGTGTGTTGGAGTCTGCCTGTCAGGCTTGGGCGATATCAAATTCCTAATTTAATCGCGCGAAAGATATGAAGAGCCAGAATGATTTAATTTGAAAAGGCGAGATAAATTATCGGTTTATCATCAGTTGGGGCTCCGAAAACCACTTTTATGATACCATATATTTTAAAACAAATTTCGTCACCTTATAATCATAAAAAAAATTGTGTCAGATGAAACTATGTCAGATAAAATTGAGTCAGGTCAGATTAATTGAGTCAGGTTACGGAAGAACCCCCTAAGACCGGCATGCCCTGGTGTATACAAACAAATGAGATCTTGCAAATATTGTGGGGATGAACCTTGTATACAATTGTACACATGCACTAAGATCTTAAAATCAACTCTCTGCTGGACCGGCAACCAATGCAGCTCACGAATCAAAGGTGCAGCGCTAGTGCGCCTATCAACATGATAGACAAGGCGTGCAGCGCGGTTTTTTCAAAGATCTTACTGCATGATTAGGCAGGCCGCTCTTTCAACAGGTCAAACTCGCTAGTCATAAGGGTCGCTAGTCATAAGGGTCACTAGTAATAAGGGTCGCTAGTCATAAACCCTAACCCTAACCCTACCCTAACCCTAACCCTAAACATACCCTACCCTAACACTAACCCTAAACCTAACCCTAAATCTAACCCTAAACCTAACCTTAACCTAACCCTAAACCTACCCTAACCCTACCCTAAACCTAACCCTTAAGATACTTTTATGACTAGCGCACTCGTGGTATAGGAAAATACACGTTATGACTAGCGACCCTTATGACTAGCGGGTAGACCCCCTTCCAACATGCTCGGCAAAACATAAAAAAGCGATGACTATCCTTCGAATTTTTATATTTTGGTCTACATGTAAACATGTAAAGCGTGTTAAAGCGATCAAATGTCACCGACTTACATGCACACGTGACTGCAACATCACGATTATGTGTACACGGGTTATTTGTCACATCAAAGGTGGCTCCCGCGCATTCCGATATGCTGACCTCCGACCCATCACATTCAATATCGTATAACCATATAACACCTGATGTACTACTAATATCATTGTCAGAGACTACTGTGTACGTTGCGGTAGCACCTTCCACAAAACCTGAAATGATAAAAACACCAATCTGTATTGTTAAAAAAGTTGTTCTAATGTCGACATTTATAATTAGCCGATTTCAATCGTATCTCTGTATATTTTGTGTAGCAAATGTGTATCCGATCTGATGATGATAATGCGCTATGTCGTATGATTTAATTACTATTGTGCACCTAACTATGTACACACCTTACACACACAGTTATTAACCATGTGTGCTTATGGTAGATAATTTAAAATTAATATTCGGTACCAAACAATTGAATATGCATTAAGCGAGCAAATCTATTTTGTAATTTGACAACAGATTCATAAAAAAATGAATACTTTTAAAGTTTCGATCCTTAAAGGCCCTGTCACACCATAGCGTATGGCCTGAACGTGGCCTGAACGTATGCCGACGTATTCAAAAAAATAGCTCGAAAATTGTCAGAGTCCAAGAACGTCCAAGAACGTCCAACTTCCCAACGAATTGCGTAGGAAAAGTCGACATCGGTGATGGAATGGACGTATCCATAGCGTATCCATAGCGTATTAAACGTATACATAGCGTATTAAACGTATACATAGCGTATTAAACGTATACATAGCGTATGACCAACGTATTGATAGCGTATAACTAACTTATAACAAACTTATGACAGCGTATGCGATCGGCGAGCGTATACATGTACCTCAAAATAAATTTACGATACTCGAAGCCGTTCCGGTTTTTTTCTGGCACAAGTTTTAAAACTGGTTTAACACTATTTAATCTAGTTTTAACTGCAAAAGGTTGCGAGGCAATTTACATGGACTGTAACTGCGCGATGGTTTACATCGATCGAGTTTGTAATTTCATTTGGGGGGCATCATGGTGGGGGAGCCCCGGGGGACTTATCACAATAGCGGTATACGTGTATGTGCCGCTTTTTGGGGTGCCTTTTCTCGAAGTATATGGGTGGTATTGATTAAATCAGAAATGTTTTTGGTATTTGTAAATGCCCCCTTAAATACCTTGATGGTTTATAGAAGCTTTAATTTCCAATCCGAAGTTCAAATGTTTAAATACACTTTCGAGAACCCAATTTTGGTTAAAATACACTTTCGAGAACCCAATTTTCTACTTACCTCCCGTTTATTGTAATTAGGCGCAAGCCTACATGTATGACAAGGGATGAAGGATGCCCCCCCCCCCCCCCCCCCCCCCCCCATCCCACCCCACCCCACCTCTGGTTACGCCACTGAACGGGTCGAAGCAGAATGGGAAATGTTCTCGAAATTGTTTCATCCTCATCCTGACGTTTATGACAATTAGTTAAATATTTTATGAATTTTAGACCAGTCAGACATTATTGTGCATATAAAAGTTCTCCTCTTGGTTCCGTCCATCCCGGTCCCGGTCCGGGGTCTATATAATTATTCGATGGCCATGGTTGACAATATCGAATAAGGGCAGATCCCCCATGAATGAAAGGTAGTTTCATTTTCAGTATTCATCGTGTTTTATCCAGTTTAGTCAACGATATCTGACGACGGGGTGCGTCGTCATGGTCCGTCAGAATCCACCAATGGTGCGTCCAAAAATTGACTGAGGGTGCGTATTTGGATGGCAATGGTTCGTCGTTTTTTTGACACAGGGTGCGTCATGGTACATGAGAAGTTGACGCACCTCGGTAAAGTGACGCACTACTCCCGGGGGTCGTATAGTGCGTCTTACAACTGATAGGTGTATAACGCGCAACCGATACCTAATGAGGAAAGAAGTAGTGAATGTATTTTCTATGGCATAATCATTTGATAATTGCCTAATGTGTGCTAAGCAATGATGATTTGTGTGAAATGAATCACATCTCACCAATCATCCATACATGCCTGACCGGTTTTGATAGCCCCTGGTCAGTCAGTATGCAGCCCCGCTCAAAGCCGTTGTATTTCTAACCCACTCACAGCGACCGGAAGTACTCACCCGTAGCGATACCGCTTCGTAGTTATAGTTGACCTCATGATAGCACGATGTAAATGAGCTCTTTTCATGATTATAATCACACAGTTCAAAAACATTTGCCATGAAATTGTAAAATAAAAAGGCATGTGATGCATATAATATATCTAATATTATCTGTGAACTTCATGACATGTTGTATTTTCGGTGCAAATTATTGCAATCACGCAGACTGAATTCAAGAAAATCATGACGAAAATAAAGCCAAATCCACTGTAAAAAGTCACTTCTGAAGAACCAGGTACCAACTTTATCCATGGTATCATAATATTCATAGTCTTTTGTAACTAGAAACATGCTTGAAATATTATAAAATTATTTAGTCCGGTCAAGTGAATGGTTAATAATATAGCTCCTCGAATCTTGTCTCGAGCTAAATTCATTTCGTACCGTCGTTGGGTTGTTGATGAAGTGTTTAAATCTCACGGATATAACTAGTTTCGTTTGATAGCTCAGATGGTAAAGAGTTCGCTTGGAGAACGAGAGGTCCGGGTTTCGAAATCGATCCTTCTGCTCTGCACAATTTCATATGATATTTTTTTCTCGTCAAAATCATTTTTCACAATTTCATCACACAAAATGCATGAATTCGGACGTTTTCATTGCAAAAACGGTATTTTTTTCCAAAATTTCAATAATGAATTCAAACGCGGGCATGAAAATGAAGCGCGGGCGGGTTACGGGAAACTAAAAATCAAGTTGGCGAGGCCTAACGGGGAATCGTAAGTTTCGTTTTCTGACCGAAAATCGGTGAAAAATCAGACTCGGTTTTTCTTATCAAAAAAGAAGTCGGGCATCAATGTTTTTGATATGAAATTAAAGCTTAACATTCCGTTAATACGGAAATTGCTATTAAAATATCGTACGAATTTTAGTCCGGTCAAGTGAATGGTTACAAGAAGCAAAGTCACGAAAGTTGTTAAATTCATATTACAGAGAAAATTACGAAAAATCCACCTACTTCGCCATCATGGCTGCCAGCTAACCCTACCTCAATTAATTCAGGGAAAACAAACTTCTCATAAGGTTTTAGCGCAAGGTTGACATCCTGAAATCGATCTTTGTGTGGGTTAGAAATCGGCAAGGTCACTCATTGAAAGCGATACCTGCGTGCTGACTGCTGGTGGTCAGGAACATTTTAGATGCATATCAAAAAAATCAAACAATGTAACAGTTATTCAACTTTTAAACTTTATTAGTGTAGGTATGGCTTCATTACTGAATTAAGGATAAATAGCTCCATGTATTATATATATATAATCATAATTTAACATCAATCGAAATATCGAATTGTTGATTTTTTAATGGAATACCGGGTACATGTGTACACATACTCACCGAGTTGTTTACATATGACGTGTGCATCATTGATACCCCAGTTGCTATTGCATACAGTTCCCCATACACCTTGATGCTCAACCTCAACCCTGCCTTTGTAACCGAGGTTACTACCTTCTATTCTCACATCGCCATCTAAAAAGAGAAAAAATATATCCAAGATCAAGAGATGAATAAAAACCGTTTTATTTTGTGCTCTACTTCTTTTGACTTCCAGTAAATATTATATACAATCATAATAACAACTAACGTCACGATCTTCACTATGACATCACATCTATGTTTTCATAAATCAGGCCTACACTGTATCTTAATATTGTGACATGTAATTGAGTCTAATGTTTTGAAATAGTTTGGGCACTGGGAGCAAAGGCTCACAAAGTGCGCTAATTGTTGCAATTGTATGTGTAAGTTTGACCCAAAGGCTATTGCATTTCAGAACTAATTCAAGCTAGCAACTCTTATCTCATGTCGAGATCAAGTCGGGCTATACAGCCGGCATACTTAGTTGTGTGAGGTGAGCTTTATGAACGTGTTTCTACTGTCAACTTAACTGTAATTACCGTTAAGTTGCCCAGTAGAAACAGCCAACTAACGTTCATAACTGTTAACTTTTCTAAGGGCAAAAACCTACAAAAACCAGGTTTGTTAACGGTAAGTAACGCTAACTTGCCCTGTAAAAACAGCAAACCCGTTACAACCGCTTATTTCTTTTGACCAGGACAAACATTCACGTACACGCTGGATGCTACACGTTGTGGCTCTGCGATTACGACGCCTTTCATCTTTTTGTATAGTGTGTCGGAATACGTTCAGACCATACGAAATGGTGTGACTGACAGGGCCAAAAGTGTCTCGTCACTTCTCAGGATGAGTTTATTTGATTTTAATTGAAATGAATTATTTTGTATTATATTGAATTTATTTTGAATTAAATTGAATTTATTTTGAATCAAATTGAATTTATTTTGAATCAAATTGAATTTATTTTGAATCAAATTGATTTTTTGTTGTTGAATTAAATTGAATTTTTTTTGTTGAATTAAATTGAATTTATTTTAAATTAAATAGAATTGATTTTGAATTAAATTGAATTGATTTTGAATTAAATTGAATTTATATTGAATTAAATTGAATTTAGTTTGAATTAAATTAAATGTGGTGAAATGTCATTAATTAATAATATTAAATATTTCGCTTACATGCGGGTAATTAAATCGCTCGCAAATTATAGCTAAACTAGCGGGCATCCCGCTAGAAGATTTCACGGGGTGGTAAGTAAACAAAGCGTAAGCAAATTTGATACAATATCAATAACATGTCCTACATGTATACATAATCCATACGGGCCCTAAATAATCTGAATATCGCAGGTGCTTTTGATAATCCAGGTATACATGTGCCTAAGTCCTACCCCTAATCCAGTTACCACAGGTGCCCTTAATGGCACCGGATACTACATAATCCAGGTACTGCAGTGTGCCGTTATATCGAGATACCCAGGTGCCTTACTGTATCATTCAAGTAACTTGAATTAATCGCGGGTGCCGAAGAAATCGGGCAGTAATAGTCATACCACATTAGGCAGAGGTGAGTAATATCAAAGCGTTATAAATGTTTATATAAATGTCAAGAATATGTCCTTATTCAGTACCCTTAATACACCATGCGCCTAGGCCCAATGTGCTCTTAAATAATACAGATACCCATGTTCCTGATCCAAGTACTCCACGTGTTCTTAATACACCGCTTGCCCATAGGCCTAGGCCCTACCCCTCACAGATGGCCTTAATAACCCAGGTACGGCATTTGCCGGCATTAGCCTATATCCATACCAATGTACCCGTATTATATCCAGTTTATAATGGAAAGCGCAGGTAGGTTCCGAAGCTATAATAGCGGGTGGTTAGTCACATCAAAACGTATAAAGATGAGGGTATTGTAAAACAGCAAGAGTATGTCGTTGATACTCCATGTATCCTAGGTGCCCTTAATACTGACATTGGTACCACAGTGCCCTCAATAATCCATATATACCATGTGCCCTTACTAAATTCATGTATGCCATGCATGTATAACACATGGTGCCCTTGATTATTCAGGTACCACCCCATGTACTTTAATAATCAAGATTGTGTATTAGTGATCCAATATAGGACCTCCATGGACTATGTGGTTTATCTTGAATCGAATATTAAGGGCACCCGTGATAACTGTGTATGCGGCTATTAGGGCCTACGTGGATTAATAAGGACACCTGAATGGTTATTCAGGTGTAGGAATACTTAAAATATTCAGAGTATCTGGATTGCCTAAATATCCCCTCCCCCAGTTACCCCCTGTCAGCTCATGTCTCTACCCATTTTGTACCCCAAATAATACAAAAGTTGTATTTTAATGTCAAAACTGAAAGTAAACTTAAAATTAGCTTTAAAATGTCTCCCCCGATTCTTTTATTGCCCCGCCACCCCGTTTTCCTCCTTTAAAATGTTGATATGTGTGCCATCCGGGTTTTATTTGGCCTATTTACTTAAATACATTATTCCTCCAATAGGCATGTAGAGCCTAAACGTATGTAGTCCCTTTGTCATGTTTGTTGAGTTCTAAATAAGGCCTTCCGAGATACTACCTAATACACCCTTCAAATCCAGTTATCACAGGTGGCACACCTGCGCATAGTATATCCAGGTAATTTAAGACTATCTGCGTTTCATAGTAAACCCGTAATCCAGATACCACTGGTGCCCTTACTAATCCAGACACTAATCATGATAATATACTACAGGTTCCGTTTATCCAGATGCCCATGTGCCCTTATATCCAGATTATCAAGTAAGGGAAGTGCGGGGAGGAGGAGGTGGCTTTAGGTTATTATGGGGCAATAACGCACGTTCCGTTTATCCAGATACCCATGTGGCGCCTTAGTAAGGCCGCCTTACTATATCCATATTATCAAGTGAGGGAAATGCGGGGGAAGGGGGCTTAGACGTTAGGGTATGATGTGACAATCCCGTAAGTTACGTGCTATAGAAGCCGCACGGCGAATAAGCCGCAGCACCTCAAATTAAGATTCAGCCTCATCATATACAGTAAGCCGCACAACCGCTGTATAATAAGTCGCACAAAGAAAATGAAAGGGGTGTGTGTGGGGGAGGGGTGTGTGTGGGGGTGGGGGTCATGATCCACCAGCCAATAGCTTATGACCAGCCATGGGGTTACAACTGCATGAGTGACTCCATCAAAGGTATTTTCCTTCAGCCACTTCAGTCACTTTAAATATGTTATCCTGGATACGGTTTGCGCCTTGCTCCCAGTTTCTTTATTAAAATAAAGATATTGGCTTTATGATTAATGATTAATGTTTTGTTTGTGTCTTGCTCTCTATATATGTTATTGTACTGTACGGTATGCACCGCGGAGCAACCGTACGGACTGCCTGCTTTCACTGCATGCCCCGTTTACAATGTACAGTTTGCGCCACAAACGCGTACATACTTTGTCTGCATCATTACGTGTGCGCCGAATCGCGTGCGCCATGTTAAACGCGGTCGCGCAGCAACAACAACGGTTGGTATGGTACCGCCAGTTTCTTTATCGTTAGCAAACTTCGCGTTCATCTATGTATTTAATGTGAAAGTGTCACTTTAAGATCTGCGTAAGAGTTTTTGTTTACATTTAGAAAATGTCGTAAAATATTTTAATTTGTTGGACGTATAGTCCCGTATAAATGCTTGTTACTATGCGTTCTTTAAGAATAACAAACAGCCGCATATACAGAAATGTAGCTATGTCCCTGAAGAAAACATTTTGGGTGAAGACCATATGCCATCACTCATTCCGAAAACCACAATTTGTGTCCGAACAGTAACTACCCGAGTAAAAGAAAATCAACATTTCGGATTTTCACATGTGATCCTTTCTGCGCATGTCTCAAAACGGGGAAAAAACGGGCATTTAACTATCTAATTAGCTCGTGTATTAGAGGCGCAATTACCACGCTTTTTTCAGTTGAAGAGGGACGCGAGTGTAAAATTATATTGAACTATCTAATAAAGCCATGTTCCGAAAATTAGTATATAGATGAACAAAACACAAAATCAAATGCCATATGAGTGCACCAGGCGGCCCCTTCCTCATATAATGCATTAACGACGATCAGGTTTTAGCCAACAAACTCTGCCACAACTATCAAGTGATGCATATAATTCAATATGGTTTTCTTATTGGACCGATATGAGTAGGGACAAACACATCATGGTACTATCGCTCTATGATGTATTCGGATTCAACAATGTTATTGATACACCTGTTCAAAACTCCCGCCAACAAACACACCACTATTTCCATGACTATACAACAGTGGCATTATCGCATAACGCTAATTTAGAATAATGCTCTCTAAAACGATTTAAAAACGATCAATGCTAGAGATCGGCAGTTTGATTTGAGATTTATTAATGGATCATTAAAGCTTCTCTATCTATTAGTTATATGTTTGAATATATCGGGTTTTTCTGCTGGACAACTTAAAGCTTCTATCTACTAAATATATGTTTGAATCTAATGGACAACTCGCATACTTGCGCTTTTATTCCCACGCATTACAAATGTTTGTCGCCGCAAACCGGGTTTTTCTGCTGCCGTAGAATGCGCGGATTGTAATACTGCTATGACAATTACTAACCTTCCGGCAAGTATTAAAATAGTCACTCGATCTTTTTCTGCCGAGAATAATGCATCGCATCACCTCGAATTGACTACCTCAAAAGGTGGTCGACGGAACGCCGCGCATCAGGCGCGTACGCAGGAATTTGTGAAGAGGGGTGTTTTAGAAATATGAATATAATTATTTCACTATCCATGCCACTATCCATGGCCGGGACACGCCTCGCGTGTCCCTGGTGTCAGGTCCCGAGTTAGCTCGGACTTTACAATCAAACAATTTACTATACACAGACTTTATAAACAACAAAGTTTAATATAAAACAGAAATCATAAATAAACAATGCAACAAACACATTTCACGCGCTCAGTGATCACTGATTTAGTTGGCTAATAAGTGCACTTATCGTTCGTATAATGTTCCTCCAGACGATCAGAAGATGGGCAGTGGTTGCTCCTGTTGATCATTGACTTCCATATCATCCGCGTTCCTCATGATCAGCTTACGTCTATACCCATCAAGAGATGCATCTGCATCCTGCATCTTTTTCATTTCCCTAGGACCTATTTGCCTAATCATCGACTTGCACGTTGGCAACGGAGCCAACGCTCTTCTCTCACGTTTCTTTTGACCTCTAGTTTCCACAGCGTTACCTACGCAAGCGTCGTCCACCTCTATTTCCTGGTCTACCACATTCGACTGTTGTGCCTGTTCATCCTTCTGATTCAACTCTGATCCGATCGGCACCCTTTTATCAACTTGAAGCGCTCCCTGTGGTTCCCAATCCACATCGGGAGTTCTCGCATCACGCACCCCTGGAACATTTTCCAAAATAAGATCATACACTGGCTTATCGAAACATAAAGCCCGTATCTTACCGCGGTAATACGGACTGTCCACCTCAATGATAGCTTCTGGAGGCTTCCTAATCGTACCATCAATTAAGACACACAGCTTGTGCTTTCCAGTCAATTGTTCCTCCCTCACCAAACCTCTTTTGACAATCACCCCAGAACACCCGGTGTCTCGTAAAATAGAGACCTCTTGTTTCCCAAGATATCCTTGTACTACCGGCATTTTATGGTCAACCTTGGAGACCACTATGCCCATCTTGAGGACTTTCTCATTACAAAGAGCAGAAACTATTGGGATACTTGACCCATCCGCCAAATTAACCTGTAGATCAGTACTTTCTGATATTTGTTTTTTCACTATTAGACAAGCATTTGCTTGACTTTCTTGATTCGAATTTTCAGGTTCTTCTTCTGCCGCCATTGCTGCCATGGATCTGAGCGGTCTTTGTCTAATTTGGTTTGACCTTGGGCTCTTGTTCAAGGGACAATTGACACTTATGTGTCCAAACTCATTACAGTTATAGCACTTTATCCGCGATCCGTTTGAGCCTCCAGGATTTCGACCCCCATTGGATTCTAGGTTCCTTGGTGCATGAGGTGGGATATAGTACCCTGCTTTAACCTGCGATCTACGTCCGTGAGCGCTGATATATTTGTCCGCCAACTCAGCCATTTGTTTTGCACAGTCATAGTCATGTTCTTTCACAAACATGGTTAGGTCTTTATTCTCCCAATTGCAAGTATTTGCCAACTGTTCGCGAATGAGCAAGTCTCTCAATTTGTCAAAGTCCTTCCCGATATCGCCTAATTCGACCCATCTATCAAAATAATGACTAATTCTGGCCAGAAACTGTGTATAGTTTTCCCCATCCTTTGGTCGCTCGCGCCTAAATTTCCTTTTATATCCTTCTTCTGTAATTTGGAATCTTTCACATATGGCCCTTTTCAATGTGTCATAGTTCAGTGCATCCTCAGTGCTTAACCTAGCAAACACTTCTAGTGCTTCCCCTGTTAGGCACCCAGCGTTCGCGTTAAGTGGTTGCCCGGTTGCCCGGGACACCCAAAATTAGCACCGGGCAACCAACATGTACTTATTTGGTTGCCCGGTGGGCAACCAATTTTTTTACAAGAAGTGAAACACTTAACACATGCATTTAAATATTTTACAGAACGGGCAACCAAAAAATCTGCCGGGCAACCATAATTTCCTGCTTGGTTGCCCGGCGGGCAACCAGATTTTTTTCCTTAATTCGGACGCTGTAGGCACCCCGACAGATTCGGCGCGTATGCTTCAGGAGGCCAGTTTTGTGCTTGCGCTAACCGTTCAAATCTCAGAAGATATGATTCAAAATTTTCGCGCTCCTTATCAAAAGGTACTAGTTTTGGGGCAAACATCGGTCGTTGTATATTCGCATGATTACTGTTCTCATTTTTCAAGCTGAGTGTTTGCATCTCAAGCTTGGCCAGCTCAACTACTTTCTTAGTTTCGAGCTCAGCGAGGTCTCTTGCGCATTGACGCTCGCGCTCGCGGCTTTCGCGCTCGCGTTCCCGCTCTTCCCGTTCACGCTTTCGTTCTTCGTGGACTTCATTCTGTTGCATAGCAACCCATTCAAACAGATCCGTACCCGACAGACCAAACTTTGAACTTCCGAGTTCTGTTAGTTTTTCCAAATCCATTTTAAACACATACAATTATACGTATACACTGAACAAAGAACTTTCGCAAAGAAGACAAAATTCCGAATAGGAAAATCTAACACATTAAAAAATTGTAACTAGACTATGAAAACACTACCCGATATCGGGTTACCAAAAGTGAAGTTCAACCAAATGAGTTAATAGCTATTAATAAAACCCAACATGTTATGTTTCAAACAAATTAAAAATCTATATTAGTTATTACTTAAAAGAATTAATTTAATCTCTGAAGAGATTTTCCCGGACGAGCCCCCAATTGTCAGGTCCCGAGTTAGCTCGGACTTTACAATCAAACAATTTACTATACACAGACTTTATAAACAACAAAGTTTAATATAAAACAGAAATCATAAATAAACAATGCAACAAACACATTTCACGCGCTCAGTGATCACTGATTTAGTTGGCTAATAAGTGCACTTATCGTTCGTATAATGTTCCTCCAGACGATCAGAAGATGGGCAAAACACAGAAGTTAGTTCCTCAGTAGCGATGTTCCGCACTGGACCGGAAGTTCACAAGTCTGCCATAGTATCGTATCTCTTATCGATGTCCTCCGAATCTCATTCAACAGGAATGATCTCGACTGATATTGTCCTGCCATAGACAACGGAAGATCCTCGTAGTGCCGTATCTTTATTTATGTTCTCCGGTTCTCATTTTAACTGGAATGAGTTGGACTGAATATCGTCCTGCCATAGATAACACTAAGATCTTCGCCAGAGTCGTATCTTTCTATTTAGTGTTCTGGCCTGCAGTCCGGGCCTTTGGGTCATCCGCCCTTCCGATCCGTTTCTCAGCCTCCTTAGTTCTGCCTTTCTCTTTGTTTTCTTTTTGCTCTCTCCCCCGTGGTCCCGTCGCCACGACGCCCGCGTATTGTCGCATTGCGTATAGTGTTGCGTATAGTGTTGCGTATAGCCTGTGAAGCCTTGGACCCTGACACTTGGGGGAGTTCGAGGGGGGTATCCCCTCTCTACGCCAGACGTTTTTTGAAATTCACGGTTGAAAAGAACGCATTTCCTTGCATATTTTTGAACTCTTATTGCAGGTTTATTCTTAGTTCAACGGTGCAATTTCTCACCAGTTACTCATGTGTTAACACCAAATCTTAATACTTTTGACTGAGTTTCAACCCTAAAAACATCATTATAATACAGTAACTTAATCCGCAGACATTGGTTTTACCGGCGATCTCATTGGTTCAATGTGTGTCACATGACACGTGTTATTCTCCCTTTCAAGTTTAACAGACGGACAGAAAAACATCGACGCCTAATAATCCTTTCCATTTAGTTTCTTTTAGTTAATATATTTGTCTCTCTTTTCATTTTTATCCTGTCTTTTCCCTTCCTTTTCTCTTATTTTTCTTTTCACCCCGGCGTGGAGGGGTGTTTAATACGTGGTTAACCCTTTGAACCCTAGTTGTCCCCGCCTGTTTGTAACCCTCACTGAGGGCAATGGCGTATCCAGGACTGTTTGCGCATCGCCTCGTATTAAACCTTCACCCAATCTGTTTCTGCTGTGGCCGTCACCCGTATTTTTTGCAACACCGCGAATTACCGCAAATTAATGGTTCAGTAGAAACACGCTCTAATGCCCTACGTGCAATCGCTCTGTATTCTCCGCGCACCTGCAGAGAACATTGTGCAAACGTATTAAGAACGTACAAGTAACGCAAAAGGCAACTTTGACGCCTTCAGAATGTTTACAGCATAGTGGAAGCCAATGAGAGCCTGTGAGAATTTAAAGTAGAAACACAATGGGTCGTAATAAGAGCACCGTGAAAATATGATAAGCGAAATTGGAGCGTACTAAGAGCTACCTTGGTTTAAAAAAATTGACACTTTTGAGCGGTGTTTTGCGCTCTTCCTGCGTGTTACATGGGACCCTCTTCTGCTCTATAGCCAATGTCCTATGCGTCCCCAATGCGTTTGCTTGGCGCTTTAGTACTTTTTCAGCGCATCGCAAGGCCTGATCGCCGTATGTGTCAAAGTCCTATTTTGCAATGAAAATCACTTTAAGGTTTACGCAGCATACACTTGTCTATTTGGAATGTCATCCAAGCTATATGACTCTAACTACTACCATCTATAATATACCATTTAAACTAAGATTATAATAAGAAGTTCTATTATACCATGATACTGATCCAATTAAATCCATCAACATCAGTAAGAATGGTTACATGATTGGGACCATTCTTTCATTATTTTTCATGACAATGAAATACCGATTTTAGCAACTAATTCGGCCTAGACTTTATATGAAGTTCTAAAATGCTTAGGTTTCAGGGTATTGCTGTGAACAATGTGATATGACATGACAGATACGCAGTAAAGGTTAAAACAATACCTTTATTCTAATTCTCAAACACCTGTATTCAAACATTTGAGCGAGCACTGATGGAAAAGACTGACTCTGTATTATTTTTAATGTAAATTCCTTTTGATTATGTACCAGTGTAAAGAGTAAATATAGTGGAAACTTGTTAGTAAGCACAACATTTGATAGCGCAAAATTCCAAGACCCATGGATGAATATGCATTAAGATATATCCTGGTAACACAAATTCCAGATAACAAAAAAAAAAATTGATGGAACCAGCTACTATGTGCTATCGAGATTCTACTGTATTGAACTGGCTTATGGAAGAAGAAAAAAGAATCGTTCATTGCAGTCTTTGACTGGAACCTATTTGGGTTATGCTGGGTCAAAACAGATTCATCATGTTTTATTGTACTTACTTAGTCCTTTAACACCTCCTGTTGGTATAAAAAGAAAAGGAAAAAAATCAATGTTTTAATTGATGATGGCACGTCTTGGTGTGGGGAGCTGAAGTCGCACTTATAAAACTCTATTGTACATTTCACGGACATAAATTATGCTAATGAGCTCATTAAATGACGTCACTCGCATCATCGGGTTTCCCCGATGATTGAAATACGTTGATTGAAATTCTAGGTCGAGTAAAATGATGTTCTTATTTGTTGTCTGTGAGCTTTTCTGATTTTTTTCCCGTATTGGAGTATTCTTTTATTAAAAATAGACAGTTCAAATTAAACGTTGGTTCCAAGTTCAACTGACAGCACATGTATTAAAGGCGACAGCAACGGCAATATGCAAGCAACATTTGAGAAAAAAAGATGCCCGACTTTGCAAGAAAGTGTACGGGGAAGTGTACGGGTGAACATGGCAAACCAAAACAGCCTAGTAAATAATCACCTCCGTGGCGCAATTGGTTAGCGCGTTCGGCTGTTAACCGAAAGGTTGGTGGTTCGAGTCCAGCCGGCGGCGTTGTTACTTTTTGCATTTAATGCAGATCGACAAATCACAGTAAAAATATAATATTGACAAAATCACAGACCACTTACACAAAAATCGCATCTGCGCATGCTCATGTCGTGATCGAAATCCACCACACAAGCAATGGGCGAGTTTTATAAGTGAGTCGTCAATGAAATTGCGGGGATTATGGTCCAAACACGTTTTACTGATCCCTGACATAGGTTCTGAATAGCAATGAATTCCTTCCTACCCCCCCCCCCCCCCCCCCCACCCACCCCCACCCCAACGTATTTGTTATTATACCCATGTACACTGTTTGCCATGTTAATGTATCCTTTAATTGTTATGAGCCAAAAAGTAATGGATAACCTCAAATGCCAGACCGTTATTACGTTACTGTTTTATGAGCAAAAGTATAGAACAATTGAAGTAGGTTAACTCACAAGTTGCAATTGGGCCATACACTGTATGCATGTTCATGGCGAATATAAAACATCGTGTGAACAATCAGGTCACCCACCCGATCGTCTGTATTGTCAAATATTGTTTAAATCATCAAGTATTTACAACATTTCTAATTTCGTAGAATGTTATGATATGTTCATGTGTTGTGTATCAATGGATGTGTTCATCATTTCAATGAATTCCTGTAGCATGCATTTCGGTCAGTGCTCATCAGTGGGAATGAGCCACTATTGTGTGCTCAAAAAAACTCTCTGTGGTTTCTCTATACAGCGTGTCCTAGAAAAAGAAAAACTTAATTTGGAGGAGCTCTTTTATTCAATGGAAGTTCATCACCATTACAGTAATTGCAGTCCATATGTCCCTTGATGGTTGTTAAAGCTATAATATTTGTTTTTGAAATATGAAATATTTATTTAATGCTTAATTTGTCATTTGAAATTGAAATGAGGCATTATGTTTCAGGAGAATGAAATTATATTGTATTTCGTACATACGATATTAAGATGTAAGGCAGTGCAACAGCGCAGTTATTTCGGTTCAAATGGATTGAAATTGGTTTCGACGTAACTCGCTTTGATCACACGTAATTTTTTAACAAATTTAAAGATCTTGATTATTTCATCATATGGAATTTGTTGAAATGTGAAGATGCTAAGGTTTCCAAAAGAGATAAATATGATTATATTCGTCGATGTTAAAGTCAAATAAAAGCACCGTCAGAATAAGTTTTATTGGACTTTAATTTAAATGTAACTCTTCAATTTAACATTGTGAGATATAATGTGTGATACAACTTGTCATTTACTTTAGTCGAGCATCGACTTAGGTACTGTACTGGGTGTTCCATGTCATTGCCCTCATTGGTTACATAGTACTTTGCTGTAAACTTTAAATATTCTAAACGATAATGTAGTTGGCTTTCACATGCTGTTGGTTTTATTGTTATCGCCCTTTCCAATTTAACGATATGATTGATTAATCACGGGCACCTAAGAGTCATTTTGCTCATCTAATGATTAACTAATTGATGATCATAATGAAATTCAAGATGACTAAATGACCTTCCAATTGCCGTTTGATTTGTCTCATTTGCGTTATCATACCAGAATATCTGGCCAGTCTGATGAACCTCCTAGATTTAGGACTGAAACATTACATATCACAATGAAGCTGCTCAATATTGAAATCAACAATCAAGATGAACTTAAAAGATGGGTTAACTTATTCGGCCAACATAATTCACTTGGTGTTTACATGTTTACTGAAGCCACCTCTTAAATTGCATCATATTCCAAAATTTCAGTTAATTTGCGTATGTGGCTCTTATATGATAAAAGCAAAATGTCACTCGATAATCTGCCATACAAGAGTAAACAAAACAATTATGTGGCTAACAACCTGCTGTCGTTATTAACTACTGTCGTAATTCACTACACACACGTGTGAGGTATAAACAAAACATCTATACGGCCTAACATTTTGCAGGGTTAATGCACGGCTTTCACGTGAAACCAAATATCAGATTAATTGTGTAAAACACCTTTTAACGAAAACAGACTTGGGAGTGCTTACAGTTGGCAAATTATGGTGCGGGAAGTAATAGAGGAGCGCTAAGTTGGCGAGTTATGGTGCGGGAAGTAATGGAGGAGCGCTAAGTTGGCGAGTTATGGTGCGGGAAGTAATGGGCTAGTTACAGTGACTATGAGGTGAGTTACAGCAAGACGACCAGCCAAGTTACGATAAGACCACGAGGCGAGACATGGTAAAACCATGTGGCGAGATTTTGTAAGACCACGAGGCAGGTTACGGTAAGACCACAAGGCGAGTTACGGTATAAAACCACAAGCCCAGTTACAACAAGAGAACGAGGCTAGTTACATTAAGACCACAAGGCGAGTTACAGTTAGACCACAAAGCGATTTACAGTAAGAACATGAGGCGAATTACGGTAAGACCACAAGGCGAGTTGCAGTAAGACCATGAGGCAGGTTACAGTAAGACCAAGAGGCGAGTTACAGTACGCCCACAAGGCGAGTTACATTAATACCATGAGGCGAGTTACATTAAGACCATGAGACGAGTTACAGTAAGAACACGAGGCGAGCTACGCTAACACCATGAGGCGAGTTACAGTAATAACATTTGAGATGACCCCCAACAATTTATTGTCTTGATATGGAGCCCTTAATACTAGGGATTTTTACATATATTGAAAATGTTTCTTACCGAGTAAAGATAATCCTATGAACAGGAATTGTGGAAGAAGCCTAAGCGTTGCCATGGTGACTTCACTGGGTATCAATGAAGGATAACCTGGACATGATGAATTATTAGAACACAATGAGTCAAAATACAAAGTGCTTATAAGATTATTACGGTTCTGCCTATGAGTAAGGTATTCAAATAATTACCAATACTAAACCTTTTGTAAAGCTATAGAGTAGGTAACGCATTTTATAAAAATCTATTTATAAAGATTACAAATTGTGATTGAGATCATGACTGACATAATGCAATTCGCCAATTAAAATGCCAAATTGACAATAACAATCTTTAAACTATATATATATACAAGTATTCAATAACCATGATATCACCCGTACATGTATCATGTTTATTGTTAAGTAATGCTCTGATAGTCCCTATGTTACAACACAATTTCTGTCAGCGTTAAGTTACAGCTTTTGGTGTCCATGGAGAAGACTAATATATAAATCCAATGTATCATTATGATATGGTAATCTTAATATAATCTGTTTAGATACTTCGTAATCTTAAGTTTGGTAACGAATCAAGCTTATCTTAAAATGCTACAATCACTCACCTTTTATTTTATGAAAGCAAAATCATTTCTGCTTGTAGTTCTACACGCTATGTGTCCTATTATTTTATTATATTTTAATGTTGAATCAGTTCCGCTTTGAAAAATGAACACTTTCAGTACAATGAACAATAATAATAATACAACAATAATTGTGTATAAATATTCTATGAGTAATAACCAGTACAAAGTTCAAGTTGACTGCATTTCCATTAAAAGTATTATGTCACGCACGGGTTCCCTTAAAGGTGTATGTTCCGATCACCGGCTAAGATTTCTTTTTCAATTCAAGATATTTTGATATCAAAAGAATCCCCATATTTTGTCATTATGTCTGTAAAATCTTAGGGGCCCGAAATGTTTCATTTAGAAATCATAGGCTAAAATGTGTTGAATTACTGCCAAAGGTGGTTAACCACTTGTCGGTTTGTGTACTACTCAATGGGCAAAATGTTTGCGACCTTGTGCTTCTTAAAGCTAGAACCATTGGAGTTATGCAACTCAAACTTTGGAATGTGCCCTATTAAGGAGGACCTTTCATGTAAAATAGAAAACATCGAGTTGAAAATCGAGCCAGCAATCAGAATATCTCCCTTTAAACACCATTTTAGCTCGTTACCCAAATGACAAAAACCTTGTTTATTATATTACTTTCACCTAAAATACTCCTATTTTTGGATTTTTCAAATCATAATCCCCACTTTTAAACTGTTTGCCTATTAAATAAAGATTCCCTTCGCAAGCGGTACATATTTTGAATACATTTTCAAAAAATGTGTTTAAATACTACATGCATGTCAATAAATGGTACTAAGTGCAATTTTCAAGTTCTTGTACATTAATGCGCTTACATGATCCCTTTAATTTGTTGTTTTTTTTGCTTAGTAGTTTGACTGCCATTTAATAGGTACATGCTGGAGAAAATGGGATTTTGATAGCGGTTAATCAAACATGATCACGAAGTTAGGGCGTCATAAGCTTTATTTCACGCATTTAGGAGCCATTTTAGACCACGTCCCAAGATATCAGATTACTTTATTGATTGTTCACTACTGAACCGCGCAGTCAATAGCGCTTAGTATGAACGAGCTTTTAGACTCGGGTCTTTGTACAGGGTGAGTCAAAATATTCAGGTCCCGATTTCACAGATTTTTTAAACCAGTTAAAATGCCAAAATGAGTATGTTTACAGTGAGGGCGCCAGCCTAATAAATATGGGTGGGGGAGGAGAGAAATAATTTGTAAGGCCTCGGGGGCATGACAACAATGATGCGCACTTATTTGTGTGCCATTTTACGCTAAAGTTGTCAATTTTGGTATAATCATAATACTATTTGTGGCGAGTCTGTCCGTCCGTCTGTCCGTCCAATGCCTTCGGGTGCATATCCCTGCCCATCTGTCCATGTAATCGCTATGCACAGGGATCTTCGCCCCAAGTAGACAACAAACTGTTGCTACGCGCTCGCGTATAAACAAAGCAAAACATGACGCACGCAGCATGATTTATTAGCGCGTGCATGGTTCCAACTGTCATATCGATTGGCTGATATTTACAATAGCATCTGAGACTAATATACCTAAAGAGATAAGAAGCACGGTACATATCTTCTCCTAACCTGGAAAGCCCTACATGATATGGCACCTTCTTATATCAGCGATCTTCTCAATCCACATATTCCATCACGTCGCCTCAGATCGTCAGATAAACAGTTTCTCTCTGTTCCTCGGACACATTCTTCATATGGCGACCGGGCTTTCTATGCTTGTGCACCTAAACTGTGGAACTCCCTTCCTTCAGATCTTCGAATCTGTGATTCACTTGATGGTTTCAAAAAGACTTTAAAAACTCATCTGTTTAAGATTGCTTATGATTTGACTGATTGACTGATGTAATTGTTTTTATAATTTAACTGTTTGTTTTTATTTGTTTTAATGTTTGCGCCTCGGAATAGGTTGTCTAGATAGATGGCGCATTATAAATGCATTATTATTATTATTATTATATCCCTGCACGATACTACAGCTATTCATCGCTGTACACAAGGTCCGATGCGGATATTGTTTAGTCAATCGCCAATCGATTATCATCATTCAGTTTAATTTGTAGCACGACCTCATCATCTGAGTAAGCGCGCTATTTGAATCCAGTATATACTTATCCACACGTTCATTACACTTTTTTAATAACCTGAACGCACTTTAGCATGGGGTGGCTACCGGCTAACGTGATATATTTCTAAAATGAATATACATTTATATCGCTATATTTTTGGAATTTCAGAAGAGATATGACAATTAAAACATATTGGGTACATTCTTGGGCATATACACAAGGTATTATGGTACCAAAGTTCATGGTAATGTGTTTATATTTAACATGAATTGAGAAGCAAATGTTATACTTTAATTCATAAACAAGTTCTTCAAACATCACTTTTTTAGTTTAATTCATAATAAATCTAAATACAAACTACAGGGTGTCCAAAAAGTCTATGCACGTTTTTGAAGAGTCATATCTCATAACATATAAATCATGGTATAAATTTAACCATATTTTGATAGACGAGATTTGGGAAATTAATTTGATACCAAACACAACCCTATTGGTGAACGCACAACATTATAAAACTTGTTGAAAGTCAAACCAACCCATACCAAGTACCACACATTGTTGCGCATAAATTAACGGTATGAAAGCAACGTTGCGCATTAGTCACAGTTCACTGCTTAGTGCTTACCTTGCAATATTAATGTTATTTAATACCAAACTCGGTCACTCACAACATATAAGCGTAGTAGACAACATTGCACAGCAAAAGTATTCATTCAAGATGGTTTACAGCATAGATAAGCGAATACAAATTGTATGGTTCTACGCTGAAACACATTCAGTTCAACTTACTCAACAAAAGTTCAGAAAACATTTCAAAGTGAAACGCGCACCAGGAAGAATATCCATTCTGAAGTTGGTGGATACATTTTTGAACGCAGGAACATATTCTAAATGGGTAAAACAACCTTCGATGAGGCCTTTAAGCAGCATTAAAATAATCCGCTAAGTTTAAATTGTAACATGTTTGACAGCTGTGTGATGTGTGTGTTCGCTTTTCTGCTACGTTATTCAATTGTATAGGTCTGTGTTTTTGCATTAGCACACGTCTCTGTATACATGGAAAACATTTAAATTAGATTTGACTAAAGAAACGAAAATTATGTGTGATCTAGTTTGTTATTATGATGATATCACTGTAATGTAACATTTTAAATATTGCAATTGACGCATCACTTTCCGTGTAACTAAATCTACCCGTATTTTTGTTAATCTCAATAGGTATTGATTTATGAACTTAATTCCTCCGAAGTATAAAATTACATTTTTGCAGTAATATATATTTTACTTCTAGGGTGGCATTACAAACAGATGTTACTCCAATGTTTGGTATCAAAATTATTTCCCACATCTCCTCTTTCTAAATATGTATTCATATTTTCAATACGACTTATATTTTGTGAAATACAAAGCTTCAAAGTCGTGCATAGACTTTTGGGACACCCTGTATGATATTTGGTTATCACGATACATTGTTTATATGATCAATTATGTACCCAATAGGTTTTAATTGGCATATCTCTTTAGAAATGCCATAATTTTAGCGATATAAATGCATATTATTTCAGATATATATCAAGGTCTGTGAGTCGGTCCCATCCCTTACTAAAGTGCATTCAGGAAAAGAAATTAAGAAAAGTGTAATACACGTGTGGATAACACTGGATTAAAAATAGCGCGCTGCTACTCAAAGGATGAGTTCGTAATACAGATTAAACTGAATGATGATAATCGATGGGCCATCAACTATAACAATGTTTCATCGGACCATGGATCGCTGCACATGGCAGGTATCAATGGGCGCTTCTTATCTCTTTAGGTATATTAGTCTCAGATAGCATGTACACAACCTTACAGAATCATTACTTCCGTAACTAATTAACATAGAGGTAAACCTTTGATGACACGGTTGCTATGCCTTGTTGGCAAGTGGTTATATAACCTTGGTGTCAATCCAATATGTTACGGACTTCCAATAACTGTTTAAGGGCGATAGAGGGCAGGGGGCACAATTTATACTTATAATCTATGTGTGCTGTAATGAGGTTTCGCAAATTTGGAACTGATCAAAATATAGTCTCAACGATTTCTTGTTTATCTCTATAAATCCTGTCCCAATTTTTAAGCTGAAACAAATCAGTTTTATGGGGGAATTCAATAAAATATTGTTTTTTACCCTTATGCTCCCACATTATGGAACTACCTTTCTAAGGACACAGTCAACTGTGCCTCTCTGCCTGCTTTTAACACTGCTCTCCGCCTCCAACTCTATTAATAGCCTGGTGGTCGGGTGTGGTGGGCTGGGGGGGGGGGGGGGGGGGGGGAGTTATATTGCTTATTATTTTTGTGAGTCCATATGTTTCTTTGTTTGTTTGATGTTTAGGGCACCCCTTTAATTTAATGCTTATGTCACTATTAAGTTTGTCTTGGCTGTTAGCCAATTGTTATAAATAGAAATAAAACAAATTGTTGGATTGTCAAATCTAAACAAATACATATTATTCGGTCTAGCAAAACAAACCTCAAGTTTATCTCTACAAACCATTTCTCCAATGTTAACCTGACACAGGCACGTTTTGTGGGGATATAATGCATCATAATTATTACATTGTCAAATCTAATTACGCATGTTGGCATTTACAGTTTCAAGGTTTTCATGTAAAGCCTCCTGTTTATTGTTCTCCTGACAATGACCAGTTCTATATTCAGCACAAACTTTGACAAATCTCTATAAGTTCAAAAGTTCAAAATGCGCACATTTATGATGAATGAATATATTTGAGCCTGAATAGGCATGCATTCTGACACTAATAGACTAGTCACATCAGATTGAAATATCTTGTGTAAACCTTTTGTCCGTTGTTAGCTATTGTTCCCCTGACATAGACTATAATGAACCAGCACATAACTCATACAAATCAACAAATACATAGCATATGGGGTCATATGGGATCACAAACAAATTCATTTAGTGAAAGCTTGTTGCACAAGGTGTCCCAAAAATCTTCTTTATTTTATTTTTCTTGTATGTAAAGAGCAAATGTGAACAATAGCCCTTCAGACATTAATGAAGGTAAATGAACTGAGAGATTTGTAGTCAAACTGGTAATTCTACAAAGAGCGCTGAAAGGCCAATCATTTGGTTAACTGCAACTCAGAAAATGTGCATAATACAAGAAATACAAATGGGCAGGGGTAAGGGGTTACAAATGCCGATAAAGTCACGTAGGTATAAGATAAAAGCCCAAACATATAGAGAACCTCATCAAACATATAAATACAAGAAAAAGAAAAAATATATGGAGGTTATGGGCATCAAAAGAACCTACACAGCAAACTTCGGAACTAAATCTACCAGGAGCTGCCTGATGTCACCTGTTGGGGTTTTGGAGAGTTGATTGAAGTATTTGACGATAATTATATTATGTTTCACTTGAAATATTTCAGTAAAAAATACGAAGTAGTAAAAAGTATTCAGTGTGTGTGATTCTATTAGTTGGCTTTTTTGGTAAATATTAGTGAAATTATTTTGTCGTGTATCGTCATGAAGTATATACTGTAGTGTGTAAGCTTGTAAAGCTTTAGTTTAGTTAGTATAATTTTCAACAAACTGCTGGTGATCAGGTTGTTGCTGGAAAGAAAGCGTTGAAGTTGTTTCAGCACGACAGCTTCCATGATCTTGCTGATATTGCTTAGCAGTGAGATGGGACGACATTTGTTGCAGGTTTGCACAAAGTTGTTTCTTCCCCAGGAGCAAGGTTTGAGCTTAACATTTCCCCACCTATACTTACAGGTTTGATAAAAATCAGATTACAATATTGGATTCGAATTTTTGCTAGGGGAGCATGAAAAAATGGTTGCGTTTTACGCTAAAATGGTCCAATGTTGTCCAATTTAGTACGAAAATGTGCGCGAAGCGTGAAAGAAATTGCATTTTTATGCTAAAATTGTCGATTTTTTTCTAATTTTAAATAAATAGATTTATTTGAGGGGGTGGGGGCACAACAATATATTTTGGGGAAATGCCCTCCCCTTGCCTCCTGTAGCGTCGCCACTTGGAAAAAGCAATAAAACAATAAACACGTTAGTATACCTGCAACCACAGCTCATAACCCAAAGTTGTATTTTTTCTCTTCATATTTTATCACCCTTTTCCACAATACTTTCTCTTTTTCCACTTAGCATTATTTCCCCAATTCTGCTCATTATTTCCCGGCAGCGGTGCTCCCTGCTCCCGCACTTTGTGCAACCCTGCTTGTTCAGTCAGCCTTGGAACCTTTCTTGTGAATCAGAGTGACAGAGGCTGTTTTACATACGTTAGGAAACACACCATGAGGGAAGCAGAATTCAAACAGCGTGCCGAGTTGGATCGCAAGTTCAGTGCAACATTCTTTGAGAAATTTGGTTGAAATCAGGTCTAGTTCAGTGGATTTATCACACATCTTGCTGTGTTACTATTGCATCTGTCAATGTATAGCTTATTTGGAGAATTGTAGGGATACAAAATGAAGTATGTGGTGGTATGTGGTGGTATGTGGGGGAATGTCATCCACCAGATGTTGCAGTAAGTTCTCTCCATGAGGTGGAAACAGGTAGTTTGAAGACCATGGTAGTGACAATTCTGAACAGTACCATTTACATATAATCGTAATAATAAGTGATGGGTACAATTATACAGTACAGTGCTTAAGTATATGTGTTGGAAATTGATCCAATCTAATATGACAGCAACTATAATGTTATTCATTTATGAGTACGATATTATTGTCAGTGTTTGTTTTAACAAGACTAACGATATAATGAGGGCTGGTTTTAACAACCAATGTGCAAGTATGAGTCTGAATTATAGTTTATTTATCTAATATGACAGCCAATGTGCAAGTATTGGTCTGAATTATAATGATGCCATCATACTAACCAGGTGTTAAACTATACTCTCAAAATATAAGCTTTTCATTAACAGGGAAAACGTATACAACCAAGATATCCCTACTCGCGAAGTTCTGTTTACCTCCCAAAGTATTTTGGATCTTAGTGTGCCTATTCCTCTATGTCATCTTATAACGTAAAACAGTTATAATGTGCTATACAGTCATAAAAAAGTAACTATACAGGTCATAAATGTACTTTTAACTCTAAAAATATATATCCTATCTAGAAATATTAAATCATAAAGTTGTTGAGAAATTTATCTTCTTTAATATGAGTTATTGCACGCTAGGATCGGTTGAATATTTAGGAAGCGACAATCCAAAATGTAAGGTAAAGTCACAATTTCAAATTCACATTTTTCATTTCAACACGGGGGAGAGACTGACAGGTAGCGTGTGTGTGTGGCGTATTGATCCATCGGAACAATGAGGCCGACTGTCCAACCTGCGCATGCATCCCCCAATTGCACTACCGGTAATCAATAAGGTACCCGTAGATTGGTCCGCGTGTAGAAAATAAAAATGTGAAATTGAAAATCGGACTTCTCCTTATATTTTCGAGTGCCACTTCCCGATCCTAGCGTGCAATATCTCATATTAAAGAAGACAAATTTTACAACAACTTTATAATTTAATATTTGTAGGTAGGATATATATTTGAAGAGTTAGAAGCCCATTTATTACCTGTATAGTTACTTTTTTGATGACTGTATAATTGTGTACTAGACAAGCCATGCAAGAACCACCAGTGGCGTGCGCAGGATATTGTTAGTGGGTGGGCCACCTTGCCATAAATGAAATCCCCCGACTATTTGAGTAAAGAACTGTGCGCGTAGCGCGCGAAATTTTTCGAATTTACACCTTTTTTTGCACTATTGAGCTACATTTTGGCTCTAAACAAACTTGTACCAAAGAATATTGCATTTTGGGAAGACATATGCGCGCGAAAATTTTCGAATTTACACCTTTTTTTGCACGATTGAGCTACATTTTGGCTCTAAACAAGCTTGTACCAAAGAATATTGCATTTTCGGAAGACATATGCGCGCGTAGCGCGCATCGATCGATCAGCTTGTCACAACATCGAAGCAATGTAATCTATAGTGACAGATCACACAGGCAGACAGGCAAGAACAAATCAAATCACTCAAGTTTCTCCAGTGTTCAGAATAATCTAACCGGGTTTTTTGTATCAATCTGTTAGCTACTTAAACCTTTTGAGGTCTGCATATTTATTGATGTGCATGCTGGTACTAGGCTCACTATTCGGGGTTTATAGTACTCCATTTTCAAAAGTTCATTTTGTACTAATTCTAATGTAAAGTACTTTTGATTCTGTTCAGTGAAAGAGAAAATACTGAACTGCATGATTGAAAAAGAAGAAAAAGAACGGGTTTCAGAATATTATTTTCAATCTCCATCAAGGTAAAAAAGGATTGGTCAACTGTTGTGGCGTATTTGTCCAGCCACCTACGGGGTACAGAAGACAGAAGCAACGTTGTCCTCAAATGATTCTACATGTTTTGTTGTACTTACTTGTACGTACTTGTTGTCCTTTCACACCACCTGTTATAAGAACAATAAAAATAAAATAATCAACTTTAATATATGATTGCTCTTCTTTCAGAATACATGTATTTTTAAGTTCTTGTTCCCGCGGTTGTAGGGAAAGGAGACAATGACCATTCCTCCTAATTTGGTCTGCCAATCAAAATCAGTTTGGTAATATTTGGTGAGGGGAGCTGAAGTTGTCAAGTACATTGCCGAGATTATGGTCCCATCTAAGTTACGTTTTACTGATATTACCTTCACATATGTTCAGATTAGCAAAAATACCTTCACATAGGTTCTGATTAGCAAAAATACCTTCACATAGGTTCTGATTAGCAAAAATACCTTCACATAGGTTCTGATTAGCAAAAATACCTTCACATAGGTTCTGATTAGCAAAAATACCTTCACATAGGTTCTAAATAGCAAAAATATATTCCCCTAGTCAAGGAAGACCACAATTGGCCCAAGCCCCCCAACATTATTTAGTTGTTCTTATACCACTGTAAACCTCTCATACCTCTGTAAACTGTTTGGTGATAATGATTTCAATGTTTATTGAGCTAAAAACAGTGAATTATCTCAAACCGTACTAGTACATTACTACTGACCAAAAGACCAATTGGAGTAATTTAACTCAAAAATTGTAACTGGGCAATACACTTCATGCATCTTCATGGTGAGTAGATAACATCGGTTGAACAATCAGGTCTGATACACATTTTATATACAACAGTTGAAATTGAAAATTAAAAAATCTACAACATTTCTAATTGTATTTATGTTGTGATATGTTCATGTGTTTATATCAATATCATCTGTTAAGTTCAATGATATGTAGCAAGCATGGCCAATTTTTAAGTCAATTA
This sequence comes from Ophiura sarsii, assembly GCA_035610835.1. Classification (NCBI taxonomy): domain Eukaryota; kingdom Metazoa; phylum Echinodermata; class Ophiuroidea; order Amphilepidida; family Ophiuridae; genus Ophiura; species Ophiura sarsii. The sequence goes on from CM069457.1 coordinate 2,664,485, forward strand.
AAAATGTGGAAAGATTTAAACAGATATATGTCAAATGTGTCAAATTCACCACCATTGTGTGCTCAAAAATGTCTCTGTTGTCTACAGAAAGAACAACTTAATTTGGAGGAGCTCTAGTTATACTTTCATCCGTGCCACATATCGTGACCATGTTCTCACATTTAGTGCAATAGAATTCCATCACCATCACGTTACTTTCAATCTACATAGTTGTTCAAGTAACAATTTTTGATTTGAAATATTAACTTTTTATTTAATGTTTAATTATTAATTTGAAATGAAAATCAGGTGTTCCATACTATTACAAATCAGGCTGAGATTATTTTGTTTGTGGTACATAAGATATTAAGGCAGTGGAACAGCGCTTTTATTTCACGTGAAATCAGTTGAAGAAATGGACTGAAATGGATTTCGATGTATTAGTCTTTTATCACATGTAATTTGTAAACCGCTTCAACAAAGATGTTGACAATTTCCTCGTATGTAAGTATGAAATGAGAAGATTCTAAGGTTTCCAAAATGTATAATATGATTGTATTCGTCGATGTAAAAGTCAAATAAAAGCACCGTCAAAATAAGTTGCAGGTTATCTGGGACACGCTGTGAGATATGATTTGTGGTAAGTATAACTTGTCATTATTTCTCTTAGTGGGTATGTATTATGTTTAACATGCCATGTCTTTCATTTTGCATGTGACAATTAAGACGTTATTGTTTGCAAACAAATGGAAGTGTAAATAAAAGAATCTACGCAATGACTTAAAACCAAATTAATATCGCTATCATTTATTATGTCCCCGCATCCAAATGGCTTTCCGGAGCCTTCTGATAGTTGCTCACAATTAGTGTGGTGGCGTCCTGTTTTATGCAATTTATGGAGTGGAGTTATTTGTAGCTGCGACATTGTCGGTGATAGCAAACTTACGTTATTCGAGACAACTATGATGTACACCAACAGTATGGCGTGGCTACTACTTTCTCAACTTCTTTTCTGTGCTCTTGCACACAAATGATGAAATTCTATTTTGTCTTTTGGATGAAACAACATCTGGCATGAGGCGTGATATACACACACTCTCCACAATGACGACAGAGAGTATCGCAAACACATTAATATGACACTATGAGCGTGTTTCTGCTGGGGTTTTTAAATCCCCCCCCCCCCCTGTTTCTACTCGCGAAAAGTTACCGCTAAGTTTATCGATCCTAGTCGATGGGCTATGACATTTGACCTTTTGTAATACCAAACAATGCCACCGCACCTGAAAAAGATTGCTTCACAATAATGTGTATAACCCAGCGGACACGGTTCACGGCGCAAACCGCTAAGAATCGCCTTTCTGTTTCTATTGGGTTTATTGCCGATGATTGCCGATTATTGCCGGTTCTAAACCTGGTATGTGAAGGTTATTGAGATTACTAAAAATACCGATTATTGCCGGGTTTTGCCTGTTTCTACTGGGCAAACTTAGCGTTTATTAGCGGTGTCGTTCCCAGCAGAAACACGCTCTATTTTTAGGCCATACCAATAACGTAATAAGCTCTAAATTCGGCTTTAAAATGGTTTGACCCCTGATACTCCAAAAGGAATTCATGATAGACTCATATCTTGTCTATAAGAATAAATTGTCCTGCTCTTATAATTCTCTTGCGAATTCATGTTATTGGCAATACCTGTATTCCCCTATATATTCACCTGCTCAAAATGACATAAAACAACTCGTGTTAGGGGTAGGGTAATATTATGGCCATACAAAGTTGAAATAAACGTTTTGTATAACTGTACATCATATCTATGGGGAAGAACTGTTTTACAAGTTGAGACAGTTATTTATAGTTATAATGTCAATGTTACAGGTAACATACCGTAGCTAAATAGAACATTTGGAAAAAGTTTAAAAAAGGGTTCAAAACGCTTATTTTTCTAACTTTTTCAATATCAATGACATCAAAAAGGAAAAAAATAATGTAATGTGTCAAGTATATAGTTCTTTCTTTAAATTCATAAACATGATTTTATGTAGTTTTTAGATTGGCTTTTCAGGGTTATGATCAATATACTACTCAAACCCTTACGAGAGATTATATTACTTCATTTCTGCTATGTGAATACACGGGGAATATGATTATCGCCATAGTATAATTTTCGCAAGAGAATCTTTAGAGCAGGACTCTTTATTCTTGTAGATAAGATGTATCTGTCATAAATGTAAATTTAAGAGTATGTTCGGAGGTCAAAATAAAAATGGTTTCTTACCGAGTAAAGATATTCCTATGAACAGGAGTTGTGGCAGAAACCCTAGCATTGCCATGTTGACTTCACTGGGTATCTAAGCAGAAAAACCTGGACATGATGAATTATTAGAACACATTGATTCAGATCAAAATGGCAAAAGACAAATCGCATTAAAACATCATTAATTAATCTAATAATGTAAGTGCTTATACTTATAATGAATATGTCGGTTCTGCCTATGAGTAAGGCATTCATACAAAATATTACCAATTATAAACCTATTGAATAGATTACGCTATAGGTGTAGTGAAGCGTTGGTTAGTTATAGGTATCCTATGAAGTTCGTAAAAAAGGGTTCAAACATTATTCTTGTGATCAAACTGTCACGAATTATATGAGTAACATGATAAATCTACGAACATTTTATAAAATCTATTTATAAAATGTACAAATAATGCAATTCGTTAACTAAAATGGCAAATTGACAATAACACACACACTTTAAACTATAAATATATACACGAGGGTCAGTCAGTAAATAATATTATTACACCTCATAAATATTCATGAACTAATCATGCCAATTCATTGGCCAATTCCATTCACAAGTACTATTTCCCTAGGGAAATAGTTTTGACTATTTCCCTACAACCTCATCCCCAGAGTCACAGTGAGGTGTAATCAAACAAATACTACATGGTATGATCGGGGCAATAGGGCACACTATTTTCCCTCGGTACTGGCTACGGGCCTATCACCCCTCACCTTCGGGTTCGGGGTGATAGGCCCGTAGCCAGTACCGAGGGAAAATAGTTTGCTCTATTTCCCCTCTACCAGTAGTATTTGTATAATAGTGATCATGGTATTGAATACATGGATTGTTCTATTGAGGGATAATGTAAGCAATACAAAGTATGAACCTTTGTCTTTCAAACAATACACTTTTGGATTTCTATGTACCAACTATGACGTCATAGCATTAGTGTTAACTAGTACACTTGAGACACTGCCTGATTCTGGCTGGATATGTATTAGGTTGAAAGATGTGTTGTTTAAAACATTTGCGTGTATATCGGCAATGCAAGCATAGCACCATATAACAATTGGCACATATTAATCTGTGTTTCACACTTTTGTTTAGATCCGAATTCCAAGTAGGGGCCGCTTTTATTAAGCAAAATCTGCAACACTAAACCTTAGAAAACAACAAAGAATAAAGTACAATGGAAGGATTATAATTGAGTAAAATGTTGTGGGATGTAAAGCAATAATAGTTGGCATTTCGAAAAGAGCTGATCATAAAATTTCCTCAAACCATTGAAATTATGTGACGATTACTTTAACAGTACACATCTAGTAGCCCCAAAGATAGCAGTAACACGAGAGGTTGTGGCAGCCTTCTTTGATTTATATATTCATGTATATCTTCATTTTGACTAGCACAATAATTATACACATTGATAAACGCGTTTGTCAATATTTCTGATTAGAATTTGAAGGCAAAGCTTTTATCTGGTAAATTTCATGATTTTAGCCATTTTTGGCCAAGTTCAAAATTATCTGCCGTGTGCGCATGCGTATATTTTCTGTAAATTTCATGTGAATAAGTTCCGATAATTAGTTAACTACCCTATGGAATCTCCCAAATGGGTTTATTGCTTGGTTTTTTCCTAAATTGTTTTATTTTCCGCAATACTAGTGCTGCACTGACTGGGCATTTTCCGATGAAAATGGGCTATTTGAAATACTGATATTTGTATATCTTTTATTCAATTGCTTCTCCTTACTTTTTCAACTTATACTACACATTTCAAATTACACGGGGATTACAGTTATTGTCTTAGGTGTCATAATTATGCGAACAAAATCGGGATGTACCTGCTGCTGATGTCATGTAATGCAATCTTCTTTTAAGAACACGTGTTTCATTTACACAATTCAAATTTCCGGCCAATAATTGATTAAGCAGTGTCCCAAGTGTACTAATTTTAAGCTAAGCCTATGACGTCATAGTTCATACTTAGATATCCAAAAGTGTATTGTTTGAAAGACAAATGTTCATACTTGTTATTGATCACACTAACACTCAATATAATGCATTCCATACCATGATCACTTTCATTACTTAATGACTGACCTTCGTACAAGTATTTTACAACACCAGTATCGTTTTTATTAAGTAATGGTCTGGTAGTGTTTATAATTACAACACAACTTCTTGCAGTATTCAGTCACAGCACATCCATTTGGAAAATCCATGTTTTATTTTAATTAGGTAATTTTAATGTAATCTGTTTAGATCCTGCATAATCTCAATTCTGATAACAAATTAGGCTTACCTTTAAATGGTTTACTCTGCTGTTATAGATCACTCTCCTTTTATTTTATGAAATCAAAATAAATTTTGGATTAAAGCAATATGTGTGGCTGGTAAACTGCTTGTGTCCTATTATTGAACAATTGTACATGTTACATTGGCATCGTTTCCGCCTTCTGTCCATTCAGAGTTATATATATTATGTAGCCTAAGGTATATTGAACAATAATAATGTATAAATATCTTATGAGTAATAATCAGTATCAAGTTCAGGTTCAATGCATTTCCATCAAAAGTATAATGTGAAATCCAGGGGCGCTCAATTTATGTTACGCACAGTATGCCCTAAAAACCCATTTTACCTCGTCACCCAAATAACAAAACCATTTTTCATTATAAAATGATATAATAAAACAAATGTACTCAGAGATCCCCAATTGACAACGTTTTGCCTATTGACCAAAGATCCTCTCTTAAAAAGTGTCAAAGTTCAAATTACATGCACCATTACATATATAATATAAATATGCAGCGATGGAAATACCCACGACTTTCCGGGGTTGACTTGGAACCACACACTTAATCCAAATCAGTGCTTAATACACCTATCAATTACATGCACCATTACATATATAATATAAATATGCAGCGATGGAAATACCCACGACTTTCCGGGATTGACTTGGAACCACACACTTAATCCAAATCACTGCTTAAACTCTCGTGTTAAATCTAACGACGCTTTCACTATCAGTTCACATCGTACAATATATTTCGCTTTCCTATGGGCAATAACAGCTGAGTGTAATGTACCTGTTCGCCGCTCATTATATTCAGCATTAATACAGCTTATGATTATAACAGAAATAACGATACTGTTCCATCAATTTATCTGCAAAAAAACAGTGTTTAAATTAATATAACCACACTTAATAATAAACACTAGTTGTTATGGCCTATTTAATATCCAATTTCCAATTTCAAAAATTCTACTTCTGATCAACTTAATTTGGAGGAGCACATCCCCCTTCAGAGTTCCTGATGAGTGAGGAGTACCTAACGGTCCTTACGAAACAAATCTGTAAAACCATGTAGCAGGATCAAGTCAAGATTTCAATCCTACTGGCTTTGTTATTGATTGAGCCTCCTTACATCAAGTACTGCACAAGGGTGCCTTAATTTTGCAATATTACGCTCTCCGCAATGCGCTTCCCATTGATTGGAAATTAACAAAGACTCCTTGTGACAATGCCACAACTCCCGACAACAACGGAGAAAATGTTTATTTTAATTCAGTCCTTACTGATACCTGTACAAACAAAGGTTTTAGGAAAGCCATGATTCACAATTTGTATGTTCCTCCTCTGTGTACAAGTTTATGGCCACTTAGATTCCCCAATTACTCATTCAATTGGACCGACATTTGGCTCGCCACTCCACAGTGCACCGATGAAGCGAAGTTGATCTCATTAAATTGGAAAATCCTCCACAATATTTATCCCACCAAAGTACTTCTATGTAAGATGGGTAAGGTAGAGAATAATATTTGTCACACACGCAACGTGATCGACCATATCGACCATTTCTTTTTCAAATGTAATATAGTTAAACAGCTATGGTCTTACGCTAGTCAAGCTATCTCGCATAAATTATCAACATGCTTTGTATTAACCAATTGTTATATTGAACTATCACAATAATACTTAAGACCATCACGATTTAAAATGTATTAACCTCATCATCGCCGTTGGGAAACTATGCATAAGCAAGTTTAGATACGGCAACCACCCAAATCATTTATTCCTATTTGAAAAAGAACTCTGTCTTCGTAGACTGATTTCTCTGTAATTACTATGTCATCATGTATATCAATTATGTCGGGGTTTTTTAATCGATTGCCACATTGCACAAACTTGCTATATTATATTATTTTGTAAATATTGATGTTATTGTATAAATTTATTGTGTATCATAGAATAAGACAGAAAATTTAAAAAAAAGTACTGCACTCTATCAGGCTGTTTACATCACTCCTTCATTGCTGACAAAAATCTAACTGCGTATAGGGTGCACTACACTAAATGGTGTATCCCCTAACCTTAAGGGCGGTGTTTAAAGCTAGAATCGGAAAATATGCATGGCAAAATCCTCAATTAAAAAAACTTGACGGTAATACAATTGCGTAAATGCCTATGATTTTTGATTAATTATGATTAATGGGACATCACCTACATGCACTCTGACTATAAACTGTGAATATCATCTAGATAAATTTTGAGAGATCTCTCAAATTTGTGTTTTTTACTGGAAACATTGACGATTACGGCGGCATTTCCAAGCTCGTCAGAGAGGCAGTCAACTCCATGGGCGTATTTTGAAAAATCGAGCAGGTTCACCTACCTATTTTTTTCACTTTTTGGTGAGAAAATGTGATCATCTTTCAGAAAAAATCACTCTACAAGGTCCAATTTCGCAATTTAGTGGTCTAACACAGAGTTTTATATCAGTGTTTTTGTACATAACCCTATGGAGCTCTATTTAGTAGTGTGACCCCTTAAGGGAATTCGGCCATATGTGACCCTTGACCTCATTATTAAGTAAAATTAGGTAAGAAATCAGCTGTTTTGAATTTTATTCGAGACAAATATTGTAAAACAAGGATTTTTCGACCAGAATGAGATTGTTTCGATCCAATTGTTGCCTTAATTTGACCTATTTTGACGTGTTTTGTAAGTAAGCCTATTGGAAACTGTAATTCTATGCTATTTAGAGAGAAAAGGATGCCGCTGCCTTTCATCTCAGTCTGACCGGACAATGTCGGATCAAATGCAGCAAACAGTTTTAAGGTGCACCACTTGGGTAAAAAATGTCAAGTAAGCACTTTAATGGGGTACATGGGGGGGGGGGGGGGGGGGGGGGGTGATACGGAGCATAAAAGTAACTTACTATGAAGCCTTGAGTACAATTTGGCCACATTTGAAATATCTATGAAGTAAGCTTATTTTTGTTATTTATTTTTTTATTCCATGCATTGATGATGGATAGAGTAGGCTTACGCTTATGTTGTGTTACTAAGTTAAGCTTATGTTGTGTTACTAAGTTAAGCTCAAGTTGTAAAACTATTTCAAGATGTGAGGGTCACATCCATGAAGGTATTGTGTATAATGCCTGCATTCTGGAGGCAAAACCATTTAACAGGTAAGTTAAATGATAAACAAAGTCTGACCTGATTAAGTGTACATCTGCTCAGTCTGTTATTTTGTAGATTAATTCATCAAATTTGAACATTGGTGGGGAAAGTCACCAACGTTATCATTTTGGAATATATTTTGATTAGTTTTGTACAACAACACAGTGCATGTACCCTACCCTGTCAGTAAAAACACACCTAGACATTCAATACAACAAGAATTTCTTTAAAAAGGATGAACGCTGTCCTGACAAGTATTTCTTTTAAAAAGGATTGTAGCTGTCCTCACAAAATGTAATATTGCTATGTTAATTTTGCTATCTTCAGTAGATAGCAGGTATCCATACATGACAAATTCCACTCATACATAATTATAACAACATGGAAATATCATTAAAATGATCACAAAATGTTCAAAAGGATTCAAGGTAACTATTCCAATACATTTCAAGTACATTCAGCACAATATCAATGTCCTTAAACTTCAATTGTCTTGATTTTGTTTGTGTATGATCCTTGTGTGAGTTCTCTTCTGGAATTGGGGTGAATAGGAACTTTTGCAACATTGAAATTCGACCTTAAGCTACTAAAGTGCCCATAAATCCGCTAAACAACATCGTAGCGCAACAAAAGAGTGTCAAAATGCGCAGAAGATAAAGATAACTGTGAATCAAATTAATTATTTATTTGCAAACTATTTCAGGTTCCGATAAATCTGACCATTTGTAAGGGTTTAGATACTTTATTGGCACAGTTCTGATCGGCCGGTACCTGATTCAGTGTGCCGAAGATGTGCCGCTCAATAACTTCCCTTCGCCGATGACTCATTCTTCTTCAGCTCATCACTTAAATCTGATTCTGACTCTAGTTCTCAAAAAACTGACTGTAATGTTCGTTTTGTTGGTGAACTAGGGTCAACAAAATTCGCTAGGTCACAAAATGATTTTTTTAAATGCTGGAAGCATTGCCAACAAAATTGATGAACTCTTTTGCTTAATCCATTCTCGGGACTCTAAACCTGCCATCATTGCTATTACAGAATCATGGCTTAAATCAAACATTATGATACTGAACTCTCATTTAATAAGGAATACATTGTGTTTAGGAATAATCGCCTATCACGTGGGGGTGGGGTTTGCTTATTAATCCATGATTTACTGAAAACACGTCTATGTAGCAACCAAACTTCAACAAACTGTGAAATGGAATGGGTTGAGTGCAAGTTGAAAAAAGTTAACTTAATCATTTGCCTTTACTACCGGCCTCCATACCGTTCCACCAACAGCCTCTCTCAACTCAGCTCCAGTATTGCTCAAGTCACAAGAACCTGTACTGCCAAAGACTTCAATGTCAATTTGTTAGACCCATCCCATTATCTATTCAATGATTTGATGGATCTTAAATCCAGTCACGGGTTATTTCAGCACATTTCTCAGACGACATTTTTCACCCAAGCCAATCATTCCCTCATTGACCACATTTATTCCAGTGGCCATGTGATTAGTAATGTAACCCCCCCCCCCCCCCCCCCCCCGGGTACTTGCCACAATTGTGTCATTAATTGTTATCTCAACATCACTCTGTCTGATCCTAAACCATCTCTTATTAGACCCTTTTGGCAGTATAGCAAAGCTGACTGGGATACTGCTAACCATAAATTATCTATGTACAGTATTGATAGTGGTGCTAACATTGACTCTGCTTGGAATAATGTCATCAATTATTTCAATGAAACCATGTCTGAATGTATCACCCAAAAGTGTGTCCGTTGTAAGACCAAGGATCCTTCATGGCTCAACTCCTGTATAAAATTAAGAAAAAAACATGCCTTGTTTAAAAAGTGGAAGAAAACTTTAAAAGCGGATATCTATCTTAAGTACAAAGCTACCAGAATCACTCTCTCAAATCGTTACAAATTTGCTAAGCAATTTCTTTTTGCTGACCTCTCAAATAACGAGTCTCCAACTAAATGCTTCTGGGGCTATGTTAATTCCTGGTATGGTCAGTCCTCCATTCCTGATGTCATCAAGTACAAGGATACCTGTACTTCCACACCTCTTAATATTGCTAATTCCTTCAGCCGGTTCTTTTCGGAGTGTTTTAACATTGATGTTGTCTCAAAACCTTCCATTCCTCACTATAACACTGTTTCTTCTCTCTCCCATTTCAGGTGTAGTTCTGGTGAAATCCTGAAGCTCATTTGCAAGTTGAATAACAACTCAGCTGCAGGAGTTGATGGAATAACTGCCCTGATGCTCAAGAACACTTCTGTTTCTGTTTCACCTATTTTGTGCAGGATATTTAATTTCTCTATTAACACAGGTGATATACCCAAAGCATGGACACTTTCTCGTGTAATTCCAATTTACAAGTCCAGTGATCGGCACTCTGTCTCCAATTGTCGTCCCATATCTCTGCAACCTATTGTCTGCAAGTTTCTGGAAAGTATTATTCACAAAAACACCCTTGCCCACATGAATCTCAACAATGTTCTTTCTAAGTCTTCCACATCCGATGCTCTCTTCACTGCTCTGCATGACTGGTATGGTCATCTTGAGAAACGTAAAAGCGTGGCTGTTGCTTTATTCGATCTTAGTAAGGCTTTCGACAAAGTCCCACACAGCCCTCTTTTGCTTCAACTCCACTCTGCTGGCATCACCGTCCGGTCCTCTTCTCAGTTGGTTTAGGTCCTACTTGTCTGACAGAACCCAGTCAGTGTCCGTCCACGGTGTCTCCTCTGATCCTGTTCCTGTTGTTTCTGGTGTTCCTCAGGGTTATGTCCTTGGGCGTCTTCTCCTGCTTACCTATATTAATGATCTTTAACTTTCTAAATTCTCCCTCGACAGTTCCTTGGTTCTCTTCGCAGACGACACCACTCTCTACAAACCTCTAACCCATGACATCGACATTGATAGCTTTCAATCTGACATTGACACCATCCATCAATGGGTCACAAGCAACCACCTCACCGCCAATGCCAGTAATACGAAGTTGATGGTGGTTTCTACCAAAACGGATCCCTTTCCCAACCTGCAACTCAACATCAATAACCAGGTGATTGAGAGGGTTTCCTCTGTCAAATTTCTTGGCATTCATATTTCCAGCAATCTATCATGGAATGTGCATGTAGACTACATCTGCAAGAAAGCAAGGAAAACCATTGGCGACATCCATAGGGCTTTCAACAGTTCGTCTCCTACTACCCGCCGGGTTCTTTACTTGGCCTTGGTTCGTCCAATTCTTGAGTACGGCAGCATCACTTGGCATCCTTTGAATATTACCTTGACCAACAGGCTTGAGTCAACGCAGCGGTTTGCTTCTAGGGTTATTCTCGAATCCTGGAATATTTCCCACAAATATCTCCTTTTGGACGCTGAACTCCCTCCCCTGTCGAGGCGTCGTGATATTGCTGTTCTTTGCCATCTTTTCAAGATCTTGAACCATCTTTGCTCGTCTTCTAATCCGTACAAGCCCCATCCCAGACCCAAATCTTCGCAATCTCAACAGCTGTGCTCTTTATCCCCCTTTTCTGCAAACTTTCTCTCTCCAAAATGTCTTTTTTTTATCCTTTTGCTCCCACTTTGTGGAACTATTTTATCTCCCTCATGTTGTCAAGAGTGCTACTTTAACATCCTTTTGATCAGCGATCAGAGCAGCATAATATTCCCGAAGTGGTCAATACACATCAAAAGATAATCAGAGAGTGCTCAACTGATAAATCAGGAGCGTAATATAATTATATTTGACAACCATTTCTGGTTAGACTACGACATTTGAATAAAGTGCTCAATACCGTAAACGGTAGAGCTTATACAAATTCAGAGGTATAGACCTTCCGGAATATTATCGCTACTCTGAGTTTCATGGACAATCCCATACGGTCATGTTGTCCAATCTTCAATATCGAAAGTGAAATGTTACAAAAGTAGCGTTACATTGATCTGACAAACAGCTGTCTTAAACAGCGAGATTACAAAATTGTCACATATTCAGATAAATGAGGGTTGTAGTCATTATTATTTCCTAAATCGATTTTACGACGTGACCATTTAAGTAGATAAAAACAGATTGTAAGAGAAAGTAAAAATTTGGAACCATTGGCATTTTGTCCATTGTCCATTCATATGCGATCGCATTATATTTTGATGTTTGTGCGTATTGCAGGCTTTGTGCATAGGAGGGACATCTTTCGAGGGAAATCTTTTTCAACGTATGAGCTAAATAACTGTGATATCCTTTTTATCTAACAGAATAAATGATGTTTTTGCATCATGTGACTCTAGAAACAGAATTGATGAAGTGTTTAAATCTCACGGATATAACTAGTTTCCCTTGATAGCTCAGATGGTAAAGGGGTCGCTTGGAGAACGAGAGGTCCGTCAAAATCATTTTTGAATGTTTGGTTCATTTCTTTTTCATAAGTTAACAGATCCCCACCATTCTAGTATAAATAATCCCAAAGCAACAAACAAACCTCGGCATAGTGCTCTGGATCAGAGAGACTTTGTATTGTATTTCCTGGTATAAAAGACGCGACGTATTTTTTTCATATACACACGGAGTCACGGACGGACCATGATGTGACGTTTAGAAGATGGTTTTCATGACAATGTTTTGCTGCACTTACACCTGATTTTCCTCATTATGCGTAAAATATGTGTCTTTTGAAACTAATATTTGAGTGGGTGAAGGGATAACCTGAGCACAATCGCACCCAGACGGAATATCGGGTAAGAAACATGGTCATCATAAATTATCATAAAACAATCATAAATAAATTAAAAATCAAACAAAATTGATTTTGATGAGAGAAAACAAATCCGCGACATTGTGCAGGATCGAACCCCGGACCTCCCGTTCTTCAAGCGAGCGGAAACTAGTTATAACCGGGAGATTCAAACACTTTATTGTCAAGTGCCAAATGTTGGTCACTACAATTGAGCTTCACATCGGGCTTCAAATGATGCGGCAAACATTGTCTTAATTAACTCTTTCCCTGACAAATTAATTGTTGAAGAAATTGTGAATTTGCACATGCATGTAAATATCAACTTATAATTTGAATATGAGACTCGGTAAGGTAGTAAAACTATATATATTCTGAAAGCTTATGAATGGCCGGACACTTCTGTGAACATTTCAACGATACCGGACGATCGTGGCGGTTGCCATGGTAACCGTTACCCATCATGCAATTTGTGTAACATATTTGTTTACAAATATTTAGTAGTCCTTTATGAAAACTATACTACTTGAGCCCTTCAAAATGCTTTCAAGAGATGGGCATTATAATTCTGAACATTTTGATACCAAATTTGCAAAACAACCAGAATCGTGTACGATCAGCACGACAAATATACCGTAAGCCCCAAATCCAAAATGGCCGCCATACAATAGTGTCTCTTTAATTGACATAGGCACAAACATTTAAATGCCTTCAATTACACTAAAAGGCATACCAAATTGTTCGACTGAGCACAAGGATTCCAAAAAGGTATAGTTTGTCATACTTCCGATGTTTGGTTAACGAGTTATAGGGTAAAACGTATTGACGTTTTGACGCATGAATGCGTCTATGTCAGTAAAGAGACACTATTGCTATTTCAAACACGAAGGATATCAAACAACTCATTATAATGTGCCACTGTATAGATGGATTTTTACGACGTTGTAAAATAAGGGATTTACGGACGTTTTCATCTAAAATTGGCTACCATTTCTTCCAGTTCATGTCAGTTTTTACGCCAATCCAGTAGCATGAAATCTCACAATTCGGGTCGTTGGCGTCTGGATATATTGATTCGATAAAACAGTATGAAGTAAAATAGATGTATGCTTCATTGTAGGTTAGTGGGTAAACGTTCAGCGGTAAACGATAACTAATAAGTGTTAGTTATTTATAAATAGGTAATCGACTAAATTTGATTTTTTTCGTGTTTACATTAGGACGCCCTCGTACCTAATAATTTGGAGTCAAATAGAAGCTGCGTTCCGACTGCAATGGGAAGTTGGTCGCGAAGTTGATGCGTCACCAGCTTTATTTCAGCCTTTTAGAGTCATTTCAGACCAAGTCTTACGATATCAGATTACTATGGCGCGACCATTTTCAACAGCTTCTTAGTAATCCTCCGATAGTAACTGATGAAGATGAGGAAATATCAAAGGTTTTTGATCAACTACCAATTCGAACTGATCCTTTTGATGCTGAGGAATACCAGAAAGCTAAAAAGTATTTAAAAGAAGGGACAAGTTTTGACGAAGATGGAGTTCCTACTGAAGTATTGAAACGGTATGATATTGATCAGATGATTCTTGACTTCTGCAATGAGGCTCTCGTCAAAAGCAAGAAACCTGAGCAGTGGTCTGTTTTAAATCTTAAACCTGTTCCCAAAAATGGCGACCTTAGCAGCACTGCAAACTACAGAGGCATTATTTGAGTTCCATAGTTGCAAAAACATGAAATCGTATGTTGCTTAACAGGATAAGACCGCATATAGATATCAAACTAAGACAAAACCAATGTGGCTTTAGAGAAAACAGATTCACAGTGAGCCAGATTCTTGCACTCCGCAGAATAATTGAAGGGATACATGACCAAAACCTCCCAGCAATTATAATGACATTCATAGACTCCAAGAAAGCATCGATACGATCCATAGAGGCAAGATTATCAACATTTTGAAATCATATGGAATCCCGAACATAGTCAATGCTATTGAGGATACTTACCACAACACAAAGGCCAAAGTAACAACTCCTGATGGGGACATTGATGAATTTGATATATTGGCAGGCGTTCTCAAAGGTGATACTCTTGCTCCGTATCTTTTCATAATAGTGCTGGATTACTGCATGCGAACTCCCAGAAGGCGGAGAGGAAGTCCTAGGTTTTACAGTCAACCCCAGGCGCAGCCGCAGAGTTGGACCACTGATGGTAACATATTTGGATTTCGCTGATGACATAGCACTAGTGTCTGACACTGCTGGCCAGGCGCAAAAACTCCTGGAAAGAGTAGAAATGGCAGTTCTAAGTGTTGGCCTCCATATAAACACCAAGAAAACAAAATAAATGGTGTTTAACCAGCAGGTGACCAATAAAACTACCGATGGAACCAGTCTGGAATTAGTCAAAGACTTTAAATATCTGGGATCCTGGATCTCGAGCAGCATGCAAGATATCAAAACAAGGAAGGCACTAACATGGAAGGCGTGTAATAAGCTCAACAAGATATGGAGATCCAACCTACCAAGATCAACAAAAAGCTATTCCAAGCTACAGTGGAAAGCATTCTTCTGTATGGTTCAGAAACATGGACAGTAACAACTAAAATTCGAAAGCTAATGGATTGGATGTTTACACCAGGCTTCTTAGATCAGTCCTTGGTATAAGTTGGAGGTTACACATCACCAACAAAGAACTCTATGGTGATCTTCCTAGAGTAAGTGAAAGATTCAAGAAGAGGCGACTACAGTTTGCTTGACACTGTGTCAAACGTTCTGGGGATGTGATATCAGACCTATATAGTTCTTTGGAAACCAGTTCATGGCAACATAAATGCTGGACGACCGATGTTAAGCTATGTGGATATCCTATGTCAGGACACTGGACAAAAACCTGCTGATATAAAGACCTGCATGGCAGATGGGAGAGCCATAGTTAATGCCCGACAGAAGTCGCCATGAGTGAGTGAGTTTGTGGTTTTTGGCTGCGGCGGACTACTGCACTACACTTATGACTCGGACATTTTGTATATATATAAGGATGCAGCATTAATTGTCAATGTTACGGTGTATCCTTGGTTAAAGATATTCATGAACAAGACCGAATAAAGCTGTATAATATGTTATAGGCTAATTTCATGCATTCTTACATCAAGGATAAACATATTGTACTCTCAAATGTAGCCATTGGAACAAAACAACGCCGAGAATATTCGAAAAATAATTGTGTTTATTAAGAATCTAGTTCGGATTTTTATTATTAAACAATATAATAACTAACTACATATACATATAAAATATGGCTACTTTCAACGAATCTGTGTATTGTTTTGAAACAGTTGTTTATTTTACTTTTTACTTTAAGGGGCATGGAGAGATTGCCGAGAAAAAAATGAAATTTGGAAACATTGAATTGTTTCAATAGATAAAGTACGTATATAGGAACCCTGAATGGTAATATTTTTGGGGGAAAGAGTGAATGATAGCGCTAG
This sequence comes from Ophiura sarsii, assembly GCA_035610835.1. NCBI lineage: Eukaryota > Metazoa > Echinodermata > Ophiuroidea > Amphilepidida > Ophiuridae > Ophiura > Ophiura sarsii. The sequence goes on from CM069457.1 coordinate 2,680,441, forward strand.
ATATATTTGGTTGAATCAATTTATGTGGTGAGTGATGCTGATGATTTCGATGTGATGTACATCGAAATTACCAAATCGTAAAATTGTACATTATAGACAGCGAATTAAGGTAAACAGTTTCAGATGGTAGTTACTATATATATGCCCAAGTATTATGTAGGTGCATAAAGGACTATTGACAAAAAACCTTTTTAACAAGAACATAATGAGTGAATATGTATTACAATTCTGAGTAATTAATCTCGTGCACATTTTCTGAGCGCTATAATCAAGAAGCCAAGGTACCATCAATAGGCTACAAAGTACACAACAACATTATACACATGGCCATGCAGTTTTAAAAATGTACATTTGTGAAGAGTGTAATAATTTGTAACCGGAATGTTATAAATCAAAACATAATATGTGAAATGGGGTTTAGAATGACAAAATAAAGAATATCTACATCATATTTAACATATATCTGAATGCATTGATCAACTTTAACAAGAAAGGTGTCATACATTTGCATGACAAAAACCTCAATTTTTATTTGTATTTCAAATAAAATAAATACAAGCCACATATTATTATATTGTATGAACTGACTGCTTAGAAATACTTCGCAAATATGGGTTAAGCTCTATAATACTAATAGTATATAAAATGAAATGCTTTATTGCCATGTCATTGGTCTGGAAAGACCATAATCGACGATAGTCGAGGAGAATTATTTCGGACCAAGAGGTGAGAGGATCATACCGTATTCATGGGTACCGAGATAACCTATTTTCGTTGATTAAAAGCAATGATGTGACAATTCATATTTCCTCTCACCTAAAACGATAAAATTCAACTGTTTATGGGACACTTTGTAAAAACAGCCTGTAAACATGTGAAGTTATTATCGGTCCATTACATTTCTAATACGACTACAACGTGTTTGACTGCCAATACGACAACATTTAATCATAAATAACTTATTATAATTAATTCTAAATAAACTTGGCTGAATGTTGAAAATAGTATGCAATAAACATGTTAATATTTTGTCAATTAGATATGTTGTATTAGTATTTCGAATTATATATGTGATACACAGCTTCATGGAAATATTGACGTGAGAGAGGTAACCATTTGGCATATTCTAATGCAAAAATGACGCAATTCTGTTAAAAACAAATATATCAATTTTGTTAAAAACAAATATATATATATATATATATATATATATAGTGTGATACACTTTCAGTGATTAAACACCATTGAAAGTGTATGCATCCTAATCTAGTCTAGGGTTAACCAGTCACATAATCAGTATCCTTGTCGTCTGACGATTGCGTTAAGCATGAAACTCAGAGTAACGACTCCCTTTCTCGGAAGGTCTAAACTTTGAATTTTTATATAGCTCTTCCTTTATTGGAATTGAGCACTTTGATTCGAAAGATAGTCTGCCCATGAAATCGATTCGATGTTCATGACATTTTATGTTATGCTCCTGACTTTTATCAGTTGAGCACTTTTAAGCTATCTCGAAGCTTTTAGACCGGTCCTGAGAAATGGTCGGGTTGGCTTACGGGCTAGAGAAGTGTGATACACTTTCAGTGATTAAACACCATTGAAAGTGTATGCATCCTAATCTAGTCTAGGGTTAACCAGTCACATAATCAGTATCCATGTCGTCTGACGATTGCGTTAAGCATGAAACTCAGAGTAACGACTCCCTTTCTCGGAAGGTCTAAACTTTGAATTTTTATATAGCTCTTCCTTTATTGGAATTGAGCACTTTGATTCGAAAGATAGTCTGCCCATGAAATCGATTCGATGTTCATGACATTTTATATATAGCTCTTCCTTTACTGGAATTGAGCACTTTGATTCGAAAGATAGTCTACCCATGAAATCGATTCGATGTTCATGACATTTTATGTTATGCTCCTGACTTTTTATCAGTTGAGCACTTTTAAGCTATCTCGAAGCTTTTAGAACGGTCCTGAGAAATGTTCTGGTTGGCTTACGGGCTAGAGAAGTGTGACACACTTTCAGTGATTAAACACCATTGAAAGTGTATGCATCCTAATCTAGTCTAGGGTTAATCAGTTACACAGTCAGTATCCTTGTCGTCTGACGATTGCGTTAAGCATGAAACTCAGAGTAACGACTCCCTTTCTCGGAAGGTCTAAACTTTGAATTTTTATATAGCTCTTCCTTTACTGGAATTGAGCACTTTGATTCGAAAGATAGTCTACCCATGAAATCGATTCGATGTTCATGACATTTTATGTTATGCTCCTGACTTTTTATCAGTTGAGCACTTTTAAGCTATCTCGAAGCTTTTAGACCGGTCCTGAGAAATGTTCTGGTTGGCTTACGGGCTAGAGAAGTGTGACACACTTTCAGTGATTAAACACCATTGAAAGTGTATGCATCCTAATCTAGTCTAGGGTTAATCAGTTACACAGTCAGTATCCTTGTCGTCTGACGATTGCGTTAAGCATGAAACTCAGAGTAACGACTCCCTTTCTCGGAAGGTCTAAACTTTGAATTTTTTATATAGCTCTTCCTTTACTGGAATTGAGCACTTTGATTCGAAAGATAGTCTACCCATGAAATCGATTCGATGTTCATGACATTTTATGTTATGCTCCTGACTTTTTATCAGTTGAGCACTTTTAAGCTATCTCGAAGCTTTTAGACCGGTCCTGAGAAATGTTCTGGTTGGCTTACGGGCTAGAGAAGTGTGACACACTTTCAGTGATTAAACACCATTGAAAGTGTATGCATCCTAATCTAGTCTAGGGTTAATCAGTTACACAGTCAGTATCCTTGTCGTCTGACGATTGCGTTAAGCATGAAACTCAGAGTAACGACTCCCTTTCTCGGAAGGTCTAAACTTTGAATTTTTATATATATATATATATATATATATATATATATATATATATATATATATGATTTATGTTTCCCCTACCCTGAAATCGTGCTATTTTACTATCGAATGAGACACTTTTTAAAAAAGCCTGTAAACAGAATGTGACACCACAATTTGGATTGACTCACTACCTGGCACTTATCTAGAGGGTATATACTAACTACATATGTGATCAGATTTGAGAAGGTACACCGGTTGAACGATCACTTTTTAGGGTCCCAGCCTCTAGACTATATGAATGTCTAGATGTGCAGTTCGGATGTGCAAGTCTTCTCTATTTCAATAATGTGTTTAGTTTTATACTGCGCAATACTTTACCTGAGATACAAAGCTTTAAAAACGCAAGGACACTTTTACATCGGTGATGCTAAATAATATTACGTTGAGAATTTACTTACATGCGTAGGTTACGGGGAATGTCTAATTTTCTTACGAACATGTAACTGTGATAAATTAAGTATGTACAAATATTCATATCATAAAATCGTATCATAATATTAACATTTGCACAGAACTCTAAAGATGATAATGACTTTGAAATATAAACAATATAGTACCGTTAAACTTCATCTATAAGCCCCCATTGACTAATAGTTAGTAAGCTGAAAATAGAAAAAAGGTATGAGCGCCCTCTTTTGATCTAGAGAAATTAGCATGAATGATTTTAGTGTATTCGATATTCAATATTATAAAGTTGTATTACTATCTAAATAATTTCATGGACAGACGAATTGCTCAATTGGTAAAGCGCCCGGTAAAGCGTCAACTTCAGTATCACGAGGTTGGTGGATCAATTCTCAACTACACCCTTTGCAATTTCTTTTGAAATCCAAGTGATATAGAAATTAATGCAAACTTTAATGTAAAATTATTACTCAATTATACTAGCTTTATTGTTATTTTTCAAAAAATAAGCGCATAATTAATTTGATTGTATAAAGTAATGATCTTAATAGTCCAACCTTTTTATAAGCTAAAACACATTTATACCACAAATTAACCACAGCAAAATGTATTCATTGGCTTATTTTAAATGTTTCACACAGTAATCTTATACGTTTCCTTCATCATGATTTAAGGGCAAATTATGATGATGCATATTAGGTTGGTCAGAATGAAAGTTACTATGCAAACCACTATGATCCTGGTCTCACAATGAATTGTTTTATATTATGATATTACGCAATTAATTCCAAACCATGTGATAGTAACAATTATGACATAATTGGAATCAGACCTATCATTATATATATTCTAAGTAGAAATATAATAAGAATTTACACAGTTCTGTAAAATAATATGATGATATTAAGAATATAAAATGATGTTAAATGTAAAAATGTAACAGTATCCAATGATATCCAATGTTATCAACTTTTATAAAATGATATGATTTTATTTATAAAATACGCGAAATAAAATATGTAACATTTTATAATTGTGCACAGTTCTTACTATACAATGATGTAATCATGCATTATATTTTAATATACACAATACATGCCTTATCATATTTTATATACATGTAGTAAACTTACAAAAAATTTACTCCAACACACTATTTAATATTTCCTTCGCATATAATAATAATACTCTACAGAGTGTCCTTAAAAAGGTGCACGTATTTCACGTCATTGCTCTCATCGATAATTATACTCGGTAAGAGCTTTAACGAATGTCACGTCACTGCTCTCATTGATTACTCGGTAAGAGCTATGACGTATTTCACGTAATTGCACTCATTGATTACTCGGTAACAGCTATGACATATTTCACGCCATTGCTCTCATCGATTACTCGGTAAGAGCTATGACGTATTTTACGTTATTGCACTCATTGATTACTCGGTAAGAGCTATGGCGTATTTCACGTCATTGCTCCCATTGCCGTTTACTTCATTGTGTTTACTTTTCTCAATCTACGGATATGTTTGATCAACCACGAGCACTAAAATCATATCAACATTAGTAAGTAAATACGCATTATTCAAATGAACAAAATGACTTCTTCAACAGTCATATTTTTTCCTATACAAGTGGCGTAACTCGGGGTATTTTTAACCGTGATTGTTCAAACATATCGTTGGATTGGGAAGAGCAGTTAGAATCCAACTACTAGCTTTTATAACCAATAATACCAAATCCTGAATATTTGATGAAAGTAATAATGATTGAACACGTGCACATTTCTTTTTATGGGACAACCTGTACTTTTATCATACAAAAAATGAAAACGATAACATATATTCATATTAGGAGTGCATCGGGTTTAAAGCATACTTCACCATGTCCGTGTGTTGCTCAATACCTTGATGATGGAACAAATCTTGTCTACGAGCGGAAGGACTTCTCAGTTAGGTCGATCGAGCGTTGTTTGTTTATTTTATATTGTTTTTAGTTTTTGGTTTTAAATTTGCCAAACCTTTTCGGGGTTTTGGAATCCCCGCGCTCTTTTTAACCCAACAATTATCGTATATTCCTAATTACACTTTATATCGCAAATTTCATTTTATCTAATGTTAATTTTCTTGATTATTGTATGTTTTCCTGTTATCTATTTGTTATATATTTCGTTATTGGATTGCGTTAATAAATATTATGATTATGAATGAATGAATCTAATTTTAACAAAATTCAAAAACTAATTTAAGAAATGGAGAAACAAATATATCGATGTGTCCCATAGTACAGTGTCTACTCTTGGCCTACCAATAACACTTGAATATGTATGATGTGGCACCCCATGTACAGCGGACTCCAATCATTGGCTTACGGCCTTATCCAAACTACAAACCATCAGAATATAGACCTATATATTATGGTGCACCATTTGTACCCCCTACCCCATCTCAAGTCAGGGTTAGGGTTCAACCTTGTATGATGGCCTTATCACAATTACCTCCCTTCAGAATATATACCTATGTATAATGGTACACCCGTTGTACCAGCCCCCCACCCCCTACCCCACCTCAGGTCTGGGTTAGGATTTAGCCTTGACCTATGACCTTATCCCAACTACATACCAGCAGAATATACCCATTTACATGATGGCCTATGTATTATGGTGCACCCGTTACTCGTTGTACCCCCACCCCATCTCAGGTCAGGGTTAGGCCAAAAAAATTGAGATGTTGTCCTCGACCGCCCTCTCCGGATTTAGGACCGCTCCGATTTTTTGTTTTCAATTTTTTTTCAATTTTTTTTTCCAGATTTTTTTTCAGATTTTTTTTCTTCAGATTTTTTAAAACAGTTTAAATGGCATTGAATATTAAATTAAGTGTTTATAACATATATATGTGCGACTCTCAGAGTGATTTCAACTCTTGTTGGCTGAACTTTGAGCTTCTGCTGGTAAAAGAAAATTAAAAAAAAGAAAAAGAAAAAAAGAAAAATCCGCCCGCCCGACCCTCCTCTCTGAAAGCTGTGGAGGACAACATAACAATTTGTTGTTGGCCTTAGGGATAAGCTTTGACCTATGGCCTTATCCCAACTACATACCACCAGAATATACCTATTTACATGATGTATTATAATAATTCATCCGTTGTACAGCGGAAGCCAATTTCCCATCGGTTTCCCGAAAGTTTCCGATATTTAAACTGATGCTCATGTGCTCGAAGGTTTGCGATACCGATACGATATATCACTTCACTGGTCGTCTCGATCAGGGTTTATCGGTGCCAGTTTCACGTTCTCGTAAACCTCAACACTCATATACGTCTAGAAAATAAGAAGAGTTGCAAACCGTGTTTGGAATCATTTGAACGTGATTTTATCATATTCACATGCGGTTCAGTTTACACGTGATCATTCATTTCTTCTAAAAACATGTGGGTGTTGTGCTTTTTTGCCATACTATATAGTGTCAAAGGGTGTGCCATGTGAAACAAGATTATTTATCCATTAAATATATAATAATTGTACGTGAAATCGTAATAAACATGTTCAGCAATCTTAAATGAGACGTTTAAAACATTATCCGTTTTACATTGAGCTGTTGTTATCAAACTATGGTGATTCTACTCTGACACGGTAATTAAGCTTTGGCAACTTGTCATGTGCAGAGAACTCTTTTTAGATTCAACAAGTTAATGCCTGACCCAGTTGATCAAGCATACTTATACGCTTTCAGCAGTAAACATGGTTTAGTCGATTTATATGGATTTTTCTTATCATATATTTCATTTAGAGAATTGTTAACGAATATTTCTTTAGAATTCTGTTTCAAAACAATAGTGATTGCCAGTTTTCGAATGTATTCTGTTTGTATAGAAATGTTAGACATAATTCTGAGGAAAATTCTGAAGAAATATTGAATGTACTTCAATTTATACTTTATCTTATCTCACCTGATTCATCTCAAGCATACGACTTATCGTGCGATGAAGTTCTCGGAAAGATGGTCGTGAGTCGGCTTCATACTGCCAACAATTTGTCATGACGTCATACCTGACATATGACAAAATACTAGCATAATTATATTGTTGAACTCAATTGAAAAATTGACATAATTACAACAGTGACTGATCCCAAAAGGGGTGCTATAATACTATGTGTGTGGATTGATTTCAGAGCGTATTCGTAGTAATTCCATCCGGGTAACTCCGATACGACTGCCTATGGCCGGCCGTAGATGTTTCATATCGTCAGCCTGCTTCGATAATTGCCTAACTCATTTTTTCTAGTTTTGAGAAAACAACACAAATAGGAAAAGTGAGTTAGGCAGTTATCGAAGCAGGCTGACGATATGTTGAATAGCACCATGAATATTACATGTGAATTCCAACAGGAGCAGCATGTTGGGGATATACCTTTAAGTGAAATGTGGCTTGTTATAAGCCTAATACGAGTTAATATGACCCATTTTAAACATTTTACATAATTATTACAATCTGCCTAACTCACCATGCTGACTTAGGCAGAATTGCAATTGTGCATTTATCAACACTTTTGATTTGTCAATGACTTATATATTACTACAGCATGTGCATAATAAAATGAAGTCATGATTTATGCAAAAAATTAAATTTCGCTGAAAAGTGAGTTAGTCAATTATCGAAGCAGGCTGACGATATGGCAATCGAATCCACCAATAAAGATTTGCATGGGAAACTATTGCCCATCTTTGTGAGGCTACAGTCGAGGAGACTAAAACTTGACAACCAAGGGAAGACTACATCAGAATTCTTACAACGGCTTAAGCGGACAAGATCTGAGAAATTGCATGCATGATAAGAGCTCGCTGGGGGATTCTTCTACCAAAATCATACGTGGTTGTGCCTCCAAGACTTTGAAATTCCGAATTTCAATATACCTGCATGTTGCAAAATTAACACCTGATCGCAACTTGGTGAAATGTCTACCGATCAATATACTTGTTATACATGGATATACAATAAACAGAAGGTAAGTAGAAAATCGGGTTCTCAAAAGGGTATTTTAACCAAAATTGGGTTCTCAATAGTGTATTTTAAACATTTGAACTTCGGATATCGGAAATCCAGCGGTTATTGCATATATCAGGCCTTATTTTAGAAGGATCAATAAACCTATCTGACAAAGTACACCCTTCTATGTACATCACAGATTTAAGGGGGCATTAATATACCAATAACCTTCGCAAAAATGTACCCCAACAGGCAGGCACATATACGTATACCACTATATAGTGAGTACCACCCCCAACCCCCCCCCCCCCCCTCCCCAACCCCCCGGGATAGAGTAGTGTGGCCATAAAAAAGTCCGACCTTTTGAGTCGCCATAAGCAAGTGGCGAAACAAATACTGCGCCTATCACTAGATGCTGACGTCACCTTCTATGTATTTGTTTTATTTTCATTAATCATCCTTCATTCTTATTCTTTTAAATCTATCCATAATTATCTGTGTTACTTACATATCGTCAGAACACTTGTCTGGTTTAGGCATACGATAGCCGTTTTGTAGTAGGGAAACAAGATCCTTGGAAGCAATCTTTGCATATGGTGTACCACCTAATCGTGCAATATAAATTGGATTAGGAACATATAGAATAAGACAAGCTGCGAAATGTATGCGCTTAGTTCAGGAGTAAAACGTAAATACAACTCCTAGACCTTTATACGTCACAAATGTGCTATTTTGCATTATGAATGCAAGGCCTCGAGCGATTGTCAAGTACGAATGCACTGTATGTAGCTCATCAATTAAATTGAATAAAATGATAAAACGTTCTTACCCAGTGCTCCAATCTCCCATAGCAACACTCCAAATGACCACCTGATATGTGAAGAAAAGATAATATCTTACTTTCTTTGGTTTCAGTTTGTCAGTGCGTGCACAGCGGATAATTTTTGACTGACGAAAAAGATAGAGGTTATGGGTTCAAAACCCGACAGTGCAAATATATCTCTTGTGCAAGAAATGTAAGGGTAATGGTACTAGAGTTGTTTTAAACACATAACATGAAATCAATTAATTTCAATAGTTTGCCTAATACACCAGAAACCTAGATACCCCGACTCGGCTGTAAACGACAAGCTTCGTTTCAATGTTTCAACTCTTTACTAACATGAAGACATGACAAATCCATAATTAGTCTTTCAATAATTATTCAATAGTGTTGAAAGGTAAACAATATCTGAATTATACGATTCTCTTTCGAAGACATTTAGGATACATTTCAAAGGGGATATTGGGGAGGACTAATTAGAAAATGAGATCATCAAGTGGAAAGGGGTAGATGTGGCCGATCATCCCGTCCCCAATGAAGGAAGTACTCCCCTCTCTCTCGAGGAGGGGTAAACACTTACACGTCACTTTTGATCGTATACGTAGAGAACTGTACCGATTCGGGAGCCATCCAACGCACAGGAATACGTGTCTAGAAATAAACCATAAACCGAGTTAGTGTGTCAATGAATAATTCATAAACTGAGTTAGTGTGTCGATACATAATTTGAATAATTCATAAACCGAGTTAGTGTGCCGATATATAATTAACTGCGTTAACGTGTCTCTGTTTCAACTGTAACCGAGTAATAGTTCACATCTAGGTTTGCATTATAACGATTACATCATGATGTGTGTGACACTACAGGGTGAATCAAAAAGAATTGTGCACGATTTGAAACGGCCATTTGACCTTGATGCGTGTATTGAACCATGGACTTTTTGTTGTTTGTATAAAGCGTTGTTAATCTAGTTTAGCCTCCCAAAGTATGAAGGTAATAAACTGAAAAAATTAGCAAACTGTGGCAAGTTCCATAAACTGACCGCGTTTTTCGCCATTCCAATGGGATTTACACACAGTAAAATTGATGTTGCTGAAATGATCATTATCATCACATTAGTTGTCAAAATGTTCCTGAAAAATTATTCTTTCACTCTGGGATAAGTCATTAAAAGTCTGATACTGAGTTGTCAATGGAAAAGACAAATCTGTTACAGACCAAGAAGGCAAGAAGTCTTCAAGAAGTGGAGGCACGTGTCAGAGCCGAAGTGACAGGCTTCACCGCAACAGGGGAATGGTTAGACGAGCTGTTCGCAACATGTTGGACAGGGCACACATGTCTTCAGCAAAATCGTGGCCATGTCGAAGGCAGCCTTCATTAAAAACCTTAATTTCATCAAACAACTAAATGATTTCTATTTTAAATTGAAAAGAAGCTAACATTCGATTGTATGTCTTAAAAAACACCTTTAGCAGAAGACCGTAACTCAAGACCGTAACTCACTCATTTGTGAACCTAAAGGCTAATGTGAATGACTTTTCAGTGCAATTATCAAGAAACAAAGGGTCTTCAGAACATTTTATTTCTGTAATATTTTAGTATGTGAAGTATTATTGTATGTGAAGTATTTTGTTCAGAAAGGTTGGTCGAATTATATCTTAAAGTAAGTTAAATCAGCGTCATTTATTCAAACTCAATGAGTACGCGTATCAGATGAAACTATTTTGTTAACAGAAAAATCACAATAGCTCGTAATTGGCATTCTATGTTAATCTACAGTCAGTTAAAGTGTGTAATTATAGGTAAATAAATGCGCAAGTGTTGTTTAGTGATGAATTTGAAAGATCAATGCAGGGGGAGTGCTATTAGGTCAGCCCGGAGTGACGTCTCAATAACAATACCGTTGACCACAAACACAGCTCTCAAACGACAAATACAGACTGTACCATCACAATTTGTTTTGTCAAATTGTATACTTTTTTTCAAAATCCTAGACAGGGGTCATCGCTTGAAATATTTGTCCACGGGTTTCCTTTACATACCTATCTAATCATCTTTACACAAAATGCTGATTTGTACATATTTCTGAGAATCATCAGCCGATGTTTTGGTGCATTTTTCTTTTTTTAAATGTGAACAAAAGGTCTCTTACACGACTTGACGCGATCGCTCGGGTTGATCTTTTGTATGGTTGTCTAGATCGTAAAAACTAATATGTTAAAACGTCTGGTTTGTATTCAACTGCAAACAGTAAAAATTACCCGGATGACCGGGCCGACTATTGTTCGCAAATCAACATTTGCGCAAGTGCATTGGTTTGTCTAATTCTTCGAGACACGAAACATATTTGGCCTAATTCATACATGACAATACCAATCTAAATTAACAATTTTGTGCATACTTGTAATCTCGTTAACAACGAATGCAAACACGTTAACAAGTTTTATAAACATGCAGACCCGTGACACGTGAATAACTAATCAAAATGTACGGCGCGCATGCGGATTTAATTTCCTGCTTCCTGATTGGTAATTCATACCTACTAATATTGCAATAATTACCCACACTATGGAAGAGCTTACCATGTTTCACAGCATTTGTTCATAAACAATAGTTATGATCGACGCAGCAGGTAGCAGAGCGTCATGATTCGTTTTTGATTGTGTATTTACACCAGCGCATTGCAATCACTCACGCTGTGATTGTATGCTATCATGGACTACGTGTACGCCCTGTCGTTACTGAACAGATTTATATGGGTGAAGTATGTGAGTTGGAACTTGGTGGTGTAATGTTGAGAATCTTTAAAACATTATAAATACCTTAGATTTCTTGACGTAGATCTCTTCATCACGTGACAATCCAAAGTCAGACACTTTAGCAACATATTCCTCTCCCAGTAAAACATTTCTTGCTGCTAAATCACGATGAATAATCTAATATTAAATGAACGTGTAGCAAGTGAATGCACAATGCTGTTATTGTATATTTTAATTTGATGTAATGTTTATTTTGTTGAATGGCTTCGAAACTCAGTTAGGTTATACTCCCTAGCGTATCACCACCCCAACTACCGCTTACATTATGTTGGAAACAAATTATTTTTAGGCGCACGTTTGAAGGAAGGCAAGTAAGGGACGCACCATTTGATTTTGAGGGGGGGGGGGGGCATGGAAGTTGGAGACGGGCAGATTTTGTTTTTTTCTGCCGAAGTCCGCAACATTTTTTTTCGCCGCATCTGGCAACATTTTTTTAATAGTTTTTCTGCAAAGGCGGCAAAGATTTTTGTTTAAGGTTTTAGTGGTTTTTTTCAGTGCAGTTGTCAATGTAACACTTCATTGGAAACAACAGCAGAGTTGTTCTTTTGAGCGCGAATAGGTGGTAATTTTGGTAATTTCAGATTGACACTTCCCCATCTTCTCAATCAAGATACAAGCATAGACAAGTAAATGCTACAAAATCTGGTATCATTGGAAAGATACATACCTTGCCTTTCCATTGATATACAACACAGTATGAACATCAAATGAACATGTCTTTGTTTTTTAGCAGTTTAATGTTTTCTTATTACGTTTTTATTTACCCCAATATCGGCTAGATGCCTCATTCCGTTTGCAACATCCATAGCAAACTGCATCGGTTGTGAAGACATTACGGGCTGTGTACTGGTTCCAGCTTCCCGACGTTTTTGTCTCAAGAATGAGCGAAGGTTTCCATGTGGTATCAGTTCTAATGCAACGTAAAGGGTACCTATAAGACACATAATTATCGTTACTAGATCCATCTTTCATATGTTTTTGGTTTTCGAGAATAAACATGATAAATTAAGGATTTCATGTGATAATGTTCTAATGCAACGTAAAGTATTCCTGATAGTAATTAAGCACTGCAAAACGAGTACATGTGGCCCATACGTATAAGTAACCTGTACGTAAACCTGATAAAGTTATAATAATGATCGCCACCGTTACCCGATCAAAAATTCACCTTTCCCATTGAAATTGAGATGTTGATATTTTCACTCCTGCGACATTTTAGGCTTGAGAAATCGTTCGTATGGATGTTACGTTAGAAGAATAGTAAAGTCGTGATTGATTTATAACCACCCACGATGTTTCGTACTGCTCTATGTTCTGTTCTTGTAATTTGTTCTTCTACCACCATAACAGCAATTAAATTCAAATATTGGAATATGGTATATTTTATAATGTGCCTTCCTATGGAATTGTAAACACTAAGTGAAAAATGTTGGCCGAAATAGAGTCAAACAACACCTTCTGATACTTCGCCATGCAAAGAAAAACCTCTCCTATTCGAGAACCGCCCAAACACGGTCTACTTACATTAAATCTACCACCGAACTGCGCTTAAACACACCACTAGGGACGATGCTTTTGATGCATAATTCACGTCATGATAGTATCACACCCTTCATAACGTGCTGATATTGAATTTGACGCCTGTATATTTAGAAGCATGTAAAGGTGATATTTCTGTAGCTGTGTAAAAGTTTATAGTGTATCGTTTAAAAGATCAAATTATCTGTCCCTGTTCGGACGTGTAAAGGCATTTTACTACGCGATATTGAAAGGTAGGAGATAATGGGGAAACATTCACATATGCGGAAACAAGGTTGCATCGCTGAGAACATATTTTGGGCGAGGACTTAAAGCTACAATTTTGCACCGAACGGCGGCTATCCAGTGCTAGAAAATCGTCATTTTGATTCATCTAAAAATTCGGGGAAAACGGTATATAAATATTCATATACTTCCTATTTATCGTGTCTGCCATTGGTCAATGTTGATCCCCCGCAAAACCACATTAAAACAATTTCCTCATACGCATTCATCCTGGTTTTGGGATATAACAACGACACTCTATGGACAACATTAATAGTCCCCCTTGTGTTGTATTTTGGGCAATGGTTAGTTGTCAGAAATGGCCAATGCCACATTTTAGAGCATACTTCCCAATTACTGTAATTGGAATAATCCTGAATTTCCTTTGACACGATAGGCCTACTATAAGAGTGACGATATTTCGATGACGTCCAAATCTTAGTTACACTAACTAGATGTCACAAATGATTAATGACATCTATTTTTGGCATACTTTTCCACTATTGTTTTTATTATCCTGACCTTCGTGTTTACATGCTCCCATAAGAGTGACGATATTCGGATGACGTCCAATCTTGGTCATCGTACCGAATTCATCCATGAAATCCTTTTCCTCCATAATTGATGCACCGTCTGGTGATAAAGAAGCAAAGAGAACTTATCACTTCCTTGAACGAGCACACATTTAAAATGATCTGCCTATAAATAGTCAGAACAAAATAAATCACAAGTACAGTACAATAACATTTACTAAGCACAAGTCAGTTATTCAACATATTGTCTGAATGACAAAGAAAGAAAATGGTTGCTAAATCGAATGTCAGTGTAAGTAAAAAAGCAACATAACATGACACATATGTAAAACCTCGTGCATGAGTGACTCTGTATTCCAAATATCCTTAGTCCTTATAACGCATATTGAAATGTCAAATCGAGGGTGGGTCATGTAGGGACTAGGTATTTTTTACTTAAACTAACCTTTCAATGTTTTCACTGCAACTTTTACTGCTTTGTCATTACGCCACAAGACGCCTTCACAAACCTCACCAAAATTCCCCTCACCCAGAATGGTTCTACCAAGCATCAGTTGATCCCATTCAATTTCCCATGATTCCTCTTCCTCTTCCGGTTCAAGCGCAACTTCATATTCAACAACAGTATTGGCATTCGCAGATGGCGGTGTTAACTCGACTGCCGGTGAGGTAGTACGTTTACGAGATGTTTCTTGATTAGCGTAGTGGTCATGTAATGGAATTGACGGACTAGACACCTGTATAATCACACAGTTTTAGGAAAATCGTTCACGTTACTTTTACTATTTCTATTATGCATTACAAATGCAATCGTATTCCAAAATTTGAGTTACATCGCGAACAGCAACAATACAAATAAAATGTTCCCATCGAACAGTATACAAACACATTTTCGATGACTTCATTTTTGAAGCGAGTCATTGAGCTTTCTTCGGATATCGACATTTTAACTTAGATGGGGAAACAGATTGATCAGATTACACTTGTAAGATGTTATTTTAATCTATTATGATAAGGCAGCAACCACTAGTTCTTCTACCGACTGGTCCACGCCTACATCATAACAACGATAGGCAATAGAGAAAATTCAACTTCATTTATAAGGATATTCTATACATGTATGTTATGTTATTTGTAAATTCTTCACAAATTAAAATTACACATTGGATGGATGTACAAGCAATACGGGATATTTGACTTCTTTTAATGCAAATACACATTCTGTGTGATATTAGTGTCAACAGATTATTACACCTGTATATCAGATGATTTTCAGTCAGCAATTTACTTCATTTCAAACTAGTAGCCTCTGTATAATGTCATAGCTGCTTAATTCCAGCGTTATAATTGTCGAGTAGAACTTACTCTCCCTAAATATCCACCGTTTTAGTTGCCGCTTACCATTTCTACCACTACTGCTCTATTGTTATTTCCCGTTTTGGAATCCCTCGTGTTGAAACCATTACGTTCCCTATTGTTATATCGGCGCCATCCAAACATGGCTGCTATAATCACGGCAACACACATTACAATTACAATGACGACACTAACTGCAATTATCGTAGAGTTCGTACCTGACAGCGCTGAAAGACAGTTATGAATTTACTGATACTTCAGGGTGGTTCAATAAAATGTTGACAGTTTTTTGAGGCCATTTTTTTTAAAATTCTGTAGATTTAAAAAATATATTTTTCAATATTCATTAACTATATGATCTTGACCATCTATGCTGAAAATACCGATAAAAATAACCTTACGGTTGCAAAATAACAGCTATTTGAACAAAGTCTGTCCCATTTCACTCTGTCCACGGGTACTGATTTTGCGACGTTACATTGAATACTGAATGATGAATTGCATGCAAGTAATCTAAGATTTGAAGATCCCGCCAGGTGAAGCCAGTGTAATTGTTAACATCTCAACTATCTATTCAGGTGTGAAATCAATACGTAATAATAATACCACGAGTGACCCTAATAAAAATGATTGATTTCCATAGATTGGAAGTGTAATTGTCTATGCTCTATGCCTTAAAAGTGACGATGCCATTTAATGTTATCTTACTGTCATTTCCCGTTGACTTACCCGTGGACAAAGAGATTTTGGAGAGATTCTCTTCAAATAGCTATCATTTTGCCGCCATAGCATTATTAACATTGAGATTTTCAGCATAGATGGCCAAGCTGATATCTTTGAGGAATATGTAAAACAAATTAAACCAAATCTCACAATCTTGAAAAATATGGCTTTGAAAAACTGTCGACGTTTTATTGAACCACACTGGTTGTAACGTCGCGAAATCAATACCCGTGGACAGAGTGAAATGGGACAGACTTTGTTCAAATAGCTGTTATTTTGCAATCGTAAGGTTATTTGTAACGATATTTTCAGCATAGATGGTCAAGATCATAGTTGATGAATATCAAAAAAATGGCTTCAAAAAACTGTCAACGTTTTATTGAACCACACTGTATGTACATGTAATGCTATTGACAGACACTTTTTCCCAATTGCAACTTGTCGTTTGCATATAAGAATATAGATAACAAAAGAGTTTTCACCAGCTAATCCTATTGTCCACAAACTGTTGAAAATTAAATAATTATATTCCAAAACATCCATTAATTAAATGTAGTTTAAACGTAAAATGATGACATATTTACATAAATAAAGGTTTGTAAGTAGTACTGATCAATGCTGAAAGAAAACCATTCAAGGAGTTTAACACGTTTTATGTTCGTAATCCGTCAACGTAATTTGTCCCGGTTTGTAAGATTACCTGCCGTCTCTACTGCTGGGCTCAATAATGGACTGGAGGAGTAGTCAACATTCTGGAAAAAAAACAAAAAAACATTCATTATAGAACATTACATAAGGCGAAAACGATTTCTTGAGCCACACCAACATGCATAACTTTCATACATGTATGATAAGATCAAAACGTGTTTTAGCCTCCGGTATCTACGAGGGTCATTCAATAAGTTCTACCTCCTCACTCATAACATCGCTAATATGAATGTCAGCCTCATGACATTTGTCATGATTATAGTTCTGAATCATAGCTACACATTT
This sequence comes from Ophiura sarsii, assembly GCA_035610835.1. Taxonomy (NCBI): domain Eukaryota; kingdom Metazoa; phylum Echinodermata; class Ophiuroidea; order Amphilepidida; family Ophiuridae; genus Ophiura; species Ophiura sarsii. The sequence continues at coordinate 2,697,789 of CM069457.1, forward strand.
ATAGTAAATGCTAATTGATACCTATTTCACTTTTGCCATGATGCAATCAAAGCCAGAGAGAGATTTTGGACAACGGACACGGAAAATTACCCCAAAGATGAATACATGTTTTTTTTGTTTTCTCTCCATATTGTATGTTTAGGTATAACCGCCCGATTTAAATACTGAAAATAGAAAACAATGGATGATTTCAGAATATAATGCAATACTAACATGTATAAATCAGATTGTAGGCAATATTAACATTTGTAGCTTACAACTAGTATAATATCAACTCGAATGTATTGACATGCCTTTAGCATACTGGAATACTGATATTCAGTCAAATGTTCGTTGTTACAAGTCAAGCCACAGTGATGCCTCGAATGTTAAATCTTAACATGATAGTAACTTTTTTCAGTTTTCCTTATATGCAACATTAGAATAGTTAATCAGGTAGTCAGTGATAGAAAAATATATCTTCGAGAGACTTGAAATATATCCATTTAGTCCTGTATAATGACGATCTCTTAGTTCCTATGAAAAGCAAATATGACTTTTGCAGCGGTTCTCTAGGGTAGGGTTAAAATTGATGGCTGTCCTGGTCTGGTTCTGGGTAATTAGAGGGCATTTTACGCCAAGAAATCAGTCACTTGAAAGTTGTTTAAAGTCTGTTCAAGAGATATTTGTAACTTAGAACGATTTTTTTCTCATAGAATTGGCCAAATGAATAGCACTTAGGAGACATTTGGCTGTTTTTTTTACCCGTTTCTATCGCACTAAATGGAAGTTTGGTTTTTACTGCATATCCAGAAAAGTACAATGAGTATTCAGACCAATCTACTATGATTTTGTAGCTGAGATTCAAGGCTTTAATTGTGGAATACTTCATACGACTGGCTTGTATAATAGCAAAGTTATGAGGTAGGAGGTAGGACTTATTGAATGACCCTCGTACTAGTAACCATGCACATAACATTGCATATGAATTATCTTTGATAATAATATATGATGTAAAATGTGCAAATGATGAATGAAATACATTTGTTGAAGAAAAGCCTGCCAAATAGAAAAGCCTGCCAAATATTTAGAAAGATATTGCTTATATAGAAATCATGATTTCAGAGGAAATAGGACAACACATCTCTTACTGTTGCCATATTTGGATTGTTTATAAAGAGAAGCGAAACAGAAAATAAGTACGTAATAGGCTATTTATAATTAAAGGCCTTTGCATCTTTGCGTCAATTTGACAAGTAGATTTGAAAACATAATAAGGACCACATCTGGTCTGGTTTGCTTTGACACCATATATTGCATATGTATGCAAAATATAAGTGTTGACTTGCAGCCAAAATGCAACATACTGTCGTCTGACGATTGCGAAAGAATGAAGCTCATCAGAGTTACGAACTTCTAATCCAGAAAGTCTTTTACTTTGATTTTTTAATTATTTTAGTATCAATCTTACGCTCCGTGTATTAATGTATTCTGTAAATAAAGAAACCCTGTGATATGTTAATACAGCGTGTCCCAAAAAACTGGGTTCAAAAGTAGGAATTATGGATAGTTTATATTTAATAATAATATAATAATAATAAAAACAGTGTTTATATAGCGCACTGTGGTTCACAATCCCTCAGAGCGCTTTACAATATGATACATCATAAAACAATAAAAAATACAAGCAAATCAATAAAAAATTGCAAGACCAACAACTGCACATTACATCAAGCCCTGATATATCATAACATTTACAGACCAGCTGTGATTATATAAAAAGTACATTAATTGCACATCAAAAACAATTAGAAGTCAAATGAACACACTATGAAGAATACACTCGAGAAAATGCATACATGTACATACAGCCATCCCCGAGTCAAGTCTCGAAAATGACTACATGAAGACAAAGCATACGTGAAGCCATCTTCGAGACAAGTCTCGAAAATGACTACATGTAGTAAATTAACACATTTAAGGATATCAAACAAAATATACCTGACCTTAATTGGGTGAATTGGGAGACCAATTCAATTTACACTTTTTGAAATACAAAGATTTGAATAGAGCGTGGTCAGAACCTATTTGTCCCGATTTAAGGAATAAACCATCCGTGCGTTGCATGAAACTGTGCGCTGTGTGCAGTATTCCCGGCATGGGTTTTTTCTCTGAAAGAACAATAACTCGGGACTATAACAAAGATTTTTTTTAATGTTTATGTAAATAATGAACTTGTATCATTGCAATATGACCAAGGTAATTTTGTTTACTGCCCAAGTCTTTGTAAAGAATGAATGCAAAGGCAAAACTTGGATGAAGTCACAACAATACGCAATTGCAACACATCGGGTGTTCCTTGAAAATTGGAACAAATGGGTTTTGACCACGCTCTATTAAAATCTTTGTATTTTAAAAAGTTTATATTGGATTAATTACAGAGTGTAACCAATTAAGGTCAAGTATATTTTGTTTAATATCCCTAAATATAAACTATCCATGTTTCCTACTCTTTTAGTTATAAGCTCGCAAACTTTTGAACCCAGTTTTTTTGGACACGCTGTACATGGTCACCTAAATGTGTAAGAGGAATGATAATAATGCATATATACCGTTCCATCTCCAACAGGGACAAATGCTCTAGTAAACGCAGTATAGGATTGTTTTGATTTCAGTGGTCCATTTGTTGCTTCTCGTTCCGTTGATAATGCCCGTCTTTTCCTTCCCGATGGTGTCACATCTCTGTCATTGCATGTGGTCGTTTGTTTATCACCAACTGTTATTTCCATGGCCTCATTGAGCTCAGAACTAAAGGTGAATATATGATGAAGCCAATAATTTAGTCAAGAATGTTATTACAACAACTGACATGGTATTTTCTTGATACAGATTAAGTCTTGAGAATAAGCATGCAAGTTACGATACTGTTGGTGGATTTTATGGTGGATGGCAAGTTATTCATTCCATAGTGTTCGGCCAGCCATGCAGCATAGGAGCCAGCTCATATGCGTTTATGGCTGACTGGTATTATAACACAACGGGTTTTATCTGTGGCACATTGTAGATGAAAAATAAATAGAAAATAATAAAGATGTTGATAGATTTGAGACTAACTTTGGTACAGGGTGTCCCAGAATAATGTATACTGTGTTTAGAGGCCCGTCCTAGTTTGGGACGCAGGTGTACATATTTATGAAAATCTGATGCATGTAGGACAAATGACGCACCATTTCCGGGGTTGTATCTAAGAAAATGTTAAAGACACCACCACAATGCATTGCATTTTTGCGAAATGCCCTAATTCTGGTCTCCAGTTTGTCTCGGTTCCCATTGACACAATCATGGCTCCATAGCGCGTTCATCGTTGGAGCTCTTAGGTTCTACTTTACATCAATCATTATTTATCAGTGTTCCTTTTTCTTATTTCTAAAACTTAAGAGCTCGACAAATGAATCGTGTGAAAAAAAGCTTCAGTTGGCTGGCGTTCGCCCAAATGCATTGTGAGAAGACCGGAAAATGACAGGTGCACTCCAGTCTATCAAAGAATAACAATAAATATTTGTATTTACCCCGAAAGAACCATAGCAGTGTATGGCTTTCTGGATTTTATACTAGAGTCATAATCCGTTATATTGCCCTGTGGATACAAGTCATCTGGATCCCCACCGGGAACAGCTTGGTCCTTGTCCAAATATACGACGATCACCTCATAACAGCTGAAAAGAGAATTAAATGGTCAATGTTGAATGCCATTAGTTATTCTAAGGCACAAGAATCAAACAAGGTTGTTAACTACGCAAACATTTTGAAACTTGTATTTATCAGCGAGTACAATGAAATCCTGACTTGCTGTAGAAGTATCTAATACATGTTCCTATTGGAATGTACCACCATGCACTAGAAATTATGCTGGCATTTCTACTTGTTCCAATACATTGAGTGTATACACAGCTGACTTATAATGAATGATAACATTTAAGAGAACAACATCAGCCATGTCTTTATATTGTGATGCATACAATTGTGCGTAAAATTGTGATGCGGGCGAGACATTTAAACATCTATCATAAGTCACAAGCTTTGTTTGGACACATTGCTATTGTTGCTGATCCTATATTACCGCAATACTACTACGGTAAACTGGCATGTGAATTTAGGAGGCGATACAACCTCAACCATGTCCTATGAGTCAGACCGACCCATTTGCTTCAAATGTCAAGATATTTTTAAAAATTGTTTTACATTTTTTCAATAATATTTGAATATTTTAAAAGAAATATTGAAAATTAAAAAAAATTAAAAAAATCCTGAATTAAAAAAGAACCCTACGCCAAACCGACCGACCCTACCTAAGAGATCCGTTTGCCCATAACAGGTTATTTTTGTTACCTATAACACTTACCCAACAGGTCCATTTCTAGTAGACGCAGGAGTAATCATCATTTTAAATGTTTTACTTGTAGGTTTGTCATCTGGTATAGGTGCTGGTGCAATAATAGGGTTATTGTCATCCGGCGCTATAACATGAACATAGCAATGAAACCATTAATGGTTTAAACATGACATTCTGATATTTCCCTTTAGGGTTAATTCATAATTATACTTTGATTTGTCAAAATCCTTGCTCTGTCGGTGTAAATACGGTAAGTAGTACCTCGGTTTAATGGTGTTTCTCTACGCTACACACCAAACGATAGAAAATATTTTGCTTGCTTTGGTTTTGAAAAACCTTCAATCACTCATATCTTACAAATTAAGTGCCCATTTGTAATGGGATTTTCTGTAAAATGTTGCATTTAAATAGTTAATACAACCAGGTAGAAATATAATATGAGATGTGTTTGACTTCAAACTCATTTTGTTTGATTGCATCACTTTGTTTCGTTCGTGATGAGTGTGCTTGCATCGATAGCATCACATTTCTTTTTTGTTGTTATGACAAGTGTGTATGTATTTACCTCCTGGGTCTGTGATACACTTGACATCAGGGTTGGGTATTGCAGCCTCTCCTTTGCCTGCACTCGTCTCTGCTTTGACTTGAAACGAGTATTCTGAATAAGCAATTAGGTCTTTCTTTGTGTATTCCTTTTGATCTATGTTGCCTCCAACATCATCGGATCCCGTTGTTTCGCCACCACTATTTTCCCAGCCCACAGCAGTGTATAAAATCTAGACAATTAACAAAGTATCAAATGTTTGTTTTGGTTGACATCACTGGTTAAGTAGGATTGAGGGTTATGAATTTTTCATAGAAAAATTCCAGAATGGAAACTTACTATTTTTCCATACGGGTTTCAACAACTTGTCTGTTGTCTTCCTCAGTGGATTGTGTTTGATCCAGAGCTAGTGTTTCTAGTCTGTTTTTTGGTGATGACGTCATCAGATGATGATGATGATGATGATCTCATGACGTGATCTCTCTGTTTACGAATATACCCATTCCAAAAGCCTTGGTCATCGTACGCAGTCGTCTCAATGCTGATCCCACACTCAAAGATCGCACTAAACTCTCTGTTGACGATATTATGGTCTTACTTGAGTTCATACTCACCACCACATACATGACTTTCCGCGGCCAAATTTACAACCAGAAATTCGGTACAGCGATGGGGAGCCCGGTGTCTCCTATTATTGCTAACTTTGTCATGGAGCATCTCGAACAACAAGCCATTGCCACTGCTCCTTTAGAATGCAAACCTCGGTTCTTCAAACGGTACGTTGATGATATTCTCGAGATCGTCACCCGCGGCACAGAAGAACAATTGACAGAGCACCTCAATAATGTTGACGACACTGGCAGCCTCAAATTTACCTATGAATGTGAACAAGACGGTAAAATTCCATTCTTAGACACCCTCATTGTCAAAAAACCGGACGGCAGCGTAAAGTTATTGATATACCGGAAACCTACCCACACAAATCAGTACCTGAACTTTGAATCAGCTCACCCTCTCTATCACAAACTCGGCGTCATAAGAACATTGTTAGACCGGAATGAAAAAGTTGTGACGGAAGCAGCGGACAAACTAGTTGAAGAAGAGACCATCAAATCGGCACTTAAAACGTGTGGCTACCCGGAGTGGTCTTTTGACAAAGTCAAAAAAACAAATGTCCAATCCAAAAGTGAGACCCAAAGTCAACAAAAAGACGGCTGTCACAGACAAGAAATCGGTCAATTTCGTCACCCTCCCATATATACAAGGAGTCACTGAACCGGTTCAGCGCATACTGAGGAAGCACAATATCAGTACGGCAGTAAAACCTCACACCAGCCTTAAGAAAATCCTTGTCCACCCCAAAGACAAGCTTGACAACGATGATAAGGCGGGTGTCGTGTACGAAATCCCCTGTTCCAATTGTGCAAAAACTTACATTGGTGAAACAGGTAGAAAGTTCGGCACGAGAAAGAGAGAACATAAAACTGAAACTGCTAAAACGAGCACTCGCAATTACACTCGGGCAGCGAGAAAGGAATCCCAAAGTGCAGAGTTGAAATCCTCGGTAGCTGAACACGCAGCCAAAGATAACCATGTCATCCAATGGGAGGAGTCAAAAATCATAGCCAGAGACGAGACCAGAAACACCAGATGGATTCGCGAATCTATCTGGATTAGGAGGAGAGGCGGTAACAACCAACACAAGCACCTTATGAACGGCGACGAGGGGGCTTACCAACTCAGTCACCTTTACGACCCTCTGATCCAGAGTACGTCATCATCATCATCATCTGATGACGTCATCACCAAAAAACAGACTAGAAACACTAGCTCTGGATCAAACACAATCCACTGAGGAAGACAACAGACAAGTTGTTGAAACCCGTATGGAAAAATAGTAAGTTTCCATTCTGGAATTTTTCTATGAAAAATTCATAATGTTCGTTTGAATTCCTGATGAAACTATTTCATGAGGATTGAGGGTGTTTCACAAAATTTTGAAATTTAGAGGGCCATGATAAGGGATACAAATCGAAGGACTTGATAAAAGGCTAAAACATGTGCTGTAAAAGTGGTAATTTTTGTATGATTACATTTTCGCGCTTTGCCGATTTTCAGCCATTTTGGGTGTTTTTAAATTCGTGATTTAGTTCATTACATAGACTTATACACAAAATAAATATGTTAATGTGTTTTTATTTCCGTGGTAGCTGCTTGGAGCGCGTAAATTGATGCAGCGTGAAAATGTTCACGTTTACAGTATAACATTTTTGAATACACTGTCAAAGCACCTGTAATGATAATGGGAGAGGAAATTTAAGTAGAGTCTTCCATATATGGGTATATTCTTGGCAATGCATCGCGTTGCAAAATGATTGACAGATCATGAGGGTGCTCTAAGCTCATGAGAAGCAAGATGTGACTTGTGATGAATTGCTAATTTGATACATTGAGTTAGCAATATGGACGATAGGGTATTCTTAAACAGGTAAGGAAGTTTAAGCAATTCTCATTGGTTATCAGAGAAATTGGCTACATTTACATCTAAAGTATGACAATATAACACGGCGTAGATTAATTAGTGTGACCGTCTTCGCTAAATGCATGGTAGTAGTCTTGTTCCATAACGCGCACTTCCGCAGTGTATTACTACGCTTTTCCTGGCATGCTTACGCGGCGCAATGCGCTGATATGATGTGATGCTAACAGGGATAAAAGTTGACAAATTTGGGCAATAAAAGGTACTAATTTTAACAGATAATGTTCAAGTACGAGGGGCGTTCAATAAATAATGAAAGTCATCATGGTATGGGATGCATGAGTGATTCTATTGAGGGATAATGTGATCAATACAAAGTATGAACCTTTGTCTTTCACACAATACACTTTTGGATTGTTAGATAACTTTGGTTATGTAACGTCATTAACATAAACACAATAGGTTTCAGACACTGACTGAAATCTGTCAATTATTTGGCTGGATACATGTATGTAATATGTTGAATATGGGTTAATTGATACGTTTGCGTATATCTCGGCAATGCAAGCATAAAAAACAGATAACACTTCGTACATAGTTAGAACACACTTATCTCTGTTTGACATTCTTTTTTAGATCTGAATTTCTTAATTCAAAGAAGAAGGGACCGTCTCAAATACGCTTTCATTTAACAAAATCCGCAATAATATACCTTGGAAAACAACAAAGGATAAAGAACAATGGAGGGATTATAATTTAGTAAATTGTTGTGGGATGTAAAGCAATAATAGTGGGGATTTCAAGAGGAGCTGTTCATAAAATTTCCCCAACCATTGACATTTTGTGACGATTACTTTAACAATACATATCTAGTAGCTCTATAGATAACAGTAATACGAGAGGTTGTTTAAGAATAAAAATAAAGGTATTGTTTTTAGATTGTACACATGTTATATTGTCTGACATGAATGCGTTACACAGGTATGGTCTAAAAACAATACCTTTATTCTAACTAATGACTAATCCTACATTAACTTACAGTGTAACCTATAATAACTCCATTGGGGTCTTCAGGCACACTCCATGATAATGTGCATACTTCTTCGCCATTTATAACTTCTACATTAGTAGGGGGTGTAGGAGCTGAAAATGAAACAAAAATAATATAAGGCAACAAATCCCACAACAACTATCCTGTAATCTGGAAAAACCTAGTTAGTCACATTTTGGTGAAAATTGAGTTAGACCTATATTTGGACTTGATAGGTTTTTCCCCTTCAGTTTATCAAATCTCCAGATGAAAATCTGACGACAGGGAAGAGTTTCACACACTTTAACTTGATAAACTGAATGGGAGCAAGTACAAATATGAAACAGTTTTCCTTAGTTTTCTCAAATTTGAGTTTTTCAATTGGGCCCATAGAACTGGTTTATTTTTTTCTTGATATCATCGGTTTTATTGACACCATGATGTTAGGAAAATAAAAATAAAAGTACAGGGTTCGTACTTAATTTATATTTCACCATCAGAATAAATGTTTAAAAATAGCTGTAATTTATGGTCATTTTGAAATTCATCCCATTATGATTATTTAATGTGACCCCTGATACGTACACACTTTGCAAACAATGAGAATTCTGTAATCAAGAAAAATGCTCAGAGAAACTAGGAAGCTATTTAAAATAGCATTCAACATACACGAAAAAGTTGTTTCCAAAATCAGGGAGATTTTCATATTGTGTTCAGCAATACATGAACAGATTGATTTTCTTTTTCTTTATGGAATTGTCTGCAGAATAATGATTATAGTGAGCCGCTCTATAACTACAACAGAGGTCATCAAGCCAAATTCGAGAATCTCTACGGTATTAATAACGCAATTCCCAATTTTCAGGACATGAACTACAACTGAAATCGCCAGCGATGTCCTGTTTTGTGCATTAGCAGGCCTGTGTCAAATATAGCTTGATCAAGTTTTGCTTGTATGTTGTTGTTTTGTTTTTTTTGTTGCTGCCAGGGTTTCTTTTGGGGCTCCTAGCCTCCTTCTCACATTGTGTTATTATTATATTGTCTGTAAATATATTGCTGAATAAATTGAATCAAATTGAATATTACAAACACATTCATTATAGGTTACGCATGAGAAAGCCTGGCAGCTTCTATATTTAACAAATCAAAAATTCAACATTTTGGGTGAATCCAAAAAGCTGCATAGGCGGCGGAAGCAGGGGGGGTACGTGTTGACCCCTAAATGTTATGAACCCCTCAGCATCCCACCTTAGATGCGCTAAGCTCCCCACAGGTCATATGTATTAAATAAGTTCCCATCCCCCTTAAATTGTCCCCGTCCCCCCCTAAATTCAGATACTTTGGCTGCCACTGGGAATATCTCTTTGTATCTCTTTGTAATTCAAAAAGTCAGACATCTTCAATCACAATTACAGTTAAGAAGAATTTGTCTGTAGTAAAACTTACGTGAGTCTGGCGTTGTGAAGGTATCTTCTTCCGATGGTTCACTAGTATATATGTTACCATACTCTACATTTGTAGCACGGACGGTCACTGTATACTCGGTCCCTGGAGTCAGATCTTCAACTAATAAACTTGTCTGTTTTCCATCAGCTGTATGTAAACAATTTATATTTAAAAAGTCTCATAAGAGAACATCAGTAATAAACTCTTCTAAAAAGGTCTGGACATTTTGTTCAATCACTATAATTTTCCAGATGTTTCATGATTATGATATATTCATATTCTGTTAAATTTCAATGGAAAGCTGATGTATGTTCATCTTTTTACCACATTTGTAGCAATTACTCATTTCAATGCTCAGACACTTGCTTAGAAATACGGTCTTAATTTCAATATGCCAAATTCCCAAATATTTTGTACTAAAAACCCAACTCTGTCATCTGTTCAATGAAGTGTTACGTTGACAACTACACAGTACAAAGCCGTTTAAAGCTTTTAAACAATTGGCACTATTCAAGTGCCCTGCTTAATTAAACTACTTTTTTATATACACACACAAGTGTTTAAGCATGAAGAACCCCTGTTGTTTAAACTTTTAAACAACATTTTTTGCTGTGTTCCCTTACCAGACACGATTACTTATTAAGCGTTCCGCAAGCGTTCCACAACCGTTCGACCAGCTTCGAACGCTTATTTAGGCGGTCGAGCCTACAGAACGCTTATAATATGGGCCTTAAGCGGTCATTGAACGGTTGACTCGATATTAAGCGTTCTATTTAAGCGTTCAATCTTTTTCTTAACGTTCGTGGCCAAAAATAAGCGTTCGAAAAAACTATTGAGTTATTCAAGCGTTCAGAATTTTTTCTATCAGAATATTAAGCGGTCAGAACAGTTAACTTGAATTTAAGCGTTCATAATGTCTTAGCGTTCGAGGTCAAAGGTCAATTTTCAAATTACAACTGACAAAAACAACCCTGCTACTATTAGTGTCAGGCTTGACACAGCACCAGCTTATTTTGGGTTTTTTCCACTATTAGAGGGACTCATATGTTCTGAAACTTAAGGATGTTGAGCTACAACATGGAACAAATGGTGTGTGTAATTTAAGGTAATAAACATAAATTCAGCCTATACTTTATAGATACTGATTACCGAATGTAAGCTTATTTATGATAAAGACATTTAGTTTAACACAAGTAAGCTTACATTTTTCAAGCTTGCATATGAAGATTGCATTATTGGTTGGTATGAAAGCAGGGTGTAGATCTGATGGTACATATCAGTGGCATTGTAACACAACAGCTATAATATAGGTTATGTTTTATAAAATAGCAATTTATTAGTACAATTGGTCCTGCCACACATTTTCAGCAATCTTGCCAATTGTAGAGTTCACCATTTTTTTTCAATAGGGCCCTAGGTTAGATATAGGTTATGGTTTAGGTTAGGGCTTGGATTTAGAGCTGGAGTTAGGGTTAAAGTTAAGCTTAAATCAATAACGGGGTGTGGACCCTCAGGTATAGCCTCCGTAAAACAGCTGTAACCTTTTTATTATTCATAAAAAACACGGTTTTTGACCCATTTTAGGTTTTGCAAAGATAACTCAAAATATATTTTGTCAAATTTTGTCATTCTAGTTTTATCATAATCCTAATAAAATTCTCTATGATTTTTTTTTTTATATCTGATTTATTTCTTGAATTAACGACCAAAAAGTGCCAACAAATGTGAGATTGTTATATTATCAGACCAATAATTGCTATGAGCATGCTCGTATGTCTCACTCTTTGACGTAAAATCACCAATTAAGAATAACGTTTCATTGGGTTTATTGGAGGCATTTTCCCCCAGTCAGAAGCCATGCCCCCTGATACCCACCCTCCCCCAAATGAAATATGACAAAATACAATCTTACCCATAACAGTGCAGTACATGCCCTAATTTGCCCAGTTGGCTTGACTTTTATAGTAAAAAATAACTTAAAAATAGCTCTAAAATGGTCTGAAATACCTACTTTTAGACCAAATTAAGCCAAATTTAGGTAATTTTGATATTAAACGGCAACAATTTTCGCCCCCACAAATGTATTAATGCTGGCGCCGCCACTGGATATGCCTCCACCCTCTCCAATTTGAAATACCTGTCGGGGAGGGAGAACTTTAACAGATATACTAATTTTCGTATATAGTTCCCAATTTGGCTATTCTGCTCGTACCAAATAGTATAAGCATTCAACGGTTACCGAACGGTTATTTAAGCGTTCTTTTTAAGCGTTCCTTGGCTTGAATGGTTAGCTCATTTAAATATTCAGTTGGCCTAAGCGTTATTTTTAAGCGTTCCTTGGCTTGAACGGTTAGCTCATTTAAATATTTAGGGCTTTTAGGCTCCCACGAGCACTTATCGAACGCTTATAGGCGGTCGACGATTACCGAACGGTTATAAGCGTTCGACTAGCGCTCGACTAGCGTTCGATACCGCCCACCTAAGCGTTCTTTCTAAGCGTTCCTTGGCTCCAACGGTTAGCTCATTTAAATAAATAGGCTCCTACGAGCGCTTATCGAACGCTTTTAAGCGGTAAAGCTTATAATTCGAAGCCGTAAATGCTTATATGTTAACCATAGGAATTTCCTTAAACGTTCAACGAAAATAGGCGATCATTGAACGGTTATCGAAGATTAGTGGAACGCTAATGGAACGCTAACGATTTAGGTAAGGGTTGTACAGAGATACTCTATTGACTTGTTAGGACAAAATAGTGCTACACTTATTTTTGCATATAAAAACTCATCAGTATGGATATGGTCTTTCAAAAACACCCCAATCCATTTCTTTTCAATTTAAGGAACATCTTTATCCTGTACAACTTAAAAACCATCAATATTTCCCAACATTTATTTTGAAAATTGCATTTTCTTTATGTCCCAAAATGGCAAATTTCACAGATTTGGTGATTCTCTCTGTCATTTTGTTCACCCTTACTGACCTACTAACTACAAATAAAAGCATGCTACTTACTTTGTTTTTCAATGAGTAGATTATTTCCGGATACCAACGAAACAACAAAATAAGCTATTGGTCCATTGAGTACATCTGGATCATCCCATATAACAACTACAGAAGTTGGCTCTTCATCATCAACCCGTACATTCTTAGGCATTCCAGGAGCTGAAAAATTATAATAATACAATTCAGAACACAATGTTTCTATCTATTCTACTATTCTTAAAGTTAAAAAACCGAGGATTTGCACGTTGGAATTAGGCTACAACATTATTCAAAGATACTAGAGGCAACCTGTTCATGGTGGTAACATAGCCATACTTAGTCTAGGGTAAATTCATCTTTTATACAGGGTGTCCCTAAAAAAAGGGTGCACATGTTTGCGCAACGTGTTGACCATGAAGTCCTAAAGTGTGGTGTAATATGTTTATGCACACGAAAGACGAAAACACTCAGCTTTCAGATGCCGTTAATTTTATCTAATTTGGATTTGTCAATCCTGAGATATACCCAGTTTATCAAAGCTCCCCAAAATCGACGTTGTGCCACTTTTACAGAAAGAATGATTATTAGCGTCAAAACGATACTAACATTGGTTTATCCATGGGCATCAATCGTCTTGAAACATTGGGGTGGGCATTCGACCAGAATTGTTTTAAAAAGTATGAGGACAAAAATGATGTCCTTGGAATATGTGGTAAGGGATTTCTACGCGCAGTTATGCTGGGATCCCTCTTATCAATGTGTTACTGTATCCTCCCACTTTTCATATCTTAGTCCAGAATGTTCTTTATTCATAATGGTGCTTGTACCATCAACCACGTATTTCCAATACTCCTTTGTATGTGTATTCCCAGATGGTACGTGAGTGTTTGGGAAATGAATGGCAAACTCTCTGGTGACTTCTGCTGGACTTCTCGTTTCATGATATTTTAATACCATGAACACCCTCTTCTAATTAAAATTGAGGCTGCACCCAGTCATATGGACGTCTGTCTTGTTTTGAAAATATAGGCCCACATTCTATTATTTAAATCTATTCAATCTCAATACAAAAATGTTATTTTGCATAACACTGGTGAACATGGTGAAGGGCAATCGACAAGTGGAAGTAGGAGTAAACCTTTGAAACTGTAAAGTGGCACAACATCGATTCTGAGTAGCTCTAGTTAATTGTCCATATCTCAAGATTGACGAATCCGAATCAAATTAAATAAGCAGCATCTGAAACCCAGATGTTTAGTCTTTCAATATCTTTCAATATAAGCAAACATCATACACCAAATGTTAGAACTTCATGGTCAACAAGTTGGGTAAACACGTGTATCCCTTTTTTAGGGACACCCGGTACTAGGTTAATCATTTCCAAATTGGTGAGAAGTTTGGGGGTTTTATCTATCTGCGTTCAAAAGTAATCCAAGCGTAGTCGCGCGATTATGGCCAGACACACACAGTGTTGGCTGCACGCACATGCCCGCAATAGCAATCGAACACTTTTTAACTTTATTGCAATAACGCAACACAGGTTGGGGTAAGGTTAATGGGATGTGTCGCTAATAGGGTCCAATTATTCACCCTCTGGTAAATGGATAATCCCTTTCAAAGGCCATTTTTGGTAAATGTATGGGTCTAAAATCCTTAATTTGCTGTTTGTCGCCGAAATGTGAACAAAATCTGTCAAATATATAGGGAAATTATGGCTTTCCGGTAAACGTATGGGTCTATCCCCCCCCCCCCCCCCCGAAAATGTGTAAATGTTTGGTTCCATTTTCATTTTGATGGCGGCAAATCCCTACCAAACAAATATCTGACTGCCCCCCCCCCCCCCCCCCCCCCCCCCCCCCCCCCCCCCCCCGGCATCTGTCTAGAGATCCGAAGGTTCCGGGTCCAAATCCCAGGCAAATAAATTAGTTTTTTCATTTGTACATCACTGCGAGGGAAAGATTAATTATCATAAAAAAACATATAAATGTTTACATAACTAACCTGACTGATTTGTCCTAACTTCTCTATCGAACACAACATTGTTACTAGCTCCGACGTTATTCTCACACGTGACATGAACAAGGTAATCAGTGTATGGAGTTAAACCTGTGATAGTATACATGGTGCTGTCATCTGTAGTATTTGTTGTTAGTCTGTCACCTGAAGGATGTTTTTTGTACCCGATGATGCAGTTATCTACGTCAAGATTACCCCCAAATGCCACAGTCCACTCGACCTTTATACTTTCCGAATCTACAGCGGTGACAGCTTCAAGGGCTATCTCTGGTCGTTCTAAAATATATGAGGAAAACGATTAAATCTAAAATTAATTTACAATATACATGCACATATATAAGAAAGTTATTCATGCTGTCATGCATTAGTGGCAAAACTTGATTGTCAGTTTAGTCCACATCACCCACACCAGTCCCACATGCACATTCCCATACACAATATTAAATAAACTGATGGTAATAGTAAAGATGCTTAATAAATGCATTTTTTTAAGTTCTGCATTTTTCTGGAGAAATGTTGCTATAAACAGTGGTAATAATATTTACTATACATAATCAAGTTTGATTGTGCCTCTAAATTGAAATTGAAATTATAGGTGGGTTTTTAGGCAAAATGAAATACACCCTTTTCCACAGGCTGGGCTGACACATTTTTTTAATATTTTGTATTTCTTAATTTTCTGAATTGTTTAAAAATTGTTTAAAAAACATCTTTTTTTAAATTTTGATTTTTAAAAAAACTAAAAAAACATAACGGGTGATTATTTATAGGTCAATCAGTATGTTTTGTTTCAAGATAATTTTGTTCGAGAAACAAAACATATGCATGTATTGACCTACAATCAAGGAAAATAATAGTTGGCACACTTGACACGATTTAATACGACTATCCCTGTGCTCGCAATAGAGAACATACTTGAGACATAGCACTCTTTAATAGCAAGCAGAGGTCTCCCCCTTTCTATCATCCTTCCCCACCCCCATCAATCAATGTTGGGGGAGCTGCCAAGGCATATGATGACATGTGACTAGGATCAACATTGCCTCGGGTATAGGGGGCACTTTTTTCCTTAATTGGAACAAAGTGTGCCAACCTTTTTTTCCTTGATTGTAGTTCATACACAAATCAAAATATAAATTTCTGTGCATACTTTTAATCTCTTTCATAACTAATAAAAACATGTTAACATGTTTTATATCACTCGCAGTAAACAATCGAGGAATTCATGCTGCGTGAACAACAAATCAAAACAAAGCAAAACAAAGCATGTGATGATCGCATGTACACGGAGCGCAATTAGATACTTTTAATGCAATCCGCATATGTTAGTGTTCTGCTTTCTGATTGGTTCGTAAATGCTAAGAGTGTATGCATACACTTTAAATCTGCAGGGGAGTCCACTGCACCAAGGTCATACTCCACAAATATATCCTACCATCGTCCGGGGAAGTTATACCAAGGCAGGCGTACTAACAGCATGGCTAAATGGAGTTTCGTTTTAAAGGATAATAGGTGATAGGTAATAAGTCAGCGTCGTAATGATACGGACAAAATTCCACCAATGCGTATGTACATGCGTAAACCATGAAGCACATTCCGGAAGCTTTGAAACAAACCCGCGCGTCCTGATTGGTTGAATAAGAAATCAACATGCACATGCATTATAGTTGTTGCTCATATCATGCATATGGAGCTAGCCTCGGGAACAACAACAAATCCATGGTATGATAGTGACTATAGTCACAATAATGAACCAGACAATGTGTTGCGGAAAGTGTTGGAACAACATACCTATGACAATAAGATTGTATTCCCCTGTATCAAATTCACTATAAGTGCTTTGAGTAAGGGTGTTGGTTGCATTACATGTATACGTGCCGTTGTCAGCTCGTACAATTTTTAGAATCCGTAGAAGGCTCGTCTTGTGAAGAGTGCTGTTCACGGTCTCCTCAATTTCAATTTTACCAACCACGTCTTGCAGTAATTCACCATTCAGCCCATACCATGAAATGACTGGAGCTGTATTGCCATACACGGTGCAATTAAATTCAACTTCTTGTTGAAGTTCGGCCATTGCTTCCCCTGGAGCTGTTATGATCTTACCGGGAGCTAAAAAGTCAAAATAATGTGATAAAAACATGGAAACGCACACAACTTGTTCTGTGGATTAAACATTCCCGAATTTTAAAATTTGAGATTTTATTTTAAAATGTTTTCAACAACTTTTTTGAACAATCTCAGACTAGTTGTGAAGTTTTTAAAATTTATTTAAAATTTTTAAAATTAAAAAAAAAAAAAAATCACAAATTGTTCACAATGTTTGAAAATTCACTTAAGGTCATGCTTTTTTTTAACCTGGGCTACATTTGTGTTATGTGGATCTATTTTCATGAAATATGAAATTATATACAGGGTGGTCAAAATAAAACAAATTATATACTGGAAAAAATAACCAAATTATGCAAATACAAATTAGGATTATTTGCTTTTACATCAAAATCAGAGCCTTAATAACTCTCTTCCAAGTAAAATTTTGAAACCTAGACAAAAATGGATTTGTGACTATATATATATGCAAATGGTTCATCCTACCTTGTTAATCAGATTTGAAAATTAGTTATTTAGTTTAGTTTATAAAGTAAATGATGATAAACATTTTTGCATAATTTTGAACTAAACTGACAATAAGAATGAGAAAGCTCTATTACAGGACAACGCTCCATTTTCACCCATATGAGACCGTTATCTACTCCTCCTCCACTTCCTCATAACCACACTGACTAATTATGCTTTAACAAGCTGTATTAATTAAATTGTATTAATCAAAAGTGATTGATTTTTTCTCACTTCAGATTATTAAAGGGTATTTGATTACCTATAAAATAAGCCCAAACACAAGTCAACCTCATTATAGGGTTACATTAATACAATAGCCTAAAGACAAAAAAAAACAAAAAAAAGTGTAACAAAACAACCTTTTTGGGTGCCGAGGTAAAAAGATATGACCTTAAGTATTCTTAGAAAATTGATTTAAAATAGGTGGCCATTCACAACGTCACAAATATTGTATGGCCTAAACATTGTAAAAATAGTATTAAAAACCCTACTAACTATTTTATTCTTATTCCATTTAGTTAAGTGGTTATTATTATCTACCATCATGCCTGTGTTTTATATGGTCATCAAGTCCAATGACTTTTGCTGCTTTGAATAAACATATTCCTTACATACAGGGTGTCCCTAAAATAATTGTGCACATGTTTGCTCAACTTGTTGACCATGAATTCCTAAATGTTGGTGTATATGTTTATACACACGGAAAGGAAAAACACTCAGCTTTCAGATGCCGTTTATTTTATCTGATTTGGATCTGTCAAAGCTAAGATATGGACAATTAACTAGAGCTACCCAGAATCGATGTTGTGCCACTTTACAGTTTCAAAGGTTTACTTCTACGATACAACTTCCACTTGAACGATTGCCCTTCACCAGTGTTATGCAAAAAAAAATTGTATTGAGATTGAATAGATTTAAATAATAGAATGAGTGTCTGTGTATCCAAGCAGAACTGAATATAAAGATGTCTGTTACATGATTCGAACCAGTCCTTTTGACGAGGTTTCACAAAATGTTTATTGGGCCTACAAGACAGACGTCCATATGGCTGGGTGCGGCCTAAATTTTCAATAAACATGATAGAAGAGGGTGTTCATGGTCTTAACATATCACGAAACAAGAAGTCCAGCAGAAGAGTCACCAGAGATTTTGCCATTCATTTCTCAAACTCTCACGTACCATCTAGGAATACACCTATATAAAAAAGGAGTATTGGAAATACTTGGTAGATGGTATGGTACAAGCACCAATGTAAATAAAGAACATTCTGGAAGACTAAGATATGAAAAGTGGCAGGACACAGTAACACATTGATAACGTGTGGCGTGCACTTCAGAGGGATCCCAGAATAACTGCTCGTAGAAATCCCATACCACATATTCCAAGGACATCATTTTTGTTCCTCAGTCTCTTTTAAACAATTCTGGTCAAATGCCCACCTCAATGTTTCAAGACGATTGATGCCCATGGATAGACCAATGCTAGTATCGTTTTGACGCTCATAATCATAAATTCTGTAAAAGTGGCACAACGTCGATTTTGGGTAGCTTTGATAAACTGGGTATATCTTAGGATTGACAAATATAAATAAAATAAAATAAACGGCATCTGAAAGCTTAGTGTTTGCCCTTTTCGTGTGTATAAACAAATTACACCAAACTTTAGGACTTCATGGTCAACAAGTTGCGCAAACATGTGCACAATATTTTTAGGGACACCCTGTATACAAACAGTAACTCTGTGTTACACACACTGCATATCAGCTCCATCCCGCCCTTCAGCATGTATTAAGTAATACTTCCTATGTATAACCTTTGGACAGTCTACTCTAAACATATTGTGAGATAGGCTTTTACGACGGGTATTTATAATATAATATAGGTTAAAAGTTTAAAGCGACAATATAATATTGTCTCATAACCAGTTTTGTAGGACTCAGGACTCATGACTCGGATCCTTTTTTCAAGGACTCGGACTCGGACCCCACCGAGTGCTCATCGAGTCCGGCAAAATTGTTTATTTTAGGTGTTTTATTTTCATTTTACCTGAATGTTACCGAATTCCGCAGTCCGCCGCTAGCAAAAATAACTTGCCGATATATTGAAAACTGCTTTTGATAATTAAATTACTCATGTGATTAAGGTCAATATAAACTCGCGTGTTGTCAATCAATAAAATATTCAATGTTCTTCCATGTTTCATTTCAATAGCCTTATTTTACTGACATGCTAATTTCAATGTAAGTACTCCCAGTTCCAAAGATATTGTCATTTTAGTATTGCTTTACAAACAATGAAATACAAAGAATATTAAATCATATCAAAAAGCAATAGCAATAATTTACTTCTTTAGCTTGATCAATGAAACAGTGATTACATCACATCATTCACTTAAGTAATTTTGCATGCAAATAATTGCAGATAAGCAGTTTGTAAATAAAAGAACAACCACAAAACCAACACAAGCCTAATAAGTCAACAAGTTACTTAACTGACTGTGATTGTACTTTAATTACAAGTAAACAGTATAGAACTGGAATTCTGATTAAGAAAACGTTGATATAGTATTAGTGAACTGCGGCTTGAATTTGATACATAAGGACTCGGCCCCGGATACTGACGACTCGGATACTGGGGACTCGGACTTCATAAATTTGCAAGGACTCGGACTCGAGTCCTTTTCTCAAGGACTCGGACTCAAGTCCTTTCTCCAGGACTCGGACTCGGATGATGAGGACTCTACTACAACACTGCTCATAACATTTGACATCCAAAACTACACCTGATTGATAAGCATTAGGCAACACAAAACATACACCACACTGTTCTGACTGACCCTTTTTTCACTCCAAACTCACAAGATTTGTTTTGCAAATATTTTATTTTGTTTAAAATTCTATTTTTTTAAATTTAATTTATTTGTAAAAAATTCCTGAAAATTCAACCCAACCGAAATCTTTTGGGGAAAAACTCTACCCCACTGAGAGGTCCATTTTGTCGGTAGAACAGGTTTTTTTCTGTCGCCAAAGCTTAGTCCTACCTTTGACATCAATTGTTTCAAGAGCCATAACTTCTAAAGTGTCTCCTGTTTGTAACATAGTGCTAGCTGTACACGTGTAATCCCCGCTATCTGTCTCTGGCTGTACATTGGGGAGAAATAACTTATACTGCCCCTCATCTGGTATCTCTACCCCAACAGTCCTTGTGGTTCTGTCTGGCAGAGTCCAGGTGATAATATTACCAATCTCACTAGTAGGCAGGTTAACCATACAGGTCAATGTCACATCGGTGCTATCCAAAATCTGATCTGGTGTTTTGCTGACTTTTATTTCAACATCCAAGTTAGCTGTAGATAATAGAACGTATATTCATAAACTTACTAGTGCAAATAAGTAGAAAGGCTTTCATATAACATGTTGAAAGGTTTGAACAAGTACACGATCAGATGACTTTATTGGTTGGGCTTTCATCAGAGGTGGATATGAAGTCAGAGCCATTTCGGATGAAAGCTCAACCAATAAAGTCATCCGTCAGTGTACATGTTTAAACAATTCTGCTAGTTACAATAGTTTAATCAGTTCCAAATTGGCGCGAAATATATGGCTTTTATCTCTCAGCACACAAAAATAATCCAAGCTTACGCGCACGATTATGGCCACACGCACACGTCTCACATATGAAACACACTGCGCATGTTGCCTTCATGCATGCCTGCATCCTTCTGTATTCATTGGAACTGATCAAACTATAGTGCAACATTTCAATATATTTGTCAAATCGAGACAAAGTTAAAGCAAATCATTCATATTAGCTGTCATGATTCATGATGTAAACACCTCAATTATTTTTCAATGGCAATTTTTTTGAACATTTCATGATGTTGATGTGTTCCTCTAGTAAACACTTGTTTCATCCCTTATCCTGCTTAAAAATGTGAGAAGGTCTCATTAAAATTTTAAATACTGTTGACTTTTGAGTACAAAATATTTATGATTTTGGCATTCACATTGAGACCTCCCCATATTCTCAAGCAAGTGGCTGAGCACTGAAACAAGTGATTGCTGTTTTCATTGTAAAGATGAACACATCTGGTTTCCGCCAGTGTGCAACCCACTAAAAACATATAAGGCGATTGAAAAAATGTCCAAACTTATTTTGAGGAGTTTAGAAGCAAATGATGACCTTTGCCCTCCCACCGTCAGCTCATGCCCCACCCACTTCAACTAACTATTAAAAATGTTGACTTTGAATGTTAAAATTGTTTAGAAATATCAAATTTAGACCAAATTAAGCTCATTTCAGGCATTTTTAGAGTACAAGCCAAAAGCCAAAATTAATTGAGCGTTTCGCTCGCATTTTACCCCCTTCCATCCAAATGTTTTTCGATGTTGTCTTGCCTCCCAAACAATTTTGATGCTGATGCCAGTACTGCACACCTTCGTGAACTTAGCATATAAGTTCATTGGTCAATTCCAGTCAAAGGTACCATTTCCTTACAACCTCATCCCCAGAATCAAATAGAGGTGCAATAAAACAAATACCCCACAGTGCCTATTGAACAAATAGGGCACACTAATTTCCTGAGGTACTAGCTATGGGCATATTAACCTGACCTTTATGTAGTATTTGTAATAATATTGACATAGCATTTACACAGCAACACTAATCTATTTTCTTCTTTTAAACAGTGCTTCTTGAGTTTACCACAGGTGATTTGAAGACAAATACTAATTTTAAATACATAACACCTACCTTTATCACAGTCCTGTTCATCAAACACTTTAGTACAATAACATGCTCCATCTACTGCATTACATACTGCTCCTGATACACACTTGCAGATTGAGTTACACTGCATACCATACTTGTCAGTCGCACATCCTGTATTTTGAGAAATATATATATGGACCAATATTCAATCGCAAAGTTTTTTCTCTTGATTTATCAAATTATATACAACAATCTATATGATGAAGACATTGACGGACCAAGGTGAGTAAAATTCTAAAATTTTCAGTCAACACAAAAGCGGGCATTAGGAATTGTTTACTTAATCAATCAATCAATCAATCATTTATTTCCATATAACAACATTTACAAAACATCAACAATATCTCACTAGCGCACTCGCAAATGTGTGACCACAATCCACACAGAGGCTAAAAGGTGTATGTTCTGATCACTTTTTTGGTGCTGATTTGTTTTTTCACATCACAATATTTTGATATTAGAAGAATCCCCATATTTTTATAATTATGTCTGTAAAATCATAGGGGCCAGAAATGGTCCATTTATAAATTACAGGCTAAATCGTGTGGTGAATTACTGCCAAAGGTGGTTAACCACCCGCAAGTTGGTGTACTACTCAATGGGCAAATTTCTTGTGACCTTGTGCTTCTAAAATAAGAACCATTGGAGCAACTCAAACTTTAGAATGCGACAATTTTAAGGATGACCATTCATGTAAAATAGAAAACATTGAGTTGAAAAAGGGGCCAGCAATTAGAATGTCTCCCTTCATGCAATTGAATCACTTCGGAGCAAACAATGCATGTTTACACATGTGATTGGATTACACCTTTCTTGTTGTGGCGATTCACTGGAGCATGCCCACACTAGGCTCCATCAGTGGGCAAACTAATGATGGATGGAATGTAACTATCGAACAGTTTTTAGTATGGATGGTGGGTTAACATTTCAGTAGTCTCTATGAAGGCAAATGGACTCACATAGTTTGTTTCCATGAAACTAGCGAAAACAATAGGCGTGATTGGTTATTCATAAAAATGTTGCTGTGCAATTATCACGTCTATCATCAAGCAAGCGATTAACCTATCAATTTACCTGTGCAAGTCACACCATCTCCTTGAAAGCCATCATCACATGCGCAACTGAATCCACCATCATTATTTGTGCAGGTACTGTTGGGATGGCAATTGTCAGTATTGGTATCACATTCATCAATATCTGTAATCATAGAAACAATATCAAGGATGTTGAGTCTAGTGAAGTGAATTTTTTTTATTTAGTTCCTTACAGGGAATAACCTTTGATATGTTAATTATCGACAGCAGCCTATAATTCATGCAATGATTATTGATTAAATCAGGTCACCTTTTCAATTATCGATTACTCACCGTTTGGGGCACAGCAGCCTTTAATTTATGCATTGATAATTGTTTAAATAGAAAGTGGGTAACCTTTTCATTACCGATTACTAAACATTTGGGAGAATTTAGGATCTATAACCCTAACCCTACCATATATCCCAAAATACCACGACTGGGCACGTTTTTCGATGAAAAAATGGACCCAGCCCATATAGTTTGCACAATATACTGCGCAAACTAGCCTTGACAGCCATGGTGTAGTGGGGAATTGTTCGCCTCTGTTGATAGAGGTCTCTGGATCAAATCCCGGGTGGGTCGGGAGGATATTTTGGTCGATTTTCCACGTTGAAGAAAAAAATCTGAAAAAGTGGGGGGTAGAGTTAGGGTTAAGGTAATATCATATTGGGTCAAACTACACCAAATGTACCTAGACTCCATGCAATGAATGAGCTTCACTCATATATATGGAGAGGTGCAGAAATGCTGGCAATGCCATGACAGTAACTGCAGCTGAAGGGAGATGATTTCCGGGACAAAAGTGCTTTAACCCACCAAAGTCGGGGGCAGTTGCAGTAAACTTGATAGAGCTGACAACAGGATGTAGTTTCACCTGGGCTTGATAATCCAAACAACATCAATGACTGTGTATGTCATAAAACAAACTGTCAATGCAGATGATGCCAGGGTGCGGCCACACCTGGCATGGTTTTTAATCTCTTAGTTTTAGTATATATCATATCTTGATTACATAGGGTGAAAACGAATAAATCGAAGCTCCATCTAAAAGATTAAAAGAAATAGCCATTGTATCCATTTACTCACCTTCTTCACAATTGATTCCCACATAACCTGTTCCTGTACAGACACATTGGTATTCATTCACCAGGTCCTGGCATGTACCACCATTCTGACACGGGTTACCCGCACACTCATCAATATCTACAGAGAAAACAAGACAATCGGGGTGAATCAAACAACATGGAATTCATCTGAAATTGAAACAACAATATCTTCCTATACTGGATGCATAGAAATGATACTCGTTGTTGGGACTAAACACAATCTATAACTTTACTTATTGTTCTAATGGTGCATTAAAACAATAAAATTCCGCCATTATTGTAAAAAAATGAATCAAAACCGAATACTCATACATGTATGCCATGCTTTTTAATCAACCAATAGGGGTCAGTCATTGGGTTGACATCATGACGGCCATCTTTATTACGATGTAAGTTAACTTTCTTCTAGATTTTCAGGACATGAACTACAATTGCAATCACCAGCGACCCATATTTTGGTCCCATTAGTATGCTGGTATCAAATATAACTTAAAGCTGAATGCGGATTATTCCGGTTCAGATAACACTTTTATTATGAGATACCCAAAGACCTATACTCCAAGATGGACTACTGAAGTGTGACATATAAAATCATGTCTTCTTTAACTTTAAAATGACTTCAGATAGTCATGTCCATTTTTTTCTTCGATGTGATTGTCTTCTATATTAAGAGGTACACAAAAGGAAGGGCTCATTTAAGAAATAATTGTAAGTAATTAATACAACACTATTTTAAATTCTTATCATATTGATAAGTGATTAAAGAGTTTTTATAATCATTCGAGAATTTTCTACTTAATCTGATTCCTTAAAAAAAAACAAGTGCAAAGCAGGCAGCTTTCATGTTAATGCCTCAAAAGGTTTAGGAATTGTTTTTGATCGCCTAAATGTAGGGTACTTTGTGATATGTTCATATTTGGCTCGACATCAATTGAATGCTGATGTGTGGTGATGTGTTCATCGTTCCAACAATATCATATATGTAGCAATTACTTGTGAATGTCGGGAGGTTTCAATATCAATGAGTCAAAATCTCCACTATTTTGTGCAACTCTGCTGATTGGTCAATGAAGTGTACCAATGACAACTACAGTAAATATAGATATTCTATTAACACATGGGCATCAGCTTTCCATTGGCAACACAACATGAACATATCACGAAATATACAAAATATATAGGCAGTTGTAAAAGAAGTCTGGACTTTTTGAGGGGTTTATATGAAGTTTATGATTACCAGAATTTGCTGGGGTAATTCACGGGCAGTCCATATATTGCTAAAAATTACCTCAGCAAATTTCAATGATAAAATTATGTTTTGAATAGTCTAATAATGATAAGAGAATGCTTACCAATTCCACAGTTAGTGCCATCGTATCCCGGAGCACATTCACATTCGAAACCACCGTCCATGTTCCTACATGTTGCTCCATTCAAACAGGTTGAGCTGCTGTCCAGACACTCATCCACATCTAATATAAGGTTGATAAAAATATTGGTAAAATATTTATCAACAACAATGGAATAACAGCAACGACATTAACAACAACAACAACAAAAACAACAACTATTATCACAAAATCCATAATAATGTTGTTTCAAGAGAAATTAGAAACAACTGTGCACATGTGTGAAAAATGCTCGACTCCGCAGGGGGAGTGTTATTGTTAGCCTATTAATATATACTCATATCTCAAATTAAGGCATATTGATTAATAACTTAAAGGTGTATGTTCTGATCACTTTTTTTGGCTATGATATTATTTTTTCACATCAAGATATTATGATATCAGAAGAATCCCAATATTTTTCTCATTATGTCTGTAAAATCTCAGGGGCTATAAATGTTCTATTTAGAAATTATGGCTAAAATGTGGTGAATTACTGCCAAAGGTTGTTAACAACCTGCTAGTTCGTGTACTACTATATGGCCAAATATCTTGTGACCTTATGCTTCTAAAATAAGAACCATTGGGAGTTATGCAACTCAAACTTTGGAATGCAACAATTTTAAGGATGACCTTTCATGTAAAAGTTGACAATTGGGCCAGCAATCAGAACATCTACCTTTAATAATTGAATAATGTACTGTTCTTAGGTTGCTACTATAATGTTCAAGTTATATGCACATCTATTACCTAGAGAGGTCAAAGACATACCTGTTCCACAATTTCTCCCCATCCATCCATCCACACAGGTACAGGTATAGTTACCAGGCGTCTCCATACAGGTGCCTCCATTCATACAAGGGTCTGTAAGACATTCCTCTATGTCTGTTGATAAAATAAAACATAATTATTACTATATTTTCCTATTTATAATCCACTTGTCCTACAATATGAATGTGTCATAAGCTTTTAGACCAAGTGCCAATGAGACAAAGCTTTTGGGGCAAATTTCATTATTGGCTTAATTAGTAAAAGTATCAATAAGACGAGGCCTTTTTGGGGGGCTAATGTAATCATAAGCCATAAGGACTAAATACTAAATAGTATCAAAGGTGTAAACATCGGTTACAATAATAATAATAATAATAATAATAATAATAATAATACCAAGCGCTTATATAGCGCCCTTAGCCCAAAGGGGCCTCAATGCGCTTAACAACATATTATGAGACCTGTCACTCAAAAATGGACATATTGGTAGCATGATTCTGAGTATTGATATCAGTTATAAGAGCATATAAAATAATGCCTTGTTGAAGAACATCAGACATCACAAGATATGATTTTAAGATTCATCATGTTGTTCTATCATTTTCATTATATTGTCCCATGTCATGTTTGATATGACTGATATCACAGATAAAAAAAGTTTACATTGATAAGTTTATAATTATACCTGTGCAATTGAACCCATTTCCATCGTACCCATCGTTGCATGTACATATATAACTGCCATTATTGTTAGTACAGAAAGCATTATCATCACATTCGTCAGTATTTCTATCACATTCATCTATGTCTACAGGGGTTAGATATAGGTGCAAGAAAAGAACAAATATAAAAACAAGTTTCAAGCGATGAAAAATTATTAAGTAATAGTTAAGTTTTGAAATCAGATGAAGGAAAAGTGCTATCATTACAAAAGTACAGATCAGTGTCTGCATCACTATATCCAGGCCCGTAAGTAAACACACTTACGCACTTAGTATAGAAATATCCACGGTTAGCGATATCGTTGATGTTACACAACTTTACATATAGTGTGATTGTGTCTAGCTCTACAAAAGTTAGTTTGAGAATCATGTGGTGCCAATTGTAATTGAGTTTGCTGATTTTCAAATGCTTGAATAGGGTTAAGGTAAGAATTAGGGTTAGGATTTATGGCAAGGATTGGGGCTAGAGTTAAGGTTAGGTTTAAGGACAGAGTGAAGAATAGGGATTACTCAGTAGATGAAATGAGAAATCAGCAAACTCTATCAAAAGCGTGTTAGTTAATTCCCCAGGATTTTGGCAATGATGGCATTCGCTTAGTATTCATCTAATAGTAATACTCAAGTATCTTAATGGCAAATATGTTAACCGTGTCTGTAATTGAAATAGTTATTGTGTAATGCAGTGGTTTGGCATATGGATTCACTATTAATAATGTCCATTACTGAACAAAATAGTATCCATTATCAAAAGTGTAGCCCAGCACAAAGGCATTTGACGAACTGGTTACATGAAAAACAACATCACAATATTGATGAGTTCCTTTTTATACCTTCACATGTAAAACCATTTCCCATGTATTATTATTATTATTATTACAGAGCATTTATAAGGCGCTTTTCCAAAAAAGATTAAAGCGCCGTACACAGTACAAATAACAACATTATAAAATATTAAAAAGATACAGTCAAAGTATACAGGGTGACCCAAAAAAATGTTAACACTCCGGGCACATAAGATACATTAAAAGGACAGGCACACACGGGTCTAATCTTGATGTATTATGAAAGCTGAGTAAATAAGCTTTCATTTGCATTTTATTGCGTTCCAATTGGTTATTTAGAACGGGAGATATGCTTCAGCAAACATGAGGAAGCAAAATCGGCTTGGTCCAATCCTCTCAGTATGAAAGTAAAGCTTTTAAGGGGAGACTGAACATGAAAATGCTATTTTTCAAAGTACTTAACCTATACACTTGAACTTTGGTCAGAAGATGTATTTGGGCAAGACTTTTCATTTTAAGCGAAAAAAAATTACGTCACGGACACCGTTGCCATGGTAACGGCGGCCATCTTGGATTTTAAAAGCACTTTTTGCGCGCACCTTTTTACGGTAACGGTTTGTCCAATTGTGTTCAAATTTACTACATGTATTACCAATAAGTACATCTTGAATTACTCAGAGCGATTTTTTATTAGAAGTCGTCGTTTTCCGAAACGATACGATAAAAGTGTTAAAATAGTTGTAATTAATGCAAATTGGACCAACCCGTTCTAAATAACCAATTGGAACGCAATAAAATGCAAATGAAAGCTTATTTACTCAGCTTTCATAATACATCAAGATTAAACCAGTGTGTTCCTGTCCTTTTAAGATATCTTATGTGCCCGGAGTGTTAACATTTTTTTGGGTCACCCTGTATACACAGTTAAAGTATTATAAAAATACAACAAGTATATAGAATACAAATACCAAGAATATAGATACATTAATATAAAAACGGGCAATAATAGAGCCAATAGGCCATGTAAAGTGATGAAAAACAAATTACTCTGATGGAAACAGGTGAGTTTTTAGCATCTTTTTAAAAGAATGAACGCTACAAGCATTGCGAATACAAATGGGGAGGTCATTCCATAGCTTAGGGCCTAAGTGCGAAAATGCTGTTTTGCCTATTGCACGATTGTTAGCATTAACAACGAGACGAGTTGTGTCCTTAGAAGACCTAAGACCAGCGCGAGCACATTGATAAAAAGACACAACATCAGACAAATATGAGGGGCCTAATAAATTTACACAGTTGTACACATGCAGTAAGATCTTGAAGTCGATTCTCTGCTGGACGGGTAGCCAATGAAGTTCACGCAATAGTGGCGCGGCGCTGGTTCGTCTGTTAACACAGAAAATAAGACGCGCAGCACGATGTTGAAGTATTTGCAGGCGCTTGACATTATAATTTGAAATACCGCCTAAAAGAGAATTACCGTAGTCCAGCCTAGAAAGGACCAATGGAAATTAATAGTACGACACATAGAATTAACCTGTAAATCCATTTTCATATGGGGATCAAATTTAACACCTAAGTTCTTGATTGACGAGGAGGAATCAATTTCAGATCCACCGATCCTTAAACCAACACCAGAGACCAGATGGAGTTGTCTTGGAGAAGAATTGAGGAAAAACTCAGTTTTTGTGTCATTTAACCTCAGCTTATTTTTCAACATCCATACTTTGACTTCAGCAATACAATCCATAAGCCTGCGCTGCGCTGCCTCAAAATCGCCAGGCACCTTAGGATCATAGCTCACATACATTTGGGTGTAATCGGCGTACACGTGATATGGAACGTTGAAGCGCCTCATGATTGCAGCGACTGGTTTGGAATATAAAGTAAAGATCGGTGGACCCGCGACAGATCCCTGAGGCACACCATATTTTAGTGGATGAACAGATGAGTATTTACCTAACACACTTACTTTACTTGTACGACCTCTAAGATAGGAATTAAACCAGTTTAAAACACAACCTCCGATACCATACTCATTTTGAAGCCTATTTACAAGAATATCATGGTCAATGGTATCGAAGGCTGCTGTTACATTTTTACAGGTATAACTTCCTTCAGTGTTATTACAGTTAGCATTGATATCGCATGCATCAGTACCTAAGGAGCATTCATCTATATCTATCATTAGAAACATGCAGGAAATATGTACAAATAGTCATGCAGAAAACAAGAACATACAGAAATTGAAGAAGAAGAATAGAATGACTGTGCAGAACATTGACGATAAGTGCGGTTTACAGTTCGGAAACTTTCGTCTGTATTTTGGCAACACAGATACCTGTTACTGTAAGTTTGGTACCAAAATAATTCTACAAGTCTTCTCTATCCAAAATGTATTTATTTTTACAATGCAAATTATTTAATGGGGATATATAGTTTTGTAAAGGCTTCAAAACTGTTGAGACACCCTGTATTTGTATCATGTTGATCTATATCTATCTACAACAGGAATAGGAGTAGGCCTATCATGCAAGTTGGGAAATGCATAAAGATGATAGAAAATTATTTTGAAGTTGTTGGTAAATGCATATTATATTAATAATAACAAGAGCAATCATGTTGATTAATAAGTGCATCAAACTCATCTATATAAAAGGTTAGCTACAAGGCATGTGAACATTCAACACGGATTCCTGCAGGGTGGCCACAAATACATGTAGTTGTTGATTTGATATGTATTGCAAGCATACCTGTACAATTGGACCCATTTCCATCATATCCAGTATTACATTTACAGGTATAACTGCCTTCAGTGTTAGTACAGTTAGCATTGATCACATGTATCTGTATCTAAGGTGCATATATCTTTATCTATAAGAAGAAACATGTAGGAAGTATGAAGAAATAGTCATGCAGAAAACAAGAACATGCAGAAAACAAGAATTTGAAGAATACAATGACTGGGCAGAACATTGAAGAGAAGTGTAAAACTATCTCATGAAAATAGATATCATCAGTCACATCACATTCTGTGTATTCCATGCAACACTTATTTGTAACATGATCAAGCGAAATGAGTTACATGTTGGCAGTTTTTAAATTTGATATTGATTATCATTTCAAAGCTAATGGAAAATGCTACAGTATGATTCAAACTCCACTAAAATTGAATTTATAATCAATATTCCAGACATCTGACTCATTCCGGTTGATCGCGTCACATAACTATATTAAAACATTAGCATACAGATGTCAATCAAATGTAAACCTTCAAGCATTTTCTTGATATAAAAACCCTTTTTAGGAAAACTTTTATGATTAAAGCCAAATCGATTTTTAATTTGATTTAATTTTTTGGACATTTTGGATTTTGTTTGGGTTGTGTGATTTTTTTTGGAAATTGGTAAAACATTTCAAAAATCCCCCACATTTCCGACATTTTTGGAGAAAAAAAATACCGGACCGACCAACCCTACTTTAGAGGTCCATTTGCCCATAAAACAATTTTGTTGTTGCCTCAATGGGACATTAATACTACTCAAAAAACACAAATGTTCAGAATTCATAAAAATACTATGATATTCATTGCATTGCTTATACCTGTACAATCGAACCCATCTCCTGTATATCCATCATTACATGTACAATAATAGCTGCCTTCAGTGTTAGTACAGTTAGCATTAGTATCGCATTAATTGATTTTCAGATATCTTATAATGATAAAATCATCAAGGCCCAAAAGTCCATCAAATATTTGGGAGTGACACTTGACCAAAGCCTCTCTGGAGACCTAATGGTTTCCTCTATTATTAACAAAGTTACTGGAAAACTCAAATTTCTCTATAGACACTCCAAATACCTTAACCAGAAATTACGGAAAAATCTATGCTCTGCCCTTCTGCAGTGTCATATCGACTATTGTTGCACTTCCTGGTATTCAAGTCTCAACAAATCATACCAGCGCAAATTTAAAATTATCCAAAACAAAATGGCTCGATTCATTCTTAACTTGTCTCCCAGAGAACATATTGGTCAGGTGATCTGGATTCACTCAAATTGTTAAAAATCCATGACAGAGTTAAACAACTCCGTCTAAATCACATGTTCAATGTTTTCCACTCAAAGGGACCCTCTTATTTGAATCAATTTTTCACCAAAACCACTGCTGCTCACGCTCACCGTACAAGATCAAGTTCACACAATTGTCATGTCCCAAGAGTCACCAGTCTTGCTTCCAACTCATTTTTCTATCATGGTACCCTAGACTGGAATTCTTTACCCATTTACATAAGATCTATAACAGACAAGAGTTCCTTCAAATCCCATGTCAAAACCTATGTCCACTACGTCGATGAACCAGGAATTGGCTGTATATGTGTAACTTATTTCTTTTTTGCCCGTTTATTTTGTTTTGTCTTCTGTTCTTTTCATCACCTTTTGCAGGCACCTTTTTCCTTTTGGGACCCCATTGGAAATAAGTTGGCATATTTAGCTAACTTTATGGGTTGTCCTGGCTTATCGACTTGGTTGTCTGAATATATTTGTGATGTTATTACATGTTATTATTATGTGCTTGATTATTTTTGTATTGTTGATGTCGATTTTGCCGAATAACAAATAAATAAATAAATAAATAAATAAATAAGATACATTCATCTAAATCTATGAGAAGAAACATGCAAAGAGATAGCAATAGGAAGCATAATTTAGCAAAGCAGATGACATTTGTTTAGCAATATCATAGATAAAAATACTTTTTGGTTACAAGAGATCAGTGTTTCTTTAGATATTACAAATTAATAAGTATAAGTTAAGATAAACTAAAATTATTTAACAATTATTCTTAATATACCTGTACAATTGAACCCATTTCCGGTAAATCCATCATAACATGTACAATAATAGCTGCCTTCAGTGTTAGTACAGTTAGCATTAGTATCACATGTATCAGTACCTATGGTGCATTCATTTATATCTATGAGAAGAATTGTGCAAAGAGATAGCAGTAGAGAGCATTTATCAAAGCAAATGACATGTTATTGAGCAATAGCATATAGATGAAAATACTTTAATTTGCTTTCAAAAGAGATCAGTGTTTGTTTAGATTATTACTAATTAATAAGATAACAACGATGAACTGAAATTATATAGCAATTATTCTTAATATACCTGTACAATTGAACCCATTTCCGGTAAATCCATCATTACATGTACAATAATAGCTGCCTTCGGTGTTATTACAGTTAGCGTTAGTATTGCATTTATCTGTATCTAAGGTGGATTCATTTATATCTATAAGAAGAAACATGCAAAGAAATAGCCGTAGAATGCATAATTTACCAAGGCAGATGACATTTGTTATTTAGCAATAGCATCGATGAAAATACTTTAATTTTCTTTCAATAGAGATCAATGTTTGTTTAGATTATTACATAATAAGTATACAAGTAAATTAAATTATTTCACAATTATTCTTAATATACCTGTACAATTGAACCCATCTCCAGTAAATCCATCATTACATGTACAATAATAGCTGCCTTCAGTGTTAGTACAGTTAGCATTGATATACCATTCATCTGTGCCTAAGGTGCATTCATTTATATCTATAAGAAGAAACATGGAAAGAGATAGCAGCAGAAAGCATTTAGCAAAACGGATGACAGTGCAAAATGTTTGTGATACATAGTAAAAATAAACCGAGCATAATATGGACCCCAACTTGATTGAATAATAGATGTACCCCTTAGTTTAAGATTAAATTATTTTGGAAAACTAAAATCATTTAACAATTTTTCTTAATATACCTGTACAATCAAACCCATCTCCTGTGTATCCTTCATTACATGTGCAATAATAGCTGCCCTCAGTGTTAGTACAGTTAGCATTGATATCACATTTATCTGTATCTATAGTGCATTCATCTAAATCTATAACAAGAAACATGCAAAGAGATAGCAGTAGACAGCATTAAGCAAAGCAGATGGCAGTGTAGAAAGTGTGTGTTACATATTGGAAATAAGTCAATTGAATTTCAATGGGTTGAAAAGTAAGATATGCTTGTTTAAAACACACTC
Organism: Ophiura sarsii; assembly: GCA_035610835.1. NCBI lineage: Eukaryota > Metazoa > Echinodermata > Ophiuroidea > Amphilepidida > Ophiuridae > Ophiura > Ophiura sarsii. The sequence continues at coordinate 2,731,968 of CM069457.1, forward strand.
TATATAGATGACTTCAAGTAGAAATTAGAGCAAGATCATATGGAACAAAACTGATTGATTAGGGGTTAGGTTTAAGTTGATAAGTTAATAAATTATTCTTAGTATACCTGTACAATTGAACCCATCTCCAGTAAATCCATCATTACATGTACAACAATAGCTGCCTTCAGTGTCAGTACAGTTAGCATTGATATCACATTCATCAGTACCTAAGGTGCATTCATTTAAATCTATAAGAAGAAATGTGCAAAGAGAAAAGATTCAAGTAAGGGCAGCCGAAGAATGAGCTATGGTTTGGTATGGTTTCCAGTTTTCAATACGATTTATTCCGTTAAGATATAGTACCGGGTTCCAAAGTGTCGGCATTCAATTATTTCCTTTCATCCTTCCGCGGCCCTTACCGAGGTTCAAAGAGAAAGCAGCAGAGAGCATTAACATTTAGCAAAGCAGATGACATTTGTTATTTAGCAATAGCATAGATGAAAAAACTTTAATTTGCTTACAAAAGAGATCAGTATTTTTTAAAGTTTATTACTAATTGATAATTATACAAGTTAAGATAACTAAAATTCAACAATTATTCTTAATATACCTGTACAATTGAACCCGTCTCCATCATATCCATCATTACATGTACACTAATAGCTGCCTTCAGTGTTAGTACAGTTAGCATTGATATCACATTTATCTGTATCTAAGGTGCATTCATTTATATCTATAAGAAGAAACATGCAAATAAATTACAGTAGGAAGCATAATTTAGCAAAGCAGATGACATGTTATTTAGCAATAGCATAGATGAAAATACTTTAATTTGCTTACAAAAGAGATCAGTGTAATATATTATTACTAATTTACCAAGTTACGATGAACTGAAATTATGTAGCAACTATTCTTAATATACCTGTACAATTGAACCCATCTCCAGTATATCCATCATTACATGTACAATAATAGCTGCCTTCAGTGTTAGTACAGTTAGCATTAGTATCACATTTATCTGTATCTAAGGTGCATTCATTTAAATCTATGAGAAGAAACACGCACAGAGATAGCAGCAGAGAGCATTAACATTTAGCAAAGCAGATCAGTCAATAGTTAGGTCACCCAAACCCTATATGAAAGCTATGAAGATTGTTAAACGGGGTCAGTCGTCACAAACATGCACAAACACAATAGTCAAACGACCTTGCTATTGTCATGCTATTGTCAACACTCCCGACACAGAGGTCTGCTGTGCAAATCTGTACGATGATATTCGCATGTAATGTATATGGCAGATTTCCTTCCGCGGTATAAAGCTATGTGGTTTCCGTGGTCTTACTAAAACACACAGGTGTAATTGACAAAGCTAGTCACAGTCACTTATTAACAATGACTTTAAATTGCATGGCAGTGAAAGGTTTTGATGAAAATAAAGTGAGCATGGGTGGCATTCATACCTGTACAATTGAACCCATCTTCTTCAAAGCCATCTTTACATGTACACACATAGCTTCCCTCAGTGTTATTACAGTTAGTATTAGTACCGCATGGATAAGGCAAGGCATCACATTCATCTATATCTACAAGAATAAAGAATTTATCGTCATGCAAAAGAAAAGCAGTTAAGAAATATGGAGAAGTTTAATTATGAATCATGCAGATTATGTGTAGGGCTATGAAAAAACCGTAATCTTGTTATTTTTCTAACCCTGTGTTCTACATAGGGCTAGAAAAAAGGCAATCTCTTTATTTTCTTACCTCTATGTACTACATAGGGCTAGGAAAAAACCTGCAATCTCATTATTTTCCTACCCATAATTATGTGTGAGCAATTGCAAGGGTCATACAATGAATTCTTCCTCCACCCTCATAACTCCGTTAATTTAAATGTGATCAATGCCATTAAATCTATCGTAATCATAGCTCTAACCCTTCTGCCCATATCAAATGATAATTGGATACATGTTTCACCTTTGTTCTGATATGGTCAAAGTCAGAGAGAGATTTTGTATGACAGAAACAAAAAATATAGAATGTGTATTTGTACACCTAATTTGTAAATAGGACTGTATTAAGAGCACAATTTTAAATAATGGAAATGGAAATATCGCAAGCAAATAGAGTGAAGGGTTTTGATGAGAATAAAGTGAGCATGGGTGACATTCATACCTGTACAATTGAACCCATCTTCATCTTCAAATCCATCTTTACATGTACACACAAAGCTGCCTTCAGTGTTATTACAGTTAGTATTAGTACCGCATGGATAAGGCAAGGCATCACATTCATCTATATCTACAAGAATAAAGAGTTAAGCGTCATGCAGAAGAATAGTAGTTAAGAAATATGGAGAAGAATATTAGTTATGGTTAATGCAGATTATGTTTTTGTAGCTTATGTAAAGACATCAAGACACCATGATGAGGATGTTATGCCATCGCAAGCTCTGTAGAAGCAGAAGACCTCTTTATTACCAAGTACCCTGACACCATCAAGACCAATATTATCGGCTAAAATCAACCAGAGAGTCAACAACTTATGCCTGACAATACTGATTCCAAAAATTGCTTATGAATAGAGTAGAGTGCTTTGGTGAACTGTCCTTGTAATACACCTACAGTCATCAAAAAAAGTAACTATACAGGTAATAAATCGGCTTCTAACTCTAAAAATATATGTCTTATCTAAAAATATTAGACAGTAAAGTTATTGAAAAATTTGTCTTCTTCAATATGAGATATTGCACGCTAGGATTGGGTGATTATTGAGGAAGTGACAATCCAAAATGTAAGGAGAAGTCCGATTTTCATTTTCACATTTTTCTTCTTTTACACGCGGACCCAGATATGGGTACATTATCGATTACCGGTAGTGCAATTGGGGGATGCATGCGAAGGTTGGATAGTCGGCCGTATTGTTCCGATGGATCAATACACCACTCAAACGCTACCTGTCATACTCTTCCCCGTGTTGAAATGTAAAATGTGAAAATGAAATTGTGCCTTTACGTTACATTTAGGATTGTCACTCCTTCAATATTCAACCGATCCTAGCATGCAATATCTCATATTAAAGAAGATAAATTTCTCAACAACTTTATGATTTAATATTTTAAGGTAGGATATATATTTTTAGAGTTAAAAGCCCATTTATTACCTGTATAGTTACTTTTTCTGATGACTGTATTCATGTCTGTATTTTAAGCAAGTAGCAATCATGTGTTGGAGAGTTTATTTAAGCTAAGACTGATTTGTAACGATACTTAATTTGTCTTGCTCTATGCAGTGATGTCAGAGCACATTCCAATGACTAATTGGTAGTATCCCAAGCCTGATTGCAATGTGCTGATGTAGATACTCATGCAATCAAAGACTTGTGCATAAAAGCAGAGTCGATCATTATGCTCCAACATCACTGCACAGAAGAGTTAGACGACCAAAATATCATGGGATAGCGACCCTTGTATTGGAGGAAATACACCTGATTTAAACCAGGATAGAATCACTCTGACTAAAACTAGAAAGAATAAGTAGTTTATTATTTCAGATGAAAATGACATCATATTTGTAAGCATACCTGTACAATTGAACCCATCACCATCGTATCCTTCATTACATGTACAGTTATAGCTGCCTTCAGTGTTAGTACAGTTAGCATTGATATCACATGTATCAGTACCATTTAAGGAGCATTCATCTATATCTACAATACAAAGCATGCAAAAGGTAGCATGAGGAGAGCACATGAACATAGCAAGTGACAATGGTGTTGAAATCTTAACCACATTGCATTCGTCTAACTCTGAGCAGTGACATCAGAGAGTGTTATAGTGATGGACGCTGCATTTACACATTGGTGTCAGGATTCGTCTTCAATTGGTTTGGTTCATATATGATCATTGGACTACATTCTGAGTTAAGTGTAGAACAGTGTAGAACAGTGTTCACCCTAATGCTATTAATTCAGAATCCTACAGGAACCCTATGCTGGAATCCCGTTATTTCAGTTTATATAATGTTAAGTCTTATTATCCCATTGCCCAATCATGACAGATGAGTTGATTAAAAATACTTGTGCAACAGGGGACAGATGTTGAACTTTTTTGATAGAAAATCCCTGGTGTTGCAGATATTGCTTAAAGGTAGCAAGACTTGGTTGAAAATCTGACCATGTCTAAGTATGCTGACGATGAAAATATAATGGATCCAGTTTAGTGGATGAAATAGTAAAATGATTTGAGCAGCATACCTGTACAATTGAACCCATCTCCATCGTATCCATCATTACATGTACAGGTATAGCTGCCTTCAGTGTTAGTACAGTTAGCATTCACATCACACATATCAGTACCATTTATACATTCATTGATATCTACAAGAGTTTGATAGAAAGTTAAATAGAGTGCATGTTTAGTTACAGAATTAGACATACATGGATTAGTATAGTTTTGATCACATCCATACATGCATTATAGTCTTAAGATTTAAACAACAGATATACTTTATAGATAGTCAGTTCCAAATTGGTAAGAAATGTGCAATTTATCTCAAAGCATACTTGCGCAATGTTATCATGCATACACGTCATGCATATGATACACTGTGCGCCTGGACCTAGTAGTTAGTCTACGTATGTTGTGATCATGTGTGTCCTACGCTCTTCTGTATTAATTCGGTGCTGTAAGGAGGCTTGCCTATTTGGAACCGACTGAAGTATGGTATAAGCTATAAATCTCATGCAGACAAAACAATGGACAAACTATTCAATCAGTATCAAGAAAGATACCTATTTCAAGTAATGTCAGTTCAGCAATGGAGCTTTTTGGATCGTCACAATACCTTTACTCAGAGCAGTTACTTCCCTCTACTAGTTATGTGACCATCTTTTGAGCGATCACATGACAGAAGGTTATCATAGATGGTGGGAAGTTCAGAGTCAGTGAGCTGCATCTTTACTTCAATTGCTTCTCTAATATTAAGATTCCAATACAGGTCGTACCTAGCTATAATTTAAACCTCCTTGTAGGGTTTGTAATGACCCCAAAGCTCTGTTAATGCACTACAATGATTTGAAAAATGTATCTATAGAAATTTTTTCGCAAAATGATCTACCATCAATCTACATGCATCTATTCTAATTATGTATTTAATTTATGACAAAACCAATACATTTCACTGATGATAATTATTAATTTCATTTGATAGTAATTGGTAAAATGGTACTTGATTCATTTGGGGTGGAAATTGATGTCTGTTAATACTCAGAAGTCAAGTTTTGTGAAAAAATGGATCATTATATTTGACTCCATGAGAAAGAGCTGACTTTTCTCGAATCCCGAATGTCATCAATGAGGTATATGTAATTATCTGACAATGAGGATGAAATATAAATTTTGGGTTCAAAATATGTGTTTTTTTGTCAAGCATATCTTTCGAAATATGTGATTTCAGTTGAAATAGAGAGTTTTTGATATCTTTGTGTTCTAAGTTGTAATTTCACATCAAATCTCTTGAAAATACAAGAAATTTAGCAATTGAAGTGAAATTAAAATATCCTCTCATCCTTGCGCACCTTATTGATAATGTACAAACCTGTTTTACACATGTCTCCCATAAACCCAGTGTCAGCACAGTTACAGGTGTATTCATTCACTCCATCAAAACATTGTCCGCCATTCATACATGGATTGGGGTCACAGTCATCGATATCTGTTAAAATAAGAGAAATACTTTGTTTAAATACCAGGAAAATAGTTTAACAAAACAATTCAGATTCTTGTTGACAAGCATTATAAAAGAATGAATCAGTAATCTCTGAAATGTAATTGAGCAAATTTTGAATTTACTGCCAGCTATTTAACTTGTGTAGCTAACCTTTTTCCAAGACAATTTATGTCTGTGTCACATGCGCTATGATGTAGATGGAATAGCGCCTTACTTATTGATATGTTACGTTAATTTGTAATGAGAAACATATATACTCTATTTGGCTTCCTCTGGACCAGTGTGCAATGAATAATATTTTATTTGTGTAGCAATTCCAAATATTGCGTAGCATTTCATCACATCTGTATTCGATACAATTGGGAAATTTATTAGCAATTCTTCAATATTGTGTAGCATTTCGCTATGCGATACCGGATATATTGCACACTGCTCTGGACAGTGACGTAATTTTACAGGTGCAGCTTTTATGCACAAGTATGTATCTTTCGTCTTTCAATGCTCGTGTGTATACGCCAGCGCCTCGAGTAGGCGCACGCGTTATTTGCTGCCATTAGTAGAATACGCAGTTACGTCACTGTCTCGTGATGGTCAAATAGACTATAGCTAGAGCATGTGGAAGATTTGATTTGCTTTTCCTGGCTCCCTATCTATTGATGGCATAATGCACATACACTATCGGCCAAAGTATTTATGCATTCATAGATCGACTGCCCTAAACTATACAAATATGTGGCGATTCAAATTGAGAAAAACTCCCTATGAAAAATTCTTTACTTTGAAATTTGTGTATACTGCAAGGTCATAAGAAGATGTATTTATGAACGACAGGACATTCAGGTATGTACGTCGATAGGATATGATCTGGATATGAGAAGCAAAACCCAGCTCTTTTGGGAATAAGTTCTCTCAATGGTAGTGCATATAGACTTTTGGCTGGTAGTAGCTCAATACTTCCAAACTTTCAATATGGTAATTATGCTAAGGTAACGAGAGAAAAAACAGGTTCTACAGGCAATCTGACCTCCCAGGTTGGGTTGGTCAGCCTTTCGTCATTCAAAATGGCACATTTTTTTGGAGGGGGGGGGGACGTGGAGGGGGAGGGTTGGTACTCATTTGAACATGGAATTTCTTCCACCATTTTCTTTAAAAAAATGAGTCGAAGAGCCTATGGAACAGGTTGTTTTTTTCGCCTTAGTTCAATTTGTTTATTTTTAAAGATGTTTGACGTCATCGACACAGGGATTCTCGATAGCCGCAAATTTTAAAAAAAATGCATGTTTTGAGAGATGGCAGTTTTTATTCGTAAGTATGATGTTTTGTTCTATTTAACTACGCGTTTTGGGCTCAATAATTATTTTTCTAACATATAATGCACAATGCTGTGCTTGCGGGACACCTCCTTTAATGTTAGAGCAAAACCATAAAATGTTGATAATTGATAATTGATCTTATAAAGAGCATATTATGGACCCCAACTTGATGTAATAACATATAACATTATATTACTTTTGAGGTTGTGTAAACTAAAATTATGTAACATTTATTCTTAATATACCTGTACAATTGAACCCGTCTCCATCATATCCATCATTACATGTACAATAATAGCTGCCATTAGTGTTAGTACAGTTAGCATTGATATCACAACCATCAATTTGTGAGGTGCATTCATTTATATCTATAAGAAGAAACATGAAAAGAGATAGCAGCAGAAAGGATTTAGTACAGCAAATGAAAGTGTAGAAAGTTTGTGCCACACAGCAATAATAAATAAATTGAATTTCAGTGATGTGGAACAGTTTGGTATGTATTCATCTAAATCTATAAGAAACATGCAAAGCAGATGACAGTGCAGAAAGTGTTAATATAACGCACAATGTTGTGCTTGCTCCTTTAATGTTAGTTGCATAGTCAAGGAAAGGAAAACTAAGGAAAGTAAGAAATGTGTTAGCATATCCTGTTTGCTTATATCACAACCAGACATAATACACACAATTAAAATATAAGATATTTGTAATTAACATCGTTTAACTGCTGCATAAAGTTATAAATAAACAGTAACATCAATTTAATAAGCCTTTGCAAACTGCACAGTTGATTAGATTTGTAGAAAGGCGTGTAATCATTTAGCATTGGAAGGTTAAATAAATATCACATTTTCATTATAATAATATGATGTATCTGAAAGTATATGCTAGGATAGCTGGCTTTACTTATAAAATAAAGAAATTAATAAAAAAAGCAATAGTTAATGTCGGCAATCTTAACCAAGATAAGGGACTAAAGGTGCTTCCACCGATCCTGCAATCAGATCAAGCAAGTAGCTAAAGCAGTTTAACAATTGTTAGCAATCATATTTGAGGGAAGGCGGGAACAAAATAGAATATTAACACATATGCTCCATATAGGATATACTGTATGTGAAAAAAGACAATTATGTTATATATAATTAAACTTTTAGTAGAATAATATAATTACGGTACATTGATAATATTGACCCAGTTAGCAGCTTGAATAATATACCAGCAAGTAGAAAGCAGTATTAGATTAGTAATTTTGAGACATTTATTTCATCAGATTATCTAAAGAAAATTCTTCATAGACAGATTATCTAGAAAACTGCAAGCAAATACCTGGGAAAAAAATAACTAAACAGCGATATGAAAAGCTTTAAGCTCATGTTAACGAATTGTATCCAGTGGATCCGAAACCTTTTCTTGTTGCCCCAAACTCAAATTGTATGTGGGAAATATAACGAATGAGACAACATAATTAACAATGTTTCTTTTTCTCTGATGAACTATACTTCACTTTCTATCCTCCATGGTCCATACTGAAGTTACCTATTTAATGAGGACCACATACATTTTTATTTTTGATGAAATGGAGAACTACTAGCAGTCAAAGCTGGGTTCTAAAGTATAGTTTGGGATAGCTTTTGTGTACAGAGACATCACCGCAAATCAACTGATTAACTATGGTGAGTGAGTTTGCGTTGAAAATAAAGTTTGGGAACCACTGGTACAAGGCAATAAATATATATTTATTTTAGCTACTACCTGTCACGATAAAAGCATATTATTATTATTGCAATTTGGTTCATCTTCGAAAGCTTGCATATTAATTTTCCATCATCAAATGGTAAATATTCATACTTGTTCCACAGTACTGCCCCGCATATCCATCTTGACAGCTACAGGATAACACATTATTGGTAACCATACATGTTCCATCATTGGAACATGGGCTATCAGCGCAATTCATCACCACTGTAATGTAAATTAGTGGTACAAGTTATATGGTTAAATATCTCTAATCTGTAATTAAGGTATTAGGATTGAAATAATTAAAATGAAGAAAAAAACAAGCGAGTAAATCATATTGATAGGCAAAGTAACAAGCCCATGCTAACATTATAAACCATTACACATTACAAGACATTTGCAGTATAGTTTTCCCATTTTTACAATCACAAGAGGTCTTTAATGGTCAAAAATGTATTATGATTTGCTTAGGTTTCCCACATAATTCTCCATACCTGTATCAAATCCCATTATCTTTAAAAGAGTACTGTTTTTATTTTATTTTGACATCACACAAGCAAGACGTATTGAGTATTTCCCCCGAGTATAAACATAGTAATGACCCATTTCACAATTGTTCTTCGAAAGGAGGATGTAGTAAAATTCTAAACCCTATGCTATAGTACACAGTACAACTGACAATCTATCTCACACAATGTTAAAATTCTAAAACATTCCTTCAAAACAAAATACTGTGGATAGTATAAGTTCTTGAGCTGTGCAGATTTATAGAAATTACTTACTAAAAAAATTGTCTTCTTAGGTGTTCTTTTTGTAAGGGTCAATCTTACATTATTTAAAGCTGTGAGATAGGCTTTTACGACGGGTATTCATAATATAAGTTAAAAGTTTAACGGGTTCGCCTTCGGACAAGTTTTAATCTGTCAAGCTTTCGTCAGGATTAGCTCTGACTTCTTCAGGACCAAATTATTATAATATTAAACAAAACATAGAGATTGCCACTTCTCTTGTTATCATCATTAGGGCTGCCCCTTGCCCGATGATTTGAGAGAAGGTGCCCTTTCCTACTTGCTAATCCTGACGAAAGCTTGACAGATTAAAACTTGTCCGACGGCGAACCCGTTATTACTTTTAACTTATATTATTTAAAGCACCTGATATTTGCAAAATGAATTTGTTCCTATTGAGTTACGGGATATCTATTCAAATAAAATAATTCTATACTTCATCTCGTCTCATCATATTCCAGACAGCGTAATATTCAAGTTGGTACAAAATCCTAATGGGCTGCTGAAAGGGTTTTTATTATTTTTGTGCCCTAAAAGAATAATCATTCCTTTTTACATACAATCAAAAGATGAACGGTGACATAAGTGTATGATGACGCTTCATTCAGTTGAATACGCACTGACAGAAGTAGGCACTTAAGATGGATGAAGCATACATTTAATACAACTAGTGTAATTTGATGTAATTATAAATGAGTGTTTTAAGGGGGGGGCTGTGGACTCTCAGGTACAGCCTCCGTAAAACTGCCGTAACTTCTTCAATATTCATTTAATCTTTATAAACGTAACAGTTTTTTGCACGAAAGGGTTCAATTAATCCAACCATGATAATGAAATTGACCATTTTGGAAAAAATTATAAAAAAACACGTTTTTTGACCCATTTTAGGTTTGGAAAAGATAACTCAAAATATATTTTGTTAAATTTTGTCATACTAGTTTTATGATAATCCTGATACCATTCCCCAGGAGCGTTTTTTTAAATTTAATATCTTATTTTTTATTTTTTGAGTTACAGACCAAAAAGTGCCAAAAATGTGATTTTTTTCCCAAAAATGATGATTTTCATGAGGGACACCCTGTGTGATGTAATGTATGCTTTCATTTAGCCTATATGATAAATTAAAATGTTATGGCTGATTGTCTTCAAATTTCTAGACTTTAGAACAGTTGTAGTTTACAACAGCATGTGTAACTTTAAAAATGACCTCAAAGCCCACTTATTCAAACAGCGTCCGAATTAAGGAAAAAAATCTGGTTGCCCGCCGGGCAACCAAGCAGGAAATTATGGTTGCCCGGCAGATTTTTTTGGTTGCCCGTTCTGTAAAATATTTAAATGCATGTGTTAAGTGTTTCACTTCTTGTAAAAAAATTGGTTGCCCACCGGGCAACCAAATAAGTACATGTTGGTTGCCCGGAGCTAATTTTGGGTGTCCCGGGCAACCGGGCAACCACTTAACGCGAACGCTGATTCAAGAGGTTCTTGATTAATAGTTGTGGACAGCACTGATTCTCTTGTTGGTATATATCATCTTCTTTTGAGGCTAGCCTAATGGTCACCAAAATGAACCTGAAAACCAATAATTCATTAATCATGTTATAATAAATGAATATGCAAAGTCAGCACTTCTATTAAAAATCAAAAGAGGTTATTAGGGTTAGTTTTTGTAAGTATTAAGTTCTCCGTAACCAAACAATTTAACTTTATACTTGTTTCACAGAAGTCTCCTTCATATCCATCGACACAGACGCATGTTATTCCTCCATCAGTTACATCAGTACATTGCCCACCATTTAGACATGGGTATGGACTATCTCCACAGCTTCGCATAGATAATGCTGTATGTGTTGGAAAATATATCAATTCATTCATAGTTATCATAATATCGTGTGTTACTTTAACCACTGCAAGATGAGTGATAAATGAATGAGCAGTGCAAATAAAATGAAAATGGTGAAAGTTGTCCCACCATGGTAAAGGAATATCACAATAAGTTGGTAATTCTGTAATGTATAGAAAATGTATGTAATTTCAAATATTATTTTCATAATTTGTTATGACAGGGATGAAGCCAAGTGAAGAATAGTGAGTCTATAGTTTAATCAGTTCGAAATTGGCAAGATTTTTTTTTTAAATCTCTCCGTGTGCAAAAGTAATCCAAGCCTACGCTCGTAGTTATGGCCAGACGCATACACGTTTGGTCGTACACACGCATCACTCATATATGATACACAGTGCACTTATTGTCTTCAACATGCCCGCGCCCTTCTGTATTAATTCCCTGTTGTGAGGAGGCTTTGCCAATTTGGAACTGATTAAACTATAGTAAGGAAATAGTTCAGGTTCATATTGCAAATATTAAGGAATATCACTGCCAGTTGGTGATACTAATGTATAGGATGTCAGAAACATATATTATTGCAATCATTGTTGTTATAATAGGTGTGGGTTACTTTCACTATCGATATGAAAGAAGCCAAGCAAAAGGCAGTGTATCTGAAATGAAAATATCATTAGTTTAGATAGTCAAGATTGCATATATTCACCGTAGTCACCAGTTCCCTTATGAAACCAAATCAATTGAAAGCAAGCAGTGAAGGAAAAAAAGTTAATCATTTATGATCCAAGAAAGCAAAAAGAAGTGCACACAGATACAGAAGAGTTGTTACTTTGGGTAAACTTAATTCATCAAATTGAAGACAGTTACCAAGTTACCACAGGAAGAAAATAATTAATGACAAAATAAAGATATATAAGAAGTACTTTTGTATTTTAACCTAGCTTGGGAAAAGGTGTTGGTTTGGGAAAAGTTAATATCATAAAATAGAAAGTACAATTAGTAAGTGTTATTCATCAGCAGTTGTAATTCCCTATATGTCAATTCTTCTGATTCCATCACCTATTGCTTAGAAAAGTGAAGATTTCAGATGAAAATGCAATACACACCAATCAAAATTTGCCACAAACTGAATTAATGAGATTTGTTACTGAATAGAACATTAGTTAAGGATTTTCTCAAGTTTGCATCTAATTTCAGTTCAAGACTGTCACCCGGCTATTCGTTTAACCATATACACAACAGATATATCAGAAGCCTTTCCCAACATTCAAGGTCTATCTCAGGGATTACTGAACCAGTACTTGGCACGTTTGTACTTATTTCAATACATTGCTCATGGTGATTCCAAATATGGTAACGAAATTCAATAATTTTGAAATTGTTGAATCATTTGGTGAAATTTTAGAATGTCGTCTGCAGCTGCCTTGCCAGTTGGAAAGTCTTAAGGGTGGTGTTGACTCTCAGGTACAGCCTCCGTAAAACTGCCGTAACTTCTTCATTATTCATTTAATATAGATATTAAAGTATAAAAGTATAAAAGTATACATTTTCTTGAAGGAAAGGGTTCAATGAATCCAACTATGAACATGAAATTGACCATTTTGGAGAAAATTATAAAAAACACGTTTTTGACCCATTTTAGGTTCTGGCAAGATAACTCAAAATATATTTTGTCAAATTTTGTCATACTAGTTCTATTATAATCCTAATAAAATTCCCTCGAAGGTGGTATTTCTTTTATTTTTAATATCTAATTTTTTTTTTAATTATAGACCAAAAAGTGCCAAAAAAACAAAAACGTTTTGTTGCCCTTTTATTTAGCACAAATGACGCCTTCTAGGGAATTTTATTAGGATTATAATAAAACTAGTATGACAAAATTTGATAAAATATATTTTGAGTTATCTTGTCAGAACCTAAAATTGGTCAAAAAACGTGTTTTTTATAATTTTCTCCAAAATGGTCAATTTCATGATAATAGTTGGATTCATTGAACCCTTTTGCGCAAGAAAATGTATACTTTTATATAGTTTAAATGAATAATGAAGGAGTTACAGCAGTTTTACGGATGCTGAGGGTCCACTCCCCCCTTAATGGTGGTCCGTGCAAAGAGCCTACTGTAAAAGTGGACATTTTCGCACTAAGATCAGCAAGCGCAATATTAAAAACATGTGTGAATATATTCCTTTTGTATGTAGGTCTGTGTAAGGAATCTCAAAATTGAGAAAATAAAAACAAGCAAACTTGTGCAAAATGTGCGAAGTGCAAAAATGTACACACAAGAAAATGTCCACTTTTACAGTATATGAAAAGAACACAGATCTTTTTGTTTGTTTATTTAATGCAACTTACTAATTTCACAAAGTGTTCCTTCAAATCCAGTCCCAGTACAGTCACAGGTGTATCCATCTGGGACACCGCTATCAGGCATACATACACCATTGGTACAGGGTGTTGGGTCACATGGGTCTACAGCTATAACAAAACAAAGAAATTGAATACAACATTACTGTTAATGATGATTCATTAATGATCTAGAAAACAGTTGTGAAGTACAATGGGATATTAGTTAAATAAGAATCTGGTAGTATCAAAAAAAGTATTTGGTATGTGTCCAACTCATGACATGTATAACACAATTGTGAATCATTTAACACTGTCTGTGTAGACACCACGGAAGGCATCAACGTACAGCACCCCATATTAGTATAGGGTGTAGGGTTGCATGGATCTGCAGCTATAAGAAATCAGACAATAGCATCATAATGATTATTCAAAAAATTGTCTCATTTTTCAGCAGGACCCTGGTCAATGCCGTTAGGTTGATGGCAATATTGTACAGAGCTCAAAAAGTAATTTACCACACTATAAATATGTAGCACTGAACTGGGTAAGTGCTCAGCTATTTGTGAGTTGAGAGTATGGGGAGATCTCAATCTCAATGTGCCCAAATCACCACTATTTTGTGCCGAGAAGTCAATACAGCATCCCTCTCCATGGTAGTTTCTAATGCAATGCAACCCTCATTGAACAGACGTTTGAGCTGTTTCGTAGAGTACATAATAGTGGTGAATTTGGCAGATTCAGTGTGAGTCTCCACATTTTCAAGCAAGTGGCTTTAGCACTGAACCACTAGCTTGCTACCATTGGCAATTTAGACAATCTGAACTTTCTTGTGGTGTTTAGATCCTCATCAAGATCACGGTCTTTGTTGCCATTAATAACTGTAGCCGATGACATAATTGTATTATACAGTTGTGAACGCTTATTAAACATGTAAGAGCCCATAGATGAATGAGTATAAGCATAACAGAGCATGGACTCTCCTTATTTTGAGCCCTGACTCTGATACCCAAAGCTCACATGCAGGTTTTTTGTCTAGGTGTTTTTTTTCATACAAGAGGTTTTGTTTTGACAGAAAATTGGGAGGATATTTTTTTCTGCTCAGTGATCCAAATGTTGCACACGTTGACTTACCAAGAGTGGTACTTTCTGAAAGTGTAGATGTATCATAGGGTGTAGTAGAATGTGCGGTAGTGTAGGTATTAGTGGTTACATAATCTGAAGATAGCAAGAATGGTTAAAGCTAGCAGGTGGAAAGACTATAAAGCATAAAGCAATGTGAATAAATAGAGAAAGATAGCGAGAGAAACTGCAGTGATGGTGTTATATTATAAGAACTAAATGAGTATTAAAATAATATGAATAAATAAAGAATATTATATGTAGTCAAAACCTCATATGTTTTTTTTTCGGTCCTTCAGCATATATTAAGTCAAACTGCCCAACTCTAATGCATGTAAAGTGTTGCTTGATCGATGTTCAGGGCAAGAGCACTAACAAGGTTGGATATATATATGTGTTGTTGGCCCTTTCAATTGAACATATTCAACAGTCTTCCCAAACGTTATACATGCTGAAGGGCTGGATGGAGATAAGAGGTTTTGACAGAACAGCGACGATATAGAAAGTGCGCATTGCTGAGGTTTAAAATATTCAGGTCTTTAAGGACAAACAAAGTAAACCAGGTCTAAATTGAAACCTGGTTTAGATAGATTAGGACCTTTTTGGTATGGCTGTAGACCGTGGGAAATTAAGAATTTGAATTAAACATACAAGTAAACATAGATAGAAATGGTTTAGCTTTCTGAACTTTCTTTTGTATCAATGGTGGTTTCAATTTACCAGAATAACTATCATTTTAAAACCAAGTCTAACATTAGACCAACAGTCTGTACTTCTTTTGTGCATATGGTCCTTAGAATCAAACGATTATTTTGGTATTATTTGGATGCTTAAGACAAATTATATAAATGCATGGATATTGTTGATTCATGCTAATTACTATGGGGTCGTCCATAATTTTCGCCATTTTCAGTTACGTACAAAGCGTACGTAAGAGGGGGGAGGGGGTTGAAATATACCCCAACCGTACGTAACTTAAATGGCGATCTTGATAGGCGGGATTTTGTTTTTAAAGTACAAAATAAAATAAAAATTTCGCCATTTATTGCGTACGTAACTCGAGGGTGGGAGGGGGTAAAAAGTTACGTACGCTCTGTACGTAAGTGAAAATGGCGATAATTTTGGACGACCCCTAATAATACCACACAGTAAGCACTTACACCAAATGGGCTATATGCCAATGATATTCCCCCCCCCCCCCCCCCCCTATAATCCCACCTCTATTTCAAATCAAATATGCATTTAACCATGTTTGAAATCACAGCTAAACACTCTGAAGGAATAATTAAAAATGTGCATTAGTCCAAATATTTATGCTCCAACAGCAAATAATACATTTTCAAAACTTTGTGCAAAAATGTACATCAGAAATTGTGTCACATGGCCAAAGTGACTTCATCGTTTATTTAATTTTACAGATAAATTGCAAAGAGGATATAATTTCCCACAAACTGCTCCATATTTTACGTATTGACATTTGACTTACCACTAGTGGTACTTTCTTAAAGTGTGGATGTATCATAGGGTGTAGTAGAATGTGCGGTAGTATAGGTATTAGTGGTAACATAATCTGAAGATAGCAATAATGGTTAAAGCTAGCAGGTGGAAAGACTATAAAGCATAAAGCAATGTGAATAAATAAATAGATATAAAGTGTGCATTGATGGGGTTGAACTATACATATTAAATGAGCATCAAAAAATGTGAATAAATAAAGAATATTATAATTATGTATAAAGTGTGCATTACTAAGGTTAAAATGATTATGTATGCATGCACAAAATAAGCAGATGAAAGACTACAAAGCATAAAGTAATGTGAATAGAAAGAAAGCAAGAGATATTGCAGTGATGGTGTAACTATCAGTATTAAATAGAGAGTATAAATATATAGTGAGAAAAGTGAATTGCTGAGGTTTAAATCAAACCTAATATAGTTTATAAACTATTGGGCTTGTGTACACAAAACAAGTTAAACCAGGTATAATCTTAAGCATAATTGAGTAGAGGATATGCGCCTAATTCAGCATGGTTAGATCATGGTACATGATAGATTTGAATTAAACATGCCAGTTAATACAGATGGCAATGGTTTAGCTTTTTGAACTTTCTTTTGAATGCTAGATAAAAGATGGTTTCAATTAACCAGAATAACCACCATTTAGACCTAAAGTCTAACATTAGACATATCATTACTTTACTTGTTATGTGCATATGGTCCTTATAATCGAATGATTGTTGTTGTTTTATTCAGATGTTATAGACAATTTATATAAATGCATGGACATTGTTCATCAAGCTAACTTACTAATAATACCATACAATAAGCACTAACACCAAATAGGCTATATGCCCGTGATATTTTTTCTATAATCCCCCCCTCTATTTTGAATCAAATAGACATTAAACCATGTTTTAAACCACAACTAAAACACTCTGAAAGAATAAATACAAATTGGCAGTAATCTAAATATACATGGAATGATTCCCAGTAGCAAAACTATTAAGTACATTTACATCACTGTGCAAAAATGTACATCAGAGATTGTGTCACATGGCAAAATTGACTTGCAAAACGGATATAATTTCCAACAAACTGCTCCATATTTCCTAGCATTGACTTACCAAGAGTGGTACTCTCTGAAATTGTAGATGTATCATAGGGTGTAGTAGAATGTGCGGTAGTGTAGGTATTAGTGGTTACATAATCTGAAGAAAGCAATAATGGTTAAAGCTAGCAGGTGGAAAGACTATAAAGCATAAAGCAATGTGAATAAATAAATAAAGATAGAAACTGCAGTGATAGTGTTGCTATAAGTATTAAATGAGCATTAAAATAATGTGAATACATAAATAATATAGAAAGTGTGCATTACTAGGTATGTATGCACAAAACAAGTTAACACTTTCCACGCGGCAGGCGTCTGCAGACGACATTCCAAAATTCCACAAAATATTTCAAAAAATGTCAAAATTATTGAAGTTAATTACCATATTTGGAATCACTATGAGAAATGCATTGAAATAAGTACAAACATGCATAGTATTGATTCAGTAATCCTTGAGATAGACCTTGAAATTTGGGAAAGGTTTCTGAAAAATCTGTTTTGTACATGGTAAAACCAATAGCCGCGTGGAAAGTGTTAAACAAGTAGATGATGTGACCAACAACAGTAGTGTTTACAAATTGATTAGCGCCTGGTCTGAAGATATGCTAGAGGTACTAGTCCATGACTACTGCATACATACTATTTAAAAATAAAATATTCATCACTGAGCGCCAATTTTATAAGCACCTGCCCTTATGGTGCGTATGTATACTGCCGGGCAACCAGATGTAGTTGACTATATAAGAGATTTGATTTCCGGATTAATTTCAACAAAAAAAACCAGAAAAGAATTCAAACAAACTGTTCATTTAATAATTGAGATTATCATTTTTCAAAACCAATTTTACTCACGATTGACCCGTTTTGTGTGTTATGGTCTACAAAATTCATCAGAATGACCTCTTCTGACCCGTGCTGCTTCTGGTTACAGTGATCAGAGGTTTTTACATGACTTAAAAAATGGGCTTGTCATCTCTGTTCATGGTGCCAGGTGCCTACCGTCGAATCCAAATGGCTACGACCCACTGATCACCGTATAACGGCGCCCTAAACTGGAAGCAGCCTGCATCAGAAGAGGTTATTCTTACGAAGTGTGTAGACAATAGCACACAAACCTGGCAATCGTGAGTAAAATTGATTGATTTTGAAAAATGAAAATCTCAATTATTTGTTCCTTCAAACCTATTGAATTTATTCAACAAAAACCCAAAAAAAATTGCTCTTTATTTTTCACACATTGACTTACCAAGAGTGGTACTTTCTGAAAGTGTAGATGTATCATAAGTAGTAGAATGTGCAGTAGTGTAGGTATTATTGGTTACATAATCTGAAGATAGCAAGAATGGTTAGAGCTAGCGGATGGAAATACTACAGAGCAGAAAGCAACATGCATAAATAAAGAGACTAAATAGAGAGAATGTGTGATTATTAGAGATTATACGGTAGTAGTATATGTAGTATCGTAGGTATTGATGGTTATAATATTGGAAAAAAGCAAGAATGGTTAGGGCTAGCAGGTGGAAAGACTATAAAGCATAAAGCAATGTGAATAAATAAATCTATATAAAGTGTGCAGTGATGGGGTTGAACTACAAGCAGTCTTATCAATCAGAAAGCGGGATAACAAAATATGTGGAAGTCATTGAAAATGTCTTAATATACTCCCTATGCACATACATGTTTTGATTTCTTATTCATGCAGGATGGGTTTGCTAATTTGGTTGCGGGTCACATCCATATTTTTTTATTCTTTTAAAATTGAAAGTATGGATAAAAAGGACATTTTAATCAGTTTTGTAGACTATGTCTTGTTTAGAAGAAAATGAGAAAAGTAAATGTACTTGCGCAAATGTTGATATGTTTACCTATGGATTGTTCCATTATTCACACATCTCCGCCTGTGCATTGATTTTTTTCTTCTAATTTCTCTCAAAACAGCACATGACCTATGATTAATATCTATGTCATTATATGCCTGTAAATAGTTGACTTTGGCCACATGCATGATACTCCATTCCACCAAAGGTACATGCACAAGGTCATAGGACTCTATTTTACTGGAGTATGTACTCATGAAATCCTAAAAGGATTCTAACATTGGTGCAAAATTCTGCATCTTTTACTGGAACGTGCAATGACGACGTCACATTTGTATTGCAGGTAGAACGGAGGGATAAAGTGTACTTTAGGTCGCGTGCATCAATTACATGGTAGAAACAAGAACCTCATTGTAAGTATATGATGCTCTTTATTCCGTGAAAGACTTGATGCATGGGTAGGACCTAAAGTACAACTTCTTAACACTTTCCACGCGGCAGACAGCTGCAGACGACATTTCAAAATTTCACAAAACGTTTAAAAAAAGTAAAAATAATTGAATTTCATTGCCATATTTGGAATCACCATGAAAATTGCATTGACATAAGTACAAACCTGCCTAGTATTTGATCAGTTATTCTTGAGATATACTTTGAAAATTGTGAAAGGTTTCTGAAAAATCTGTTTTGTGTATGGTAAAACTATTAGCCGCGTGGAAAGTGTTAATGGACTATCATGCATAGGACGTGTAAGTATTTCAATGATTGATGTAATGCATCAATGATGTAAAGTGTTGTGACTTACGTGTTGTTAGATCAGTTGTGGTTTCTTTAGACCCCAAAGGTAGTTGTTAGTCAAAGGAAGAAAATTGAGGTTATTAGTCAAATCAAAAGAGAAATGTTAATAAGAGAATGTGCATTGGTTAAAGGTAGATGTTCTGATTGCTGGCTTGATTTTTAACTTGATGTTTTCTATTTTACATGAAATGTCATCCTTAAAACTGTAGCATTCTAAAGTTTGAGTTGCATAACTTCAATGGTTCTACTTTTAGAAACACAAGGTCACAAGAAATTTGCCATTGAGTAGTACACAAACTGGTTGGTGGTTAACCACCTTTGGCAGTAATTCACCACATTTTAGCCTATAATTTCTACATGGAACATTTCTGGCACCTAAGATTTGACAGACATAATGTGAAAAACATGGGGATTCTTTTGATATCAAACTATCTTGATATGAAGAAACTAAAAGGGAATATCAATTGTTTAAATGTTAATTAAATCAAAATTCATCCCATTTGTTAGTATTACGGCCAATGATTATTGATTCAATAAATACAGATGTCCAGTGTGGAATGCTAATATAAATCGGCCGAATATAATAAAGAGCGAGTCAAAATATTCTTATATTTCATGAGATAGGGTCATGGGGACAAAATTAATTCCCCCCCCCCCCCCCCATTTTACGATGGAATGGACATAATCAGCCAAAATCCCCTTTCCCTTCCTGCACCCACTGACTATACCATTGAGGTTTACCGCACTTACCCATAGCCAGTGTCGTGGGAGCATCAGTCATAACAGGATATTTTGTCAATCTGGATTCTGAAAGTCCACTTTATTTTTTTATTTTTTAAATTTTCCCTCCACAATTTTTTTTTAAAATTGAGTGCACAAACATACAATTGGATTTGGAAGAGGGAAAATTTGAAGTCCACAGTACTTCCTCAATACAAAACATGTGTAGATAAGCATGATTATCATTCATGGTATTGCCATCATATTTGGGCTTGCATGTTGCCAATGGTTTTTCATTACAAGCCCAATTGTACCAAAACAACAACAATGCAAGGCAAAAAACCCACATGTTTTACTTCCATTCAATGTTACTGTTAGCGCACTATTTCAAGCGGTTTACGTGTAGGTCCACATACAGTTTTGTCATGCAATGTATGTACGCTTTCATGTCTCGGAGATGTATGCGAAAGTGTGCGTAATGTTGAAATGTCTGTGTTAAGTCTATGCATGCAGTACCAGTAGTCCCCAGCACAGAACAAAACAAATGCAATCAATGCACAAACATCTGTTTTCTTTCATTCAATGTAAACATTTCAAGAAGCCGAAGATATCGGTCCAAATAAAGTTTGGTGATGCAATGTACGCGTTCCTGTCTCCGAGACACGCAAGATTTTGCGTTTTATTCCGCTGCATAGTCCATTAGATTGCGCAGTACAGTGCCTAGCTACATTTGGAGTAACGTTGTAGCCAGTAGCCACATAGAACATTCTAATACCAATGGTGTTATAGCTGTCTGTTTCAAGTAAGGCAGGCTGCTTGCTTATTTGTTCTTCATTTCATGTTTCCATGATATACATAATGCACCCACCCAACAAGAGTTAATTTGTAGCCCAACTATTTTCTAAGACAATGATAAATAAAGCTCTAATTCAAACTGATGACACAATTGGGCTATAAGTATAATTTTTATAAACTGGCAACCTCAAGTTCTGCTGTGTGTGTTTGACCTCTTTAAAAACAGATTTGTATACAATACCAGCTAGTAGTCCTGTATTATATAACATTATATAACAGCTAGCTATAGTCTATAGTCTGTTCAATGTGTGATGGAACATTAGTGCACAAGAATGATGTTAATATTAAAGATCATGCGCTATTTTATGGCGAATAAACTATAGAACTTAAAGTCTATTCAGTTTTTCAGTGTTACATGGACAAGTTTATGATGACTAGCTAATTCACATTGCAAAATAATTAAATATCATAAATGGTCATATTTCATATTATGTTGAATGAACTATAGAAGGCAAGCTGGCTGGCTGGCTGGCTGGCTGGCTGGCTGGCTATAGAACTATAGCAGGCAAGCTGGCTATATCATTACATGTCCCTATTTTTTTTAATTACGCACGTTTATGCATTACTCATTTTGATATGTGTGGGGTGTACGTCACCGGGGGGGGGGGGGGGGGGTATTCAGTGCGATCAGTAGTGGCGTACCCAGGGGGGCCGGTGCCACCCCCCAAAAAAATATCCCTGTAGGTAAAAATGACCCTCCGTCGGTGCGATTTTGACCATGCAATTTTTTTGACTGGTTACGCGGGCAACTTCATCGCTCCCCCACCCCCATCCCCCACCCCCCCCCCCCCCCCCCCCAACCCCCCCACCCCCCCCCCCACCCCCACCCCCCCCCCCCCCCCCCCCCCCACCCATCAAGATTTCAGCTGCTGACGGGGAAAATATTGTGCAAGTTTTACGAAAAAATTGTCGGTACCATGCCTTTCGTCGGTACAACTATGGTCGTGCCTGCCTGCCCCCCCCCCCCCCCCCCCACCCCCGTTTCCAAAAGCTGGATACGTCACTGGCGATCAGTAAGTGGATGATGCAGTGAAATCACTGCTTCGAGGAAGAGAAATAACCTATAGATGCGTGAGGACCCGTTGCATTGCTGATCCAGCGAAGGACAGGGAGGGCGCAGTGGAAAAGGGCCAGGGATTTTTTTTTTGGGGGGGGGTGGGGGTCTGGTCAGTGGTACCCATGAATTGCCCAGGCTTGTCGCAGACCATTTGTACGTGGAAGTTACTGCTTGTGTGATGTCAGCGAAGGTCAACAGGTTGCCCCATTTGTGATCCCACAATGCAACAGATAAGGATAATCAATGGCTTTTTGTTCTATTTGCGATAAACCTTGTGTTGTAAATGTGCCAATCGCGATCAATGCGCTGCATCGCACTATCATGGCATTGTCGTCATAGTGATTTTGGTTGTACACTAGACTAAGGGCAAGGCAAAATAAAAAATAAACCTGTTTAGCGTCCCCTCCCGCTTCCTTTTTTGGGGTCCGCTTCAATTTTTTTTTCTTTTTCTCTTTTTTCTCTTTATTTCAGTCAAAACTTTTTCAGTTTCGCAATGTTTATCGCTTACCAGGGCGGTTTTGTACTTAAAGTGGGGGGAAAATAAAACAAAAGGGCCTCTTCCTTCCTTTTTTGAAAAAAAACCTGATGCTAAACATGTTTTTATTTTTATTTTGCCTCTAGCCCAATTCAAGCTGTACTGAGGTGTAATAAAATAAATCCTCAGTGTTGAAAGAACTAGTATGCTTGGGCCCAGATTTCAGATTTGATCAAACTTAGATCACAGAGAACTACTCGAGTATTTTGCTGGGCTCGGGAGTCGGGCTCTGGAGTCGGACTCGCGCAGTCCATTTATTAATACGGGCCAGATTTGAGAAAAAAACAGAAATAAGCTTATTACTCAAATTCGGCAATGTCCGAATTAAAATTACAATGCCTGTAATGCAATGGGTTATTTTAACATAGATTTGGTAAGAAAAAAATATTATTCGTTTTCCAAGATGAAATTCCCACCTTATTTCACCGAGTCTCGCAACACTCATTTCCCTATTCGTCGAAAGTTACTGATGACCGAATACACATCACTCATATTTGGGTATGCTGTCATGTACATCCGCGTGCCTATTTTTGCTTACCGTTTTCAAAATAGTATGATTTGTTGGTTATATAATCTTGACATATATCTCAATCATATTGCCGAATATCGTGCAATTTCAAGCCTATCTTCTTATAAAAATTGTGACTTCAATGTTAAATCTACTTTGAACCGAATTTCGTTATTACATATGCGGAGTAATTTGGTGGTGCGCCCTCACTCATCATTATATTGACACGCGTGCCAGAATGTATGGGACAGGAAGGCAACAATTATGACTTGATTCAGTCAATTTATTCCTTGCATGTAATAATTTAATTTTCTCTTATTTTAATTCATGACACTGGGATAGGGCATGCATTAAAGCCCCCCCCCCCCCTACCACATACACACACCAATGCTACGGGGAATGCAGGGGGGGGGGGCTAAACCAGAATGACTACTTTCTTTCCCTTCCTTTTTTCTCTTTCTAGCCTCAAATGTCCTTGTTTTTTCTTTAATGTTGAACAACAACAAAATCTGACATTATTTGGGAATCATGAAGAATCCGGACTTTTTGTGGTTCATTTTGACACGAGAGCCTGTTTCATATTGTCTGGAACTGCACATTTCATGTTGTGAGATTATTGTGTGTTAGAAAAGTAAAAGATGAGAATAAGTGCAAAGAAATAACAGCATAAGTATGGAATACCCTCCACACCCTATATTATAATACACTTTATTCCATAAAATGTGGAGTGTGAAGGGTACAATGTGAAAGGTATTACATCATTATTCTGAAATGACAACTATAAGCAATAAGCAACTACGATACAGAGATAGCCAGTGTGGCGTACCTCTCCACCATCTACCACAAAAAATTGAGCTGGTTCGGTGGATGCCACGTCATAACCACCCTCAAGCTTCTGACTTGACGGAAGTTCTCAAAACGTTGTCAGCCTGGTGGTAAAGTCCTTGTTGATTCACTTTTATTTTGCCCCCCCCCCCCCCCTCCCAATATGAAACACCTAGCTACGCCATTGGAGGTAGCCTTTGGGGGTTATAGGTAAAGTTATATGTTACCACAGTATTGTTCAATAGCCTTTTGGCAAAATTGTTACTCTGAAATAATGTTTTCCACGTGAAATAAGCCATACTAAATGTATTATAGTCTGTATTAATTGTACTAAATTTGATTTTTAGATCTATGTTAACCAATGCTTATCATAAAAGTTCTACAAATGTGCCTATTTGATCGCTTGTTCTACGTTATGCTACAAGAAAAAAAGGTTATTGAGGTTTAAGGTTAGGGTTTGAAGTTGGGGTGTAAGGTTAGGGTTTTGAGGTTGGTGTAAGGTGTAAGGTTTTGAGGTTAAGGTTTTGAGGTTAGTGGTGTAAAGGGTGAGGATTAGGACAGGATCACTTTGTAAAGAGTGAGACGTAGGATTAGAGTGGGGATTACAGGATTAATTATAGTCAATGTAAATAGAAAGTGCTCGCTATAACAATCAAATTCCAACCAAAATTGAAGAGAGCCAGTCTAGACGTTTGTCACTTAACCAACTTAACAAGATCATCGTCACACCAATAAGATGAGATTAAATATCACACCGTTCCAAGGTTTATCTAGTATAATGCAATGAATGAACCTATACCATGGGCATGCATGTACAATGTATTCATGCTACATGTTAGATGTAGTATTTCTTACCTTCCAATATTTTTCTGCTCAAGAATTTCTTAACATCTATCCCACCACCAGAATATTAGTAAATCAGAAATATAGAGAAAATAGTTAGTGAAAGGTTGGTGAAAACAATGGTTGCCTTCAGATTCAGAATACCTAGCCAGTACATACTTTGCTACTGTTAACTTGCCTTAGAAATAAACACCCGTATATGACACTGGCAAAGAATTAAGAATTCTGCAGGCAACTATAGCTTCATACAATAGCAACATATATTTGGTTACCTAGTTTTATTTGAAAATTTTAGATACAGATAGAAAAATAAACTATGGAAATAAAAGTGGAAGTAGAAATATTGCAACATCTACATATTTTTTGCAGCTCAACCCATAACATAGTTATTCACGTAGTCAAGTAGAATAGACCACAATGGGATTCGCACCTAGCCTGTTTTATATTCAATTGAGTTGGTGTATGACGTCCCATTCATAGAATGAATTGTGCCATCAAATACATGACATAAAACAGGCATATTTTTACTTCTAAACACAAACAAAACATTCTAAACACAAACAAACATTGATTTTAATCCTGACAAGATGCTTGGTAATACAAAACATGGATGACCTCTATTGTGAGATTGAATTGTTGAACAACAACATCCTTTGTAGTCTGCCTTGGTGCAGGCATTACATATTGACAGCTAATAAGGAGATCATTTCAACCAAAAAAAAATAGTTTCACGAAGGCCTCCCTGGATACTTGTGAAAAAACCACTCATATCTTGTCCCCAGTATACAAGTTATAATTAACGAGCCCTTGTTTTGTTTCATGGTTATATCCGTGTTTTTTCACAATCAGAAAGGATAGGACTGAAGCTAGTGCTCAATATTATGGTGCTGCTTTGCGAAATAATTTTTAAAAATAGGAATATTTACAGACCGTGAGCGATATAGTATCAAAGTATTATACATAGAATTGCTGACGAAAGTTGCAGCAACTCTGCTAATTAATTTGTGTGTACAATCTTGATCATTATTGTTACTCAACTACACAGCATTCCTTACCCGCCTGTACAGTGACAGTAAATGAGCAGCTTCCATAGAAATTAGACCCATCTTCTTTCCAAGAGTATGTCACAGTTGTGTCTCCTACAGGAAAGGTAACACCTGGGTTGTGTGTTGCTAATACACTGGGGAGAGTTACAGTACTTGAGGTGGCTGTTGGCGGAGTCCATGTAACCACTGTAGATGCATCATTCACAGTCATGTCATTTGGACAGTTGTTGATTGTGACCGCTGTAAATAGTTTAATGTAATTGTGTTTGTGTAACTTATATTAGAACTAGAAGCTTATCATCTGGTATATCTCCTTTAAGGAAGCAAGAGTTATGTTTCATTTGTTCATCAACTTATCATTAGGCCAAACAAAGAAGATAGTCTGTCTCAGAAACATTGTGCAAATAAGCTAAGTGCTGTGCCTTTTTTTAATTTTTTTTTTTAGAAAATAGGCTATGAGGTATGCGATTTTTTTTTTTTTTTTTTTTTTTTTTTTTGTTGCTTATCCAAGCTTACGGAGAACTTTTTAATTTTTTTTTTTAAAAATCCAAAAAAATCCACACAAAAAATCCCCCCCCCCCCCCCCCCCAAATAAAAAAACAACTTTTTCAGCCTCCAGCGCATAGACCTTCGCGCCGTAGCTCATTTCACATACCAATGCGGGCGGGCTTCTGAGACAGACCTTCTTCTTTGTTTGGCCTAAGATCAACTAAAATGATCACCAATGGACACCCTTTCATGCCTATTAATATTAGGGCAAAGAGAAAAATAAAGGCTTTCGTCTAATATCACATTAACAATTTGATGGTGAAAGTAGAATGGATAGGATGGCACACCTTTCAAAGTTAAATATAAACCATGATTATATTACAGTCCAATTATCATGATGATAAATATAAACAGCTGCCATAATCAAAAACGGAAGTCTTCAAATATTGTATTTTGGTTGTGTAATACGTGAATTATTCCAATCCATGTTAACTCCAATTTTGGCGATGATGGTAGATCACAAACTTTGTGTCTAAACATTGGAGAATACAGCTACATCATAATGCCTATACCACTGTATGCACTTAAGTCGAGTTGTCAATCATCTTGCATAGACAGTTGCATAAAATAGTGCTACTCTGGACTGATATTTAGAGTCACATGCATTTATGCCAACACCTTGAATGCTCTACTTTAATTTTTGGGATTCAAATTGGTATCTGTGCTTATAATCAATTAAAAAAAACAGTTACCAGAAATATAGCTATAGTTGGACATCACACCCTTTTTAAGCTCCTAATATGAAATCAATATTATTAATGAAGTTAATCACATCAGAACAACAAAATAGCAAATAATATCTATACCATTCCTACCATTTACAGTAAATGTGAAATCACATCGGTCACTGTTACCAGCTGTATCTTGCCATACATATGATACAGTTGTGTCTCCTACTGGAAACATAGAACCAGAAGACTCTGTTGGACCAAAAAGATTCGGAGTTCCACTAATTGCTGGGTTACTCCAAGTTGCTGTTCTAGTTTCATGGTTGACCAATAAGTCACTTGGTGGGCAATTGGTTACTGTGAAAACTGTAAATGATACATAAACAAATGTTGATTAGCAGATTGAGAATAATCACAATATATATTAATAGGGGTTGGGATTGTCTGTTCTTGTTTGTTTGCATGTCACCAACTGGTGCTGAATCAGTTGCTACATGGTCGTTGCATTGTTTATCACTGTATATAATTATTGTACAGCGCATTAGTCAAATTCAAAATGCCCTATATAAAATCCTAAAATGATTAATTATGTCAGTGAATAGAGGCTTGAGACGGGTATAAATAAGATTCCGGAATTCCTATGATCGCGGAATTCATGGCATAATTATAATAATTCAAAGTTTTCATGCTAAATCCCGGATTTTGTAAATTGTACCATGAAATCGAGGAATTGCTATTTATTTCATTTTTTGAACAATTTGACAGCCCAAACGCACTGTTTTATGACCAGACCAACCTCATTGCGTCGTTACGTCGTGTATTCGACCAGACCAACCTCATTTCATCACAAATCTAATCACTTAAACATAAGTACGCAATTCCATGTAAATTCCATGTAACCAGTTGTAAAGATGTTCATCATGTTCATTGTATAACATCGTACGGGCGTCGAGACTAAATTGACCGCACACGTGTGCTATATGTACCATGAATAAACTAAAAAATATAGTGTGAGAAAATATTAAAATCTTGTTTTGTTGAATATTTTTTCCAAAATGTTGAACAACAGTATTTATACTAATTTAAACACTGTATAAAACAATTATTGCTGCATTTAGCATTAAGTTATTATACTTTCACGTATTTATTTCTAAAAATGAAACCTTCGCATTAATGCAACGTTAAAATAAATCAAACCACACAGTTTCTTAAAACATGTAATATCAAAAATATTTAAATAAACACAATTGGGCCATATTTGTACAAAAGGTTGCGCAAAACAGTTTTATATTAATGTCAACATTGTACAGAACATTGTCTGCATTTAGTACGACAAATAGAGGTTTTATTACTACTTTCATGCAAAATTTCTAACAAAATGTATACATCAAAACGAGGCAGAAAGGCCGGCTAGGCCGCCGGGAATTGGTAGTTGTTACGGTGGCTTTTTCGAATGCCTAAAAATATGACCGCTCGGTAAATCACAGAATTTTGTGCGTTTTTTCATGAAATCTCAAATATCACAGTAAATTACGGTATTCACCTCAAAAAATCACGGGAAATCCCGAATCTTAGGTATAAACAGCTCAGGAAGGGGTAATAAGGTTTGCTTTCGGTAGGGACTTTGCTGATAATCATAATTAGACCAGAAATATAAAAAATTCAATTTTCATACAACATTGAACCCATTAATATACGAGAGCTTCAAATTCTCAGCCAAATAGAGATAGTGCTCCGATCCCCAACATTTTCAGACATTTTCTCAAATAATAGTGTAAATTTGATATCATTGCGGCATAATTGAAGTATCTTAAAAAGAAATCAGGAAAAATGTTGAAAAACCCTACCTCAACCCATTGAACGTTTCATTATTTCTTACCTGCCTGTACAGATAGAGTAAATGAGCAGCTTCCATAGTTATTAGACCCATCTTGCCAAATGTATGTCACAGTTGTGTCTCCTACAGGGAAGGTAGCGCCTGGGTTGCTTGTTGCGAATACACTGGGGAGAGTTACTGTACTTGAGAAGGCTGTTGGTGGAGTCCATGTAACCACTGTAGATGCGTCATTCACAGTCATGTCATTTGGACAGTTGTTGATTGTGACAGCTGTAAATAAATAAAATTTGTGTTTGTATATTACGCTGCATTACACTAGAAGCTTACCGCCTATATCTCTTTTAAATAGTTTAAGGAAGCAAGAGGTATATTTCATTAAGTCATCCACTTATCATTAAGACCTTTGTATCTGAACTTATACAATCATTAGAGGTTCCATGTGTGATGTATCACCCACAAGCGCTGTAGCATTCACAACTGCATTCATTATTCACTAAACTGCACTTAAACCAATGTGTAAGCCTATAGATATCAACAGTTGGTGTTAAAACAATGTTTGAATAGATTAGTCACAACACTGCAATGTATGATTACAGCGAAAGATGCAAACGGATCAATACCTTAACTTCACATCACAGCACCCGCTACATCAGAAACTTGACGTACTTACTTACTTACTTACTTAGGGCGGATGATTTTTCCGAACCACAATGCCTCTCCAGATCTTCCTATCCAACATAGCTGTCTTGATTTCTTCCACCTGCAGTCCTGTATCACGTTTGAGTATGTCAATGTAGGTCAGGGCTGGTCTACCACGCTTTCTTGCTCCGTGCTTTGGGATCCAATGTATAAGTTTGTGTACAAGCTCCTTGGACCCTCTGAAGCAGTGTCCAGCAAATCTTGCTCTGCGTTCTCTGATCTTGTCCGAGACTTTTGGCATGTCCCCATACAGGTCCTTATTTGTCACATGCTGACTCCAGTTGATGTTGAACACAGATCTTAGCATCCTAGTGTAGCATCCATCCAGTTGTTTACCAAGCTTTGGGGTGACTGTCCATGCCTCACATCCATAAAGGAGGACGGATTCTACTGTAGCTATGAATAGTCTTTCTTTGAGCTTTCTGGATAATGATTTAGCCTTCCATAGCTGACTAAGTTTGCCACAAGCTCTCCATGCAGCTGCTTGCGTGTTTTGATGTCCTTTTCAGTGTTGTTCATCCAGGCTCCAAGGTATTTTAAGTCTTCCACTTTATCAAGGCGCATGCCTTCACTTGTGGTAATTACAGGTACTTGCGTCTGGTTGAAGGACATGTACTTCGTCTTTGCAGCGTTCATTTTGAGCCCAACTCTTCCCACTGAAGTCTCCACTCTATTGAGTAGTGATTGCGCTTGAGACACTTCCTCAGACAACAGTGCAATGTCATCAGCAAAGTCTAAGTCTGTTACTACGGTTGGTCCTATTCTTCTGCTGCTTCTTTTTGTTAGGTGGAATCCTAGCTCTTCTTCTCTGCCATCTATGGCCTCTCTTAGGGCATAGTCAAGAACAATGACAAAAAGATATGGAGCCAGGGTGTCTCCTTGTAATACTCCAGCCAGTATCTCAAACACTTCTGTTTCTCCATCTGGTGATATGACCTTTGCCTTGGTGTCTTTGTATATGTCTGCTATCGCATTTGTAAGCTGATCAGGTACACCATAGGCTTTCAATATTTGCAGCATTCGTCCCCTATGTATTGTGTCAAACGCTTTCTTGAAGTCGATAAAGGCTATGATGGCTGGCAGGTGATTTGATCTTATTCCCTCAATAATTCTTCGAAGGGCAAGTATATGACCTACAGTGGTACGTCCTACTCTGAAGCCATTTTGATTAGCTCTTAGGTGGACGTCGAGCTCCGGTCTAATTCTGTTGAGTATCATCTTGTTGTATAGCTTGGCAACAATTTAACTCAGGCTTATTCCACGGTAGTTACCCCCCAAGCTGAGATCACCTGATTTCGGTATTGGTACTATGTTGAGAATGGACCACTGTTCTGGCTTTTTCCCGTTCAACAAGGCATCATTGCAGAAGTCGAGAATGATGTTATCCAAATCACATCTTTTGAGCATTTCAGGTGTAATACCATCTTCCCCACAGCTTTTCCCCTCTACTAGTGCCTTCTTAGCCTTCTCATATTCCTCCAAGTCAAAGGTTCCTACTTTAATGTTGAGATCTGATAGTATTGGAGCAATTTCCTCATCCTCATTACTTATATGTGGTGGGCTCCCAAGTAGATTTTTGAAGTGAGTGTACCAGTTGTTTAATCTCTCCTTTTGCGTGGACCCTTTGATTTGCCCCTTTCTTGTTGTCAGTCTTCCTGATATTTGGTTTATCAGTTTCCAACTCTTACCATGCTTGCTGTTTATGTGAGCATTTTCTACCTCTCTTAGCTTATTGGTAAGGTCTTTCTCTTTCACTTGATCATAAGCCTCCCCTAGGCTCTTCTTAGCATCCTTATAATCTCTGCTATTAATCTCATTGCTAGTGTCTAGTTGATATTTTGCGTAAGCTTCATCAATTTTTGTTCTCGCCCCGATAACCTGGGCGTCTTTTGAGAAGTAGTTTCTTTTCTCTTTCTTCCTCGCAGGAATAACTTGACGTGATCAGATGCAAAACATAGTCACTGAAGAACCTGACCAATTAGCAGAAGAACAGAGGATAAAGAAAGCGCTAGGACTGTGTGGTTATCCTAAGTGGGCTTTTCAAAGAGTAAAAAAACAGATGGATCAGAAACCAAAGAAAAAGCTCAAGAAAAAGGACAAGAATAATGTGAGTAATGGTATGGTGGTAATACCATATATCCAGGGACTGTTGAAAAGACTTCAAAGATTGTTCAAAGAATACAACATCCAAACTGCAATGAAGCCTACAACACGCTCAAAAGTCTACTAGTCCATCCTAAAGACAAACCCTAAATGACAAAGACAACGGACTGCGTTTATCAAATACCATATCAATCTTGCGATAAGGTCTATGACAAAGACACAGACAAGGACAAAAGATGGATACGAGAAGTAAATTGGATACGATGACGGGGTCTAACATACTCAACCGTGACAAGAGTCACTCTGAGTCACATGTTTGATCCACTCATCTAACTCGCAGAAGAAGTGGATCGAGCCATTACTGAGGAAGTCAACCGAACTGGTTGAAGAAACCATCTAAATGTGAGTAAACATCTTGATTTTTTCAACAAAATATCATTTTCAAGGTACAAATAATGTTTTATATTGGCCATTTGGTAATGTTGCAATCTAAAATGTGTTGACTTCATGTTGTTTGTTGTCAACGGCATGCAAAGTCATTCCGAGCTGACCATTACATACCAAACGACCATAAATATTTGTGGCATGACAGTATTGTCAATTGCACTGAATCCACACCCCTGGGAAAAAAATGGAGATGGAAATGAGAAAACATTGTTGTTATCTTTACAACAGATATCTTGAAATCGCTACTCGCTAGTTCAATTTTTAACGGTAGTTTAACATATCAGTTTTTCTTATTTAAAAGACACCTTTAGGCAAAGAATTACAGCCCATATCCATACATTTCTTACCTACAACTGTTACTGTGAATTCACATCTCCCATGGTTCCCAGCACCATCTGTCCATGTATAAGATACAGTTGTATCTCCAACAGAGAACATAGAGCCTGAAGGATTGGTTGATTCAGTGAGGGCTGCAGGGGTGCCTCCAGCAGTTAATGTTGCAGTTGGGATAGTCCATGATGCTACACCAGTAGCATGGTAGACAAATAGGTTACTTGGTGGGCAACTGTCTACAGTGAAAACTGTAAAAAAACACAATTCAATTCCAGCATTAGTAGAATTAAGAAACAAACCATAAACGTTGAGTGAATTGTGACACTGTACAAAGACATGTACGTCGTATACTAAGTTGTGTCTAAAAAGTGAAATAATATTTGAATTTAACTTATGACACAATCTGATTCAATCACGCCGCAACATCTGGCAAGATTGTGATGTGTGCAAAAAAGGAGCTGAAATAATGAAATGCGGGACAAAAATTGTCATGAAAAAATGTATTAAAAAGTAGTGGCTTTGCTACAAATGAGATACCGTTGCAGAAATAAAAACATCATTGATAGGTAACGTATATAAGCATATGACTGCATCACAACTGGGTTCATGAATTTGTTTTGAAATCAGATGTTTTTGTTCTGGTCTGGGGAATTGTCCTGAAAGGGCGCAGCTCCTGAGGGACAATTCCGAATGACCAGAACAACAACAGAAAAAGATGCATATTTATCCAAGACATTGATTTGTACCGATATAATTGCGCTGATAATTAATTCGTTTCCTGTTTATTTTGTCCACCCCTTTTTCGTTATTGAAACAATCCAAGTCGGGTCATTCCCCCTCATTAAAACAATCAGTCAAGCAATCAGAAATAACCTTTAATTGTGTTTCCTCTTAATTTATTGAATATTCAGTTTAGGGGTGTGAGGCTTTAATTTGATTGGTCGGTCAATGAGCAAAACAAACGAACACTTTGGCGCAGTACTTTCGGGCAATTATTATTAACCTGCGCTTAGCGTGCACATTTTCATCTAACGATTGATTTTATGGGAACGCACTTGGTACGCAGTTATCACTATTATTCATGAAGTAATGGATATTGAAACATATGGTGCACAATCTGAACAGATGTTATGTTGTTATCAGCTAAAACTAGGTTTGGGATGATATTCTTATCCCTCACAGGAATAGATGGACCAATTCTGTAGCTGAAACATTTAATTTCAGTAAAGTAGTTAACAATGATATCACCACCAGCTTGCTTGATGATGGGTGCAATTATAACATATCAATTTGTACTTACTACTGCCTAACAGCTGAATCCGTAAGATAAAATCACATGTTGCCACATAGTTATTTGAATTCACCCAGGTATATGTGATGGTGGTATCTGTGTTTAAATTGTAGAATGTTGCAGTTCCTGATACTATTGGATATCCAGGATCAATTGTTCCAGAGGTGGATGTAGCAGTTGGTGCAGTCCATGCTGGCACATCAACAGCATTGACAAAGGTACTCCTTGATAATTCTAGAACTATTGGTCCTACAGGACATCCAGTCACAGTGAATGCTGAATGGAAATAAAAACAAATTATGTGTTTGCTAGTAATTTTCACGAGCAATTGGTTCAACAAGACATTCAATCACAATGAATGCTGGGTGAAACGAGAATATAATAAAATCAGCAATTATACTACGGAATGATTGTGCACATGTAATTATCCCTAATTCACAATGTCTTGCTAAGCGTGGATGTGCACATGCTCATAACAATTAAAATGTGTGGTAGCAGTAGACGGTATATTCCATACAGGACGTCGAACAAGATATAGCCCCTAATGTAATGATAATCAAATTTAAAATGCTGTGAATATCATTTCATACGTTACACCCCAAATCGGGCTGAATTAAGCTAGCATCCCTCAAATGCCTTGAGCAACCTCAATCTCTCTGCTATAGAGCTGATGGATAGGATTGTGTAAGTAAAGACACTAACTAGAAATCAGTGGGCCCTAGAGCAAATGTTATAGTGGTACAGGTAATTCTGCCCCTGAGACATGTAATATGTCTCTTGGCCCTGGGTACAAGCACTACTTATACTCAGACAGATCTTACCATTGCCTTGATCAGTTACTCCTGCTGAACATGAACCTGTGAATGTGAAAAAATAAAAAATAAATCATATTGTTACTATTTGAGACAATATTAAACATCTTACAGTTTAAAAATAATGATTTGTTTTATGTATTCCCTTATTATTTTAAACAATATTACTGTCTACACAAATGATATTAATATGAAGAAGGACATTATATGCCCATAGCAGCCTTATAATGTTCTCAGAAAGAATAATTAATTTGGTAGATTACCAGTATAGTCATCTTTGGAGCCTTAATTTCGCCCTTTTTAAGATGAGCACTCCCGATGTTATTCTCTTGGAGGATGACTATTGGGGGAAAATAACCGTGTTGCAGAGTATAGCTTTTCTTCATTATCTCATCTGTGTATATCATATAGTCTATGCTATGAGGTATTTGGGCATAATATATTGCCTACCAATTCGTGGCTTTTGAAGGTGAAGATTGTTAATGATGATCATTGTAACCTCTGTCACCAGAGTGAGGAGACAATCCACCATCTTTTTATTGATTGTATTGTTACAAATTCATTCTGGAACGAGATGCAAGCTTTATTCAATTTTATACCAACATTATCTATTTTTAACAAATTATACGGTGTATACGACAAAAAGATTTCCCACCGCATTATTATCAATCAGATACTACTCATTGCCAGAAGACATATATATATCAGCCGATGTCAAAAGGCAAATCCATCAATCCACGCCTCTAAAAATATGAATACGCACAAAGAAGGTCTAAACTTGATATTCATCTACAGAAATGGGACATACTCCAAAACCATCTAAAGTAATACCATGTTTTCCGCTACCGATGGATTTTACAATGTTGGTCTTGTAATGATGTGGATACACATTAGTGCGATTGTATACTACCGTTTTTCATATTTGGATACATTTTATGATTGTATATCACCATGTGTCGCATTGGGATACATATTTTCATTGGGCGTATTTTATGCATTTGTATTTCTCTGTATGTTTGTACTTTTTCTGTAGCTGTAAAATGTCTTAATGTGTTGCAAGTTTCAAAAAATAAAAATCAATAGAAAAAATGAGGTATTTGGGCTTCGGACCAGACATTGACGGGTTAAACCGGTTTTATGAGCGCTCAACCGTCACACTTCTCTCATGGCATATCGTTGGAGTTACTCCAGCTGGCTTAACGCCTTGGTGCTTCTACCAAGTTTATGTCATATAACCAGAGCCAGAAGGGATCCATACAGACAAATGATGGCAACAAGCTGGAGGAAGTTCAAGATTTTAAATATCTTGGTGCCTGGATGGAGAGTACAGTAAAAGACAATAAGCAACGCAAAGCAGCAGCATGGAGAGCGTGTGGCAAAATGAACAAAATATGGAAGTCAACTCTATCTCGGAAATTCAAACTTCGCCTGTTTGCCTCAACGGTGGAGTCAGTTCTGCTATATGGAAGTGAAGCTTGGACCATTACTCCCAAGCTACAGAAAGAGCTAGATGGCTGCTACACCAGAATGCTGCGAGTAGTACTCAATGTCAACTGGAAACAACATATACCAAACATCCAACTGTATGGTGATCTCCCCAAAATAAGCCAGAAGATCCGGAAGAGACGAACAAGGTTTGCTGGCCACTGTTACAGAAGTGAGGAGCCAGTATCCAAACTGGTGCACTGGATCCCCAAACATGGCAAAAGAAAGCCGGGACGACCTGCTCTGACATTTATCGATCTACTCAAGCAAGATACTGGACTGGAGACGAGTAACATAAAGACAGCAATGAACGACAGAAGAGTGTGGAGAAACATCGTAGATCGGGGACACGACCCGAATTAAGTAAGCAAGCTTCTGCAAAGCCAGATAATGTAGCTTGTTCACAGGGCTGTTTTGAATGCTGCGTCTAAGATGGGTTTTCTTTTCCCGTCAATGATACATTTGCTGAACATGGTATTGTATATCATAATGCAAACATTGGAACTATTAACTTCTTGCATTTGTATCAGAATACATGCTTGTTTGTGCACTCTGGAGATTCACGGATGTGTATAGAAAGCCAATCTCCTTGAAAATGACAATCAGTCTACAGTCAAAATAAGTAACTGACAAGGTAATGAATATGCTTTCAACTCCAAAACTATCACTAGGCATAGCACAATGCACACACACAGAGTCTGCCACTGGGAGCATTACACCAGTGAACAACAACATATGAAGAGCTGTGTTGCAAAAGGGCCTACATCCACTTCTACCTGTTACTCATTTTGCATTATTGTTGCCTCAATTGGCGTGCATGGATGCACTAATCCAAGTCATGAACAGCCATCAATATTTTGATTAATTAATAATGCAAAATGAGTAACATGAGTGAGTGGTCTGTAAGCCCTTATGCAAAACAATCACTTCATATAATGTATGCAGCTCCACTTTGAAAAACACCCCTATATAAAATTAATTATCCTCACATTGTGCACTCTCTATAGGGCAATGAGCGTGCTATATATGGTAGTCATGACCTTACACTATATAACCTTGATTCAGGTATAAATACTTATCATCAGGTTTTTTAGTTAGGACTGTTTTAACCAATTTTCGAAATTTGCTCTGAACTTGAATATATTGGGCCGATTTGAATAAACCTAACCTGAGATATTGTACTAAACACTTCAATCCATTTAGTGATATGCTCAGATTTTGCATCCTTTGAGTGAACAATGTGAGGAAAACACTGAGAATTTAAATATGGGTATTTAAGAAATGGAAAAGCTTGTTTAATTTCTAAATCCATCAATATTTGTCAATCAAATTGGGTATACATGTTATATATCTATTACCGATCACTCTTATGATGGGAAAAAAATTGTCGGACATTGCTCATTTGCATATGACTTGAATAGATAATTAGCTAATTTGCATATTGAATGAGCTTATGAAACTAAATTATAGTTTAAAAGATTGGGTATCATACAGTTAGCCAGTATACCAAGTTTGATAGCAATACACCATTCACATCTGTATTTATAACATTTACGCATATTAATTAACTGGACTTAGTCACTTTTTTGATTGCGGTCAGTTTCACTAGGTTATATTAGCTTAATGCAATATAATGTTACCATATTTTTTTAATTTAACATGGTATATAGATATTCAATTGTTAAGAAATATGTGTAAATGGTGTTTTGAATGTTACATTATTAACAAATTGAGCTCTCTAAATCCTGATAAATTCTATTTGTGGGCATTGTTACTGTTGTTGGCAGGTTTTCGGCCATTTTCGGAGTATTTCAAAACACCGTAACACAAGAATGCATTGACCGATTGTCATAATTCTTTTTGGAAAATAAATCTTTCATTGCAATCTTTCATTTGACTCCAATTTTGTACATGTCTCAATCATTTGAATGGTATGGTTGCTATACCTACTGTAACACCTACGAACAAATATTAGAATATAAAGAGATAAGGAAACGTCTTGTCTTTAATTTGAGATATTACATGTGAAGATTGAATGAATATTAACTCAATTATGATTTTCACTGTTGGACTTCCATGGTTTCTTACCGAGTAAACATATTCCTACGAACAGGAGTTGTGGAAGAAACACTAGCATTGTCATGGTGACTTCGCAGGGAGTCTAGGCAGGAGAACCTGTAAATATTGAATCGTTAGAAAACAAGGAGTCGGAGAATAATGACACTATAAACATATATATCGCATCAAAACATAATGTAATTGCTCATATAGGGATGCTAAAACCTTAGCTAGTCAGGTGCCCGGGTCGGGCGTGGAAGTGGTCGTGGGGTGGGGTGGGGAAGGGGTAATTGGGCAGTTTTTGGGTAGGGATGCGCCGCCAGCAAAATGAAAACCGAACCAAACATTTAGCCTTTTTTAGGGGTGGGTGGACCCATATGTTAACCGGAGACCCATAATTTGCATGTATATTTGAGATTTTTAACTAAAATGTCTGTGAAAAACGGCAACATAAAGGATTTTAGACCCATACAATTACCAAAAATGGCTATAAAAAGGGATCATTCATTTACCAGGCGGGTGGACAATGGGACCCACTTTGGGGGCACATCCCCTAACCTTATATCCACTGGGTCAGGTTTCCCGTAAAATTCGTCAATAACAAATTACTTTTACAATCAAACTGTAACGAATTAGGCCTTTGTGCATGATATGAGTAATTAATAAATAAGTTATATAGTATATACAAATAATTCCTCTAGTTATGAAGATTTCCAATTGTGATACGACTATCTAATGTCATTATCAAATATCGAAAACATGACTGGAAGAATGCAAATCGTCAATTAAAATGGCAAATCAATTTGATTTTTTAATGATGAAACACTCATGTCAAATTTTAAGCATTAGTGATAAATACTAACACAAAGGTTATATATATGTACGTGTTCAAACCAGTTATTTTCTTTAGAAAATATGATTATGTTTGTTAGGTATTGCTCTGGTTGTGTATATATTGCAACACAATAATTGTCTGGTTCAGTCGCAGCAAATTTACAGAACTTGGTGTCCATTTTGAGAACATCAGTATGTAAATCCAATGTATCATTTAATTGGCTAATCTAATATAATCGGTTTAGATAATTCATAATTCAGGCTTACCTTTATTGGTTCACTCTGCAGTTACAGAAAAACACTCCACCTTTTAATTTTGTAAAATCAAAATCATTGCAGGCCGGTAATATAATTTACTTATTACTGGTTTGTACATAATAGTAATGTGTCCTATTATTGATGTACGATTTTTATATACCATTTCCTCTTTCTGTTCAATGAACCATTTCACCGTTCCTATGCCAGGTATAGCGTATTAAAATATAAGTGAGTAATCTAAAGTTCAAGTTGAGTGCATTTTCATCAAAGGTTTAAAGAGATACCAAGCTGGCGGGGCATTCATTTATATACATGTACATGTATATGCAACACACCGAATGCCATTAAAAACACCATTTTAGCACGAACCATGTCACCGTTTCTATATGCTAGGTATACCAAACAATAATACCGTATTAAAATATATTGTGAGTAATCTAAGTTGAAGTTGAATGTATTTTCATCGAAAGTGTAATGTTAAACCAGGGGCACTCAATTATATGCTACGCGCCAAAAACAGTCATGTTGAAAGCAGTATTTTAGATCGTCACCGAAATAATGACAACACCCCGTCATAATGTTATTATTATCACCCAAGAACCTCCAATTTATGACATTGTGACACAGAGATCCCACTTGTAAACGTGTTACCTATTACCATTAGGTCAAGTAACATTAAAGCAGTTTCACGTCCCCTCGCGCATGCATTATTTTTCAGGAATTTTATAATTTTCTTCTTTTTCTTGTTCTTTTTAAATGTTTAAAAAGCTGATATCTTGGTAATATATTTACTTTATTCCAATGAGCATTTTAAAGCAGGTTTTGTGTTAACCAGCCCCCCCTCTCCGAACCATACAATAAAAAGATTAAAGGGACATTAAGTGGTGTTGAAAATGTTAAATGTTTAAAAATTTACTTCAGAATTCAAGATGAACATCAAAAATTGCTATTATTGTTGTTTCTACTAACAAAAACACAGCAAAACTTGATTAAAACAATATCATCGCTATTTATTGAAAAATGCCCTCTATGCAAATATGGTTCGCGTTATGTATCACGCGTACTGCAGTGGGATACTGTCGGACGTAAAATGCTCGTCCCGGCTGTACGAGCATTTTTGAATCGACGTTTTCTTGTACAAAGAGGGCTGATTTTTCTTAATCCTTATAGGTGTAAGTTCATACATGTAATACAATTATAAAAATATACTAATCCCAGTTTTTATCATAATTGAGGGCGCAGCCTCCAACACA
Organism: Ophiura sarsii; assembly: GCA_035610835.1. Lineage (NCBI taxonomy): Eukaryota > Metazoa > Echinodermata > Ophiuroidea > Amphilepidida > Ophiuridae > Ophiura > Ophiura sarsii. The sequence goes on from CM069457.1 coordinate 2,773,055, forward strand.
TCTCTTAGTGCCCCTTTAAACGAAAGCCTCGTCTTCTTCGAGTTACGCAGCCAATCATGAAATACCTCGCTGGTAATGGTGATTTTGCATTGTTTACTAAAAAAGGTGCCCTCATCCCCCATTTTTCAAAGGTTAGGACAAGAAACTAGTTTTTATTTTTGTTTGGCCATAACCAAAGATCCTGTCTTAGCTAGACACAAAAAAAGACCCTGTTATTGTCGAATTTGGAGTAAATAATCACCAAATTACTGACCCACCCCCAACCCCTATATTTTCTTTGACCTGTCACTAAAGGCCACCCCTTCCCCCATGTTACATTTCGCCGCAACAAAAGGCTCTAGGTCTTAATCTTTGAATGTTCGTCATGCAATAGTGTCATTTACACTCCAGTGGATATAGACCTACGGGTACCCCCTCCCTGGGAATTACCGTATGTGAAATCCATAATGAAACCTAAAGTTCAAACTTCATGAACATGCATACCAGGCGCCTGCCCAGGGGGCTTTGGGGGCTCAAGCCCCCCGGGTCCCCAGAGGGTAAAAAAAGAGGGGAGAGAGGGGATGGGAGGCGAGGGGGAGGGAGGAGAGGAGGAGGGTAGAGGAGAGGAGAAAGGGAGGGGAGGAGGAGGAGGAGAGGAGGAGGGAGGGAAAAGCAGAGGCCGGGAGCTTTTATTAGTGTCTCTCACTTTATCTGTACGTCTCTGAACCATGTGAGTGTTTTATAACGAAAGTAAATATTGATAGCAAGGAGAGTTTTAGGTCATCCAGGCAAGTTAAAACCCAACAGCTCAGCCCTCTGAATCACCAGTGGCGAAACCAGGGGGACAGCCCCCCCCCCCCCCCCCCCCCCCCGATTGGCAAAAGAGTAAAAAGTAAAAGGAAGATAAGGAGGAAGGGTAACGAGCATAGACAGTGCAAAAGGGGAGTGGGCCCTCCCCCACCCATCATTGTCACGGTGGGGACAATCTCCCCCACCCCTCTCAAAAGAAGCCATTTTTTTGGCGCGAATTAGTTTCAATGTTTAACTATTCAAGCTTAACAATGGTTTCAGGAACGTTTTCTGGACCATTTTAGTGAAAAAACTATAATTTTTTGCGCACTTCGCGCGAGTTAGATTCAATGTTTCTTTATTCAAGTTATAAAAAGATGGCTTAATGGAAAGTTTTTGTGGAACATTTTTTTTTTTTAAATGATTGTTTGTACGCTCAGGGACGTTTTTCTGGAGCTTTTTAGTGTTAAAATAGCCATTTTTTTGCGCGCTCCGCGCGAATTGGTTTCAATGTTTAATTAAGCTTTATAACAACATGTTTCAGGAATGTTTTCTAGACCGTTTTAGTTAGCAAACTAGACAATTTTGCGCGTTTAGAGCGAATTGGTTTATCTTTTTATTATTTCAGCTTACATAAAATGGCTTCATGAACATTTTTCAGGACCAGTGTTAATATAACCAGTTATTGCACAAATTATTTTCAATGTTTTATTATTAAAGCTTAACATGATTGCGTCAGGAACGTTATCAGGACCATTTCAGCATTTGCAGCGCGCTGCGGAAAAAATAGGTGGAATGTTTTATTATTCAAGCTTAACAAGATGGCTTCAAGAACATTTTTCTAAACCGTTATTTTTACAATAGCAATTTTTTGCGCGCTCCGCGCGAATTATTTCTGTATTACTTGGCTAATCTAATATATTCAATTGGAACAAGATGGCTTCAGAAACGTTTTCTTGTCCTTTTTAGTGTTAAAATAGACATTTGTGGCGCGCTACGCGCAAATTAGTTTCACTGTTTAATCATCAGTCAAGCTTAACAACATGCCTTCAGGAACGGTTTGTTAAACCTTTCTTTTTACAATAGCCAAATTTTTCGCGCTACGCGAAAATCATTTTTAATTTATTCGCAATTTCAAAACCTTACGCCGTGTTGTTTGCTTTTGCAAAATTGAAGGGAAAAAAATCCAATTTTGAATGATAGGCCTATTGATAATAAGCCAATATTGATTGGAAATGAAGTTAAGGCTTTTAAATAAAATATTGGTCAAAATTACACACAAAATCGCACCAAATGGATTCTAAAATTTAAAAGAAATCCAATTCAAAGGGAGGGGGGGGGGCACATCCGCCCTCAGACCCCCCCCCCCTGGTTCGCGTTACCGCGGATAGCGGTGAGAACCAATGACATTTATTTTAAGCCCCCCCCCCCCCCGGTAAAAAAATCCTGCGCACGCCTATGCATATGATTTAGATAACTCATTTTGACAAACTGAAATAGAGCCAACTGTGGCGTATATATGCCTATGAGTGCCCCCCCCCCCCCCCCCCCCCCTCCCTGTGAAATGTGTGATATATACAAAATCCAAGCCAAAGTTCAAACTACATGCATAGATTAAAATAGCTTATTTTAGACAAACTAAAATATATAGAGCCACCTCCAGCGGAAATAGGCCGATAGGTGCATTAGGGAGATTATACATCACCTAACCCTAACCACACCAGTCACGACCTTTGACTTTAAATGTCAAAACTCTGAATTACATTCATTTACTTCGGTCTGAATGCAGTCAGCTTATAGGCCTAAGCACAGCACGTCAAATGTGAGAAAATAGAATTGTTCGACCTCCCCTTTATCCTCATGCCCAGCTTAGCCCCTCTCCACCCGATATCCTCCTTCCTTTGGTCCATTTGTCAGTCTGATTTTATTTGTTAATTCTAAGGATGCCAGAGCACTTTCTACCCTATCATCGCTCTCTCAAGCATGGCCAAAGATGGCTCTAGGCTTGGTATCGTATTCCTTTGATAATTTAATGGGTGGAACTAAAAGCCCAAAGAGAGACTGTTGAAAGTGGTTGTGTTAAAAGAAACTATGATTATGAACTTCAATTAGTTATAAAAAATAGTGATATTTTGTCAAATCAAAAGTTCAAATTTCGAAAAGTCACAGTATCCCTAGAGCAGATTTTAGTTTTAGTAGCCAAATTGGGGCTGAAAGTCAACATTAAGCAGCAAGACATGTGGCTTCTAACTTTGAACTCTAATTTGTTTTAAAAAATAGTGCTATTTAAGATTTTGTAAAAACAAAAGTTAAAATTTCGAGAGAGGTAACGACATAATATAATACCTCTGACCTCTTTTTTCAAGTCCATGTCAAATTAAAAGGGTAAAAGTCAACATATGTGGCAAGAAATGTGGCTATACGCAAGTACTAGCATCTTGACCAGTCCCTGTGCCAGTCTACCTGTCAAAAAAGATCGCAAAGTATACAGGTAACTGGAACGTAATGCGAATTTCGCGAGGGATACGTAGATTCGCGAAATTACTAAACTGTTTAAAATTTCCAGATAGCGAAATTAAATGCTCGGTAAAATAGTGGTGATTTTAAATTCTCGAAATATATTGTCCCGTGTGTGCTAGGTACTTCCCCCCCCCCCCTTCCGATCCCCGGCACCAACGAGTGGGAATTACCCGATTAGTCCGAAGTCATTGTTAAGATAGGTTTGCCGGTAAGTTCATACATGTTATACATTTTTAAAAATATACAAATCCCAGTTTTTATCATAATTAAGGGCGCATCCCTTAACATATTCTGCATGCCCCTTCAATATGGTTGGTATAGTGCGACGTTATTCAGAGTTTACCGATGATCCTTGATTTGAGCGTGGTGCGGTAGCCTACGTCTACGCAAATGTTCAGTGATTACTGATCGAGATATTAAGAGGAATAATGTAAATAACCAATGATGTGCCGTCAAATGAGTCTGACTGAGAATGAACCCGACCCGGACAAAAACCGCGATTTTGTTAGGCAAATTCCGAGAGGCTAGTTAAATAAAACCGCGATTTCCCGTGACTTTTTCTTGGCAACCAAAACCGATTAATCCTGCGAAAAATAAACTATATAAAATGTGAGAAATCGCGACGACGGAAAAATCACCCCCCAAATATCACTCTTAATAAAAACCTTTTAAAAGTGGAAGTACATTTGACAGTTAATGCAGTTTTGATGAGAAGAAATGATGATGTTAGGCGTTGACTCATCTTAAAAAGGAACATTCATCATTACTTCATTATTGCAGGAAATGATTGTAAAACAGTCAAATGTATCCCTTTGCGTTCCATATTAGGGCTGTCATTTCCTTCACAAGAGGGTCGACCAAATTATGGATTGCCATCGTCAACCTTTGTTGCACTCCTTCCTATCTGACTCCCATTGGGCCTCCTATAAACACGAAAGATTATGACCCCGAATATAATAATCCATCCCTGTATAAATTTGGATCCATCCTCAATACGGCAGAAACAGACAGCGCTCTTTATAGGTACACAATGGATGAAGCGGATTAAGAAAATGAAATCAGAAGAGAATGAAATTTGGCAACTCTATATTTTATTCATTCACCACTATGTAATGTTGCTAGGGTCATGTATGCCTTTTCCTGGCTTTACTAAAAACAGGCCTACGTATCTACCTACCAAACCACCCGCCCACCAACCCATCCAACCCATCCAACCACCTATACTCGTAATTACTGCATGCCAGTTTTAAAGTTCGGAAAACTTTCATCTGTACTTTGGCAACGCAGATAAATGTTATTGTAAGTATACAAATCTTCTCTATTCAAAAATATGTTTTTAGTTTATGCTGCTTAATACTTTACCTGAGCTATAAAGTTCAAATAGGTATCGACACCATTGCATTGATACAATTGTTTAAGGTTGACTGTACGCATGGTGATGCAATATATTACTTTGATGATGAGTATCGTTTGTTTAAGTCTTACTAATACAAGCGTATGCATGTGTCACCAGTTTATGATATGAAAATATTCATATCATAAAATCCTATCAAAGTATAAACATGTGCACAGTACTTGAAGATGACAATGACTTCGAGTTATAAACAATATATTAGTTTGCAATATGAAATGATATAATGTGTATTTAAATATACCCAATGTGACATCACGTGATGATATTTATATATGTACCTCCACCCCCAACGGGAAAAACGCAGTAACTACATTTTTGATGAACTGAGAAAAACGCAATTAGGGGAGGATGGGGTTACTGGTCCGGTTAAGCATATTTCATGATATAAAAGATTAAAACTCGTGTAAATATTTATGGAATTGCTATGAAAATATCACCCATGTAACTGTTTACATATAACATATAATCAATGTTAAAAATATCTTAAGAAAAGGCCAATTACCACTAACTGAAAACTTTACTTGGCACGGACCAGTTACCCCATCAGTGGGGCAACTGGTCCTATATCGTCAGCCTGCTTCGATAATTGCCTAACTCACTTTTCAGCATAATTGAGTTATTGCATAAATCATGACTTCATTACATTATGCACATGCTGTTATAATACCTAAGTCATTGACTAATCAAAAGTGTTGATAAATGAAGAGCTTTTTTTGCAAAAGGGCCACCAGACCACTCCAACATGTTACTCATTTTGCATTATTGAGTTTGCATTGACAAATCCGTGGAATTAATCAGATTATTGTATGGTTGTGTTCATCTGTTTCCATATGACTTGGATTAGTGCATTAGTGCATCCATGCACGCCAATTGAGGCATCAACAATACAAGCCTCATTCCACATAATGAATATCCATCCATTAATAATGCAAAATGAGTAACAGGTACACAGGTAACAGGTTTCATACTTTTGTTGTTTTCTAAGAACTAGAAAAAATGAGTTAGGCAATTATCGAAGCAGGCTGACGATATGTTCCAACGGTTAGAATACACAGAAATCAGTGAATGACAGCACGGAAACTAGGCAGTATTTTCTTTACAAACAAATGTTCATATTATTCAACATGTAAAAAGGATACATGTCTCATGAAACCCATGTTTTATACAGTTTTCGTGGTTAACGTGTAAATAGCAGTATACTAATGGTTTACATACATACATACTAGAGTTTATAACGCGCTTATTCAATGAAAGATCTAAACGCACAAAAACAAAAAACAAAACAGAACCGTTTACAAAGCAAGCGACATTTTCGACTGCACATTTATTAGATAAAACGGTATGAACCTAGTTAAATGGTTAAATGACTGTGATATTCAGATGCCCCTTACATTTGTCTATATATACCCCTTTCTTTAATGATTTTATTTACTTCATAAAATCATCATTTAGTACTTATAATAAACAATCTTAATATTTAGCCAACTTTTCATGTTAAAGGGAAGTTAGCCAATATGACAATGATGACCCAACGGTTAATATACACAAAAAGCAGTGGATACGTAAATCATGATATTTTGTCATTGCAAATACCTTTACAGACACCATTCATAATACCGAGGTTTTAAACCATTCTAAAGCAATTTCATGTCATATTGTAATCCTTCAGTAGCAGAAATAGTGGTATTAGATCCAAAATGCCCCAAAATATCTAAGAACTAGAAATAATGTGAATTATTTCATATTCTATTCACATTTCAATACCGAGTCAAGTTTTATTGACACTAACAACTAATTTTACAATTTTGATTAAGTTTTTGCAGGCGGACCAGTTGCCCATACCCCTTCGGACCACTTGCCACAACAAATGACTTAGCACTTTGTCGAGATGAAACATTATTCAAACACGCCTGTGACGTAATAAATTTTACGCCAAAATGTTTTAAAACATACCACAATTTTTCATAATAATCAATAACTCCATTACACAGATTTCTGTAGCCAGCGAGTATCTTTGAATTCGCAAATATTACGGCGTTCGGGTCCTACAAGTAGACGAGTATCTTTAGATAAAATAAGAAATGGTGTACTTTGTTATTTACAAATTCATAAACTAATAACTCTACCAAATAAATACCCGTGATAATGATTTAAGTTGAAGCATTATTTAAATAGTAATATTGATCGCAACTCCAAACCACCAATGTCCCAACTCAGCAATGTGCGCCATTTTACGGTCATTTCAACCACAACCTATGGTTTTAATCATATTTCGGAAAGTCCATAAGCACACTACAATATAGCACCCATCAAATGCAATATGCACCTAGCATCTTAAGACGACTGTACTGCATGTATATATTTACTGTTGCATATCTGTCAATCATATGAAGTACATTAAACATGATCTAAACCCATCTTCATATATCGCCCATACTATCTGTGAATTTTCAATCAGTCACTCAAGGAGGTGGCTTCAAAGATCTGGAGAATATCACATGTGTAAATACCCTAAAGTTCCAAATGTTTTGGATTGTAGAAGGTAAGGATATATGTCAAGTTTCAACAAAAGTCGTACTGTTCAAAAGAAAGCAGTATGCCCATACAATTACAAAATCCTTCATTTCGGACCAGTTGCCCCTCGGACCAGTTGCCCCATATTCCCCTATGTGTTTATTGCAGTGCCTCTAAAGAGTTTATTTCATTCAAGACATAACTATGGTACAAGTACTGGTAATACAACCATCTTTATTCATACGTACTTATCAACATAATTATATTTGTTTATTTTCTTTGTGCTATTAGACAAAAGTAGATTCGGCAGTTTCCCAAATGAAAAACGCAGTATCAATAGTATCATAGAGTTGTAAATAATTCTATAGTCTTATTCTTGATCCGTAAAAGGAACAATAACATGTTTTCGGAGCTATCCCCACCCCACCAACACACCCACGAAATTTGGGGATGTCACGCCAAAAATACAGTTTTTGAATGTTTTTCGGTGTTTCTGGAGATCCAGCTTTGTTTTAAAATAGATTTTTAAAATAATTATAGCATTGTAAAGATATTTACATTGACAAATGATCCTAATAAATGGACAATATTTATATGATTTTAAATAATAAAGCAATATGTAAAGTTTCCTACTTCCCAAAGTAAAAACGCAGTAACTACAAATGTGTCTAATTCCCAAAGGAAACACGCAGTATCTACAATACAACATTGTGTTAGCAATTTTTATGATATCAAGTGTTGTAAGTATACGGGTAAATAACACTTCCGTCTCATTCTTGAACCTTAACAGAAATAATTGAGAAGTCTCTTGAGCTATCCCAACCCCAACCACACACACCAGGAAGAATTTGGGGATATCATGAAAAAATTACTGGTTTGTTTTTCGGTGTAAATATCCAATTTTGTTTTAAAATAGATCTTTAAGATAATTAGTGTATTGTAAAAATATTTAATTTGACTAATTAACCAAATAAATTCATACTATCAATTTGATTTTGAGTAATAAAGCAATTATGTGGATATATGATCATTGTAGATACTGCGTTTTTACTTTGGGAATTAGACACATTTTTAGTTACTGCGTTTTTACTTTGGGAAGTAGAAAAATGTATGTAGATACTGCATTTTCTGAAATGAAAAAAAAAGAGTTGGTCATGTAATGGCATTGACGGACTAGACACCTGTAAAATCACACAATTTATGAAATTCTTTCACGTTACTTTTACTATTTCTTTTAAGCATTACAAATATATTCTTATTCCAAAATTTGATTGACATCGCGAACAGCAACAATACAAGTGAAATGTGCCCATCGAACATAATTCACTTTTGAATTCAGGGAGTCTTTACTAAATGCTATATTGGTGTCAACAGATTAATAATGCGGTATACCAGATAATTTTCAGTAAGCAATTTACTTAATTTCAAACTAATAGTCTCTGTATAATGTCGTAGCTGCTTAATTCCAGTGTTATAATTGTCGAGTAACTACTCTCCCTACTCCACCGTTTTAGTTGAAGCTTACCATTTCTACCACTACTGCTCTATTGTCATTTCCGGTTTTGGAATCACTCGTGTTGAAACCATTACGTTCCCTACTTTTATATCGGCGCCATCCCCATATGGCTGCCATAATCACGGCTACACACACTACAAGTACAAGTACAATGATGACACTAACTGTAATTATCGTAGAGTTCGTACCTGGCAGCGCTGAAAGACAGTTATGAATTTACTGAATTTACTGATACTACGAGGGTTGGTCATTAAGTTATGAAAGTGATGGTATGGGAGGCATGAGTAATTCTATTGAGCGACAGTGTGATCAATATAAAGTATGAACCTCTGTCTATCAAACAATGCATTTTTGGAGTTTTAAGTATGAACTATGACGTCACAGCATAAGCTTAAATTAAGTACACTCTGGACCAAATAACACTTGGTACAGAGTAAGAACACACAATAATCTTTGTTTGACATTCTTTTTTAGATCTTAATTCCTTAATACAAAAAAGTAGGGACCATCTCAAATACGTTTTTATTCAGAAAAATCAGCAAAAATAAACCATAGAAAACAACAAAGGACAGATAACAATGGAGGGATTAAAATTGAATCAATTGTGTGTGATGTAATGCAACAATAGTGGGGATTTCAAAAGGAGCTGATCATAAAAATTCCTCAAACCATTGGAATTATGTGACGATTACTCTAACATTACACATCTAGTAGCTCTAAAGATAGCAATAATAAGAGAGGTTGTGGCAGCCATATTTGATTGATGCGTTCATGTGTCTACAGTCTTGCCACATGTTTTGCCACATATGTTGAATTTTAGCCCTCCATTGGGCTAATTTTTAAATTTTAAATCTGCTCCAGTGATACTAAATTTGAACTTTTGATTTCAAAAAATCTGAAAATAGTACTATTTTATAAATCAAATTGAAGTTCAAACATTAAATTTCTTAACCCAAAAACTTTCAAAAGGCGCTCTTTGGGCACTTATAGTTTCACCCAAGAATTACTTCAGAATCATTTTGCTGGACTACATCACATGTATTGAAAACCTATTGTAACGGGGTTTTTTCTGTAAAATGTTTATACATTTTAATTGATAATACAATCAGGTACAAATACAGATGTGTTTGTCTTCGGATTAATTTTGTTTGATTGCATCACTTTGTTTCGTTTGTGATAAGTGTGTATTTATGTACCTCCTAGATCCGTTATGCATTTGACATCAGAGTCGGGTATCGCAGCATTCCCTTTGCCTGCACTTGTCTCCGCAGATATTTCGAAGGAGTATTCTGAATAAGCAATTAGGTCTTTCATTGTGTATTCATTTCGAAATACATTTCCTGCAACATTATCAGATCCTGGCGTTGCTACACCACTATTTTCGCGACCAATGACAGTGTTACCGATCTAAAGAAACGAGGGAAATGTCAGCAGCAGCAAATGTATACAATTGTTGACATTCCTTTTTTGTTGTAAAGGGATGAAATAGGTTGCATATGGATTGGCCGTTGCAGTTTAAATAATCTAAAGTTTGATCAGATTCAAATTGGCGAAGCCTCCTTACCGAAGCGAATGAATACAGAAGGATGCGGGAGCGCACGATATCAACAACAGCATTTAGCACCATACGCGTAACAATTGGGTGCCACTAATACCGCTTGCGCGTGGCCATAATCTCGCGCGTACGCTTGGATTTCATTTGCTCGCGGAGAAATAAAAACTGAATATTTCTCGTCAATTTGGAATTGATTCAACTAACATGGCACAAACCACGCACCATAATCGAGGTCATCGATTCTCATTAAAACGGTCGAAAAAGTCGACATTCGTCAGAAAAACTACTCCTCCCACTTTCATTGTAAATTGATGATCATAAGGATTTATGTCAATAAAAACCAACGGAGCTAACTTGTGGTGGAGCGGTTCTAGTATGAAAGTGACATGATTGGTTGTTAAGGGTTGAACTATTTTGCCATTTTCGACCAGCTAATTAACATAATCTCTGCATAGCTTAAAGTTCATTTGCCTCGTCTTTACATTTATGATACCTCAGGACTCAATTCTGAATATACATCGACTTTCTAGAAAGCATCGAGAAAGCGGAATGAATATAAGTTATGTACTGATTTTACGTTAACTTACAATGTATCTTATGATATCGCCTTTAAGTTCGTCGGGAGTACGCCATGATACTGTGCATGTCATCACCATTAACAACGTTTACATCAGTAGGAGGTGAAGGGGTTAGATTAACGAAAAAGACATAACGATAAAGAAGATCCGGTGAGTACATATTAATAAATATAATTATTTGAGAATGATATTAATATCTGCCCATGTCTTTGTCAGTGTAACTCACAACAACACGGGTCATACCTGTATTATGCTGGCTTCATTTTATTTGTTTTCTATTGTTTTGAAATGTCTTTTTTTCGAACTTGAGCCATACATTAGAATGTGCATATAACCTATATTTTATTCAATCATCAGTAACTAAGTTTAGCCAATGTACGTTACGATCAGATTAACGCATTCAACTGTTCAACTAAATACATTTCTTCAATCACTATTAAAGATGAAAGGATTTTTCCTAAAATTGAACTTACGTAATTCTGGCGTTATTAAGATTAAATCTTCTGATGGATCACCTAGGTATGTATTACCATATTCCTTATTTGCAGGGAGGCCGGTCACTGTATACTCTGTCCCTGGAATCAAGCCATCAACTAACAAATTTGACTGATTTCCTGCAGCTGTCATAAGTGCATTTAAACATTGTTCTAAGAAAAAAAACCTTATATACACTTTAAAAAAATAGGTGAATGCATGCATAGTTGTTCGCGCGTATTATGCATTCAGATGACGCCCCGGAAAGAATGCAGTAGCCAATTACGGCATTACGCCGTAGACAATTACTGTTTACCATTATTACTAAGATGGTGAGAAGGTAGAATAACAGATCTAACAGAGATTATGATTGAATTTCTGATATAAACTGTTTATTGTTTGTATACGCTTATGCTTGTACAAATACCAATAAGCCATTCACAAAACATCTGTCATCAAATCTTTTTGTTTAAATTTGTTATCTAACAAAAGCACAATACTTACTTTGTCTTCCAATTGGTTGATTATTATCATATTTCAACTCAACGAGAAAGTAAGCTATTGGTCCATTGGTAACAATTGGATCATCCCACATAACAACAGCATAATAAGACAATCTGTTGTCCACTCGAACGTTCTTGGATATTCCAGGTGCTTAGAAAAACATAATAATGACATTGTCATCAGAATGACTACAGGTTGTGCATGAGATATCAGGCCAGGAAAATTCAATTTATCAGAAATATCATCCTAATAATTGTCTTATTATCGCTTTCTTAACAAAACTATGGAAACCAATATAAGTTTATATGCTGTTAAGAAGAAATAACAGATGTTTACATTCAGTAATTTGCACTTACTCGATTGATGTGTCCTAACTTCTCTATCGGACACAAGATTGTTTCTAGCTCCAACTCAACAAGGTAATCAGTGTATGGACCCAGACCTGTGAATAGTATACATGGTGCGATCATCTCTGTAGCGTAGCTAAGGGGTGTAAGGGGGGTGCTGCCCCCCCCCCCCCCCCCACTAGATGACATCTACGTCAAGATTACCACCAAATGCCACTGTCCATTCAATTTTTAAGCTATCTCTGTTCGTTCTAAAATAAATGAGGAAAATTATTAAATCTAAAATTAAAGCACAATTTACATGCACAGATATAAGTAAGGTATTCATGCTGTCAGGCATTAGTGGCAACATAAACTGATCGTAGTAGTAACGATGCTAAATAAATGCCTTTTTTAAGTTTTGCATATTTTGGGTAAATGTTCCTATAAAGGTGTTTGGCAAGTTCACTTGTGCCTCTCATTAATTGAAATTATTGATGGGTGTTTAAATCAAAGGAAAATAAACTCTTTTCTACAGAGTTTGGAGACCCACATTGTTTACGTTTTTATTTATTTATGTCATTATTTAAAAGGAAACAAAATTGACAAAAATAAAACAACACAAATAAAACCAACAGACCGAACCTATCCCAGAGGTCCATCCAATTTGTTGCTGCCTTTATGGGTACATTTCATTCTGCATCAGATTCCTTGCTCTAGTGCACTGCAGCTGGGAGTCGCGCGCACCCAAACATTACTGTTCCCTTCACAAATATCTCCTACTATGATCGCCCGGGATTCTACTGAGTACTACCAGCATAGCCTTCAAATTGGGTGTCGTTATGAAGGGTAATAGGTGATTATAAAATAAGGACACATTTTGTGTGAGAGTAACATACAAAATGGTATAAAATGGAAAAAATGTCAGTTCACTTGTGCCTCTCATTAATTGAAATTATTGATGGGTGTTTAAATCAAAGGAAAATAAACTCTTTTCTACAGAGTTTGGAGACCCACATTGTTTACGTTTTTATTTATTTATGTCATTATTTAAAAGGAAACAAAATTGACAAAAATAAAACAACACAAATAAAACCAACAGACCGAACCTATCCCAGAGGTCCATCCAATTTGTTGCTGCCTTTATGGGTACATTTCATTCTGCATCAGATTCCTTGCTCTAGTGCACTGCAGCTGGGAGTCGCGCGCACCCAAACATTACTGTTCCCTTCACAAATATCTCCTACTATGATCGCCCGGGATTCTACTGAGTACTACCAGCATAGCCTTAAAATTGGGTGTCGTTATGAAGGGTAATAGGTGATTATAAAATAAGGACACATTTTGTGTGAGAGTAACATACAAAATGGTATAAAATGGAAAAAATGTCACGATCAAAATCCGTTTAAATATATATATGGATCAATGGTTAAATAATACAAATATCACAATTCTAGCGTCAAATATCTGTGGCGTACTACTGTGATCCTGGCTTTTGTAAATGTAAATCACAGGTTCGATTCCCGTATTTCCCTTTTTTTCTCTATTTTTTTCTTCTTCAAAAACGATTTTAATGACTTTAGTGACTTTAATGAAATAATGTATGTCAATTTCTATGAACTACAGTATGGTATTAACATTAATCAATCGATTTGAAATTGTAAAAATGAAATTGTGACTTTACCTTACATTTTGGATTGTCACTTCTTCAATATTTAACCGATCCTAGCGTGCAATATCTCATATTCAACTTCTCAACAAGTTTATGATTTATTGTTTTTGGGTAGGATATATATTTTTAGAGTTAAAAGTCCATTCATTACCGGTATAGTTACTTTTTTTGATGACTGTATCCATCATTACAAGTACATGTATAACTTGCGATGATCACATCACATTCATCAGTATTTGAATAACATTAGATTAGATATGAGAATCAAGCAAGCACAGAAAAGTATCACACGATGGCAAATACTTGCATGAATGAGTCTTGTTTATAATCGGATGAAAGACAATGCATTGATCATTATAGTGGGTCATCCGATCTTCCATTAGAAATGAGATTTTGTCAATTGTTATCACAGTAAAGTCCATATAATTTTCATTATACCTAGTAAAATGTTAGCCATGAGAAGGGTTTCGTGTTATAAGAGAAAAGTGGTGATTTATCATTACAAGTGGTAAACCCCCCAAATGTCTGTGCGCAAGTGCGCAAACATAAGGCTAATTATTAGCGCATCTTTGCTCTCAACATGAGAACCACTGGCGTTATTCAACTCAAATTTAGAAATAACGATGTGGTGTGCCTTCATGTAGTATGGAGAATTCAGTATTACAAAGTTGAGTTACACAAGTATTTGTATCAAGTTGATCTATATAATATATACAGGAATAGGAGTATCATGCAAGCTTGGAAATGCATAAAGATGATAGAAAATTAATTTGAAGTTGTTAATAAATGCATATTTATTAATAATAACAATACCAATCAGATTGACGTTCGATACAAGACACGTGAACCCTTAACATGGATTCCTGCAGGGTGGCAACAAATACATGTAGTTGTTTTGTTATATGTATTGCAAGCATACCTGTATAATTGAACTGCATCCATCTAAATCTAAACGGGTTAGTTAGATAAACGAGTGAGTATGGTGCAGGTTGCTTACAAAGAAGTGTACAGTACAACTATCGATAGGCAAGTGACAGAACTGTAATTATTAACATTTAGCACTGGTAGTAAGCACATACAGATCACAGTTATGTGTCTTTTACGAGGGGCAGTCAAACAATAATGAAAGTGATCATGGTATGGGATGCATGAGTGATTTTATTGAGAGGATAATGTGATCAATACAAAGTATGAACCGTTGTCTTTCAAGCAATACAGTTTTGGATTTTTAAGTGTGAACTATGACGTCATAGCATTGTCTCAAAGTAAGTACACTTGGGACACTGCTCAATCAGTTATTTGGCGGAAAATTTTAATTGCTTTTATCATGAAACACGTGGTAAGAATATTGCATAACATGACATCAGAAGCAGGTAAATCGCATAAATAAGATACAAAAGACAAAAACTTTAATCCCTGTGTAATTTAGAATGTGTAGTATAAGAGGAAAAAGTAAGGAGAAGCAATTGAATAAAAGGTATACAAATATCAGAGAATCATTTCATCAGGAATCCAAGGAAGATTAATAATAAAATTTCATAGAAAAATTCCAAATTTGAACTCACTGTTCCAGACAGTTTCGACGTCCGTTCGGATGTCTTTATCAATGGTGTATGACCGCTGATCCAGTGTTACCAGAAGATGTTGATTTTCTGGTGACGTCACGTGATGATTTTGATGACGTAATTATGGACAATCTACTGTAAAAACTATTCGTGACTACGAAAACAACGTACGCAAAATTTCGCGCCATAGGAATCACTTAGTGTTTACATTACGGTGTCGCGATGAAGGATTGACCCCACCGAGTCTTCAACTCAAATGTCCGATTAATACGTCTAAAGCGAGGGATATCATCAATAAAGCGAAGAAAGACCTTGTAAGAGAACGGATCAGAGTAATCAACAATAAACTCGACAATCTAAAGGCTAAAAGTACATCTTTTGAGAATGAAATAACACGCTTACTTCCGGAAAGTGACCTCAGCAATGTGACCCAACATATCGCAAAATCTCGCGAGAAAGAATTCCAGAAAACAAAATGTCGTCATGTTGCCAAATTAGATCGTTTGGTTCACAAGGAGGAAAAGAAAAACAACCGTAGCAATGGATTTAATCGAGACCCGGAAAATACGGACTTGAGCGGTAAGCAACTCAAAAAGTGGGTCGTAAATCTATCAAAGTACAAGCTCAACAAGGACGAGCAAAATGTACTCGCTTTGGGCCTTAATTTCAGCCCTACCGCTACAGAAATTCCGATCGACGATTTTATCGTTGCTACAGAAAAGGCCTGTTGGAGTCTACCGGACAACGAGCGAATTACTGTCAGAGCGAAAGTCACAGGAGCGCTCCAGTCAGCTAAGTTACCGAAGTCTAATGTCACTAGCAAGCAACGTAAGGCCCTTAATAATCTGGCAAAAAACAAGGATGTTCTCATCATGGGAGCTGATAAGGGTAGAGCAGTCGTTATCATGGACAAAACGGATTATGACAAAAAACTACAGACAATGTTAGCTGATGAAAAAACTTACCAAAAATTAGACAAGGACCCAACGCCAAAGTACAAGCGTAAACTCATCGGTATGCTCTCCAAACTTAAGAAAGACAACAAAATTGATGAGGCACAATACAAGCACCTATATCCAACCACGGAATATGTCCCGCGAATTTACGCCACTCCGAAAATACACAAACCGAATGTACCGCTGAGACCTGTAGTGGATTACACCGGATCAATAGGATATGCTACTTCACGCGCATTATCAGACATATTATCTCCTCTAGTAGGCAACACTCCACGACATGTAAAGAACTCGCATGACCTAGCGGAGGAGATGACTGAAATTTACATTGAAGAAGATGAGAATTTTCTCTCGCATGATGTAATCGCGTTGTTTACCAATGTGCCGATCCAGAAAGCTTTGGAGGTCATTAAACAAAGGCTTACTGATGATGACACTCTCAAATCACGAACTAATCTCACAGTCGAGGATATTGTTGAGTTACTGGAGTTTATACTCACTACTACCTATTTCACGTCGCGAGGGCAAATTTACTGTCAAAAGTTCGGTACCGCGATGGGCAGCCCGGTGTCCCCCATCATAGCCAATATCATCATGGAACATTTAGAGGACATAGCTATTGCAACAGCTCCGCTTGACTGCAAACCTAGATTTTTCAAACGGTATGTGGATGACATCCTGGAAATTGTAAACAAAGGCACTGAAGACAAGCTCACGGACCATCTCAACAATGTCGACGAGACCGGTAATCTCAAGTTTACATACGAGAAAGAACAGGAGGGAAAAATAGCGTTCCTGGACACACTCATCGTACGCAAACCAGATGGCAGTGTGAAGCTCCTAGTTTACAGAAAGCCCACACACACTAACCAATATCTGAACTTCGAATCGGCCCATCCGCTGCATCACAAACTAGGTGTTATCCGCACTTTGTTAGACAGGAAAGACAAAATTGTCACAGAACCAGAAGACAAGATCGCTGAGGAAGAAATCATCAGGTCAGCCCTCAAGCAATGTGGATACCCGCAATGGTCGATTGACAAAGTAAAGAAAGCGAGACAACAGCCTAAGAAAAAGGACAGTAAAAATGCCAAAAGTGAGAACAAAACTCTAACTAACGTCACTCTACCGTATATAGCCGGGGTCACGGAAAAGGTACAGCGAATCTTCAGAAAACACAACATAGGTTCTGCAGTAAAACCACACACCAGCCTCCGGAATATATTAGTGCACGCGAAAGACAAACAGGACAATGAGGACAAAGCAGGCGTGGTCTATGAGATCCCTTGTCAGAACTGTGACAAGACGTACATAGGCGAGACAGGCCGCCGGTTCGGCACCCGCAAAAAGGAACATAAAACTGAAACGGACAAAATGACCGACCGCAAATTCACCCGCACGGCAAGGAAAGACTCTCAAAACATAGAGATGAAGTCTTCCATCGCAGACCACGCTGCTACGGAAAACCACTTAATAAATTGGGACAATACAAACATTCTCGCGAGGGACGACGCCAGAAATACCAGATGGATCAGAGAATCCATTTGGATCCGTCGAAAAGCCAATAATGACATGAAACAGCACCTAATGAATGGCGACGAGGGGGCCTACCAACTTAGTCACCTGTACGACCCATTGATCCGGATTACGTCATCAAAATCATCACGTGACGTCACCAGAAAATCAACATCTTCTGGTAACACTGGATCAGCGGTCATACACCATTGATAAAGACATCCGAACGGACGTCGAAACTGTCTGGAACAGTGAGTTCAAATTTGGAATTTTTCTATGAAATTTTATTATTAATTATACAAATATCAGTATTTCAAATTGCTAATTTTCATTTAAAAATGTCCAGTCAGTGAATCACTAATATTGCGGAAAATCAAACAATTTAGGAAAAAGTTCAAGCAATTAACCAGTTTGGAAGATTCCATATGATAGTTAACTAATTATCTGAACTGATTCGCATGAAAAAATGCGCATGCGCAGACTGCAGATAATTTTGAAACGAGCCCAAAATGGCTAAAATCATGAAATTTACCAGATAAAAGCTAACTGTGCCTTCAAATTCTAATCAGAAATAATGAAAAATGCTTAAATCAATGTGTAAACATATTGTGATAGTCAAAATGAAGATATACAGGAATGTATCAATCAAAGATGGCTGTCACAACCTCTCTTATTACTGTTATCTTTAGAGCCACTAGATATGTATTGTGTACTTAATCGTCATATAATTTCAATGGTTTGAGGACATTTTATGAACAGCTCCTTTTGAAATCCCCACTATTATTGCTTTACACCCCACAACAAATTTATTGAATTATAATCCCTCCATTGTTCTTTATCCTTTGTTGTTTTCTAAGGTATATTATTGCGGATTTTGCTAAATAAAAGCGTATTTGAGATGGTCCCTTCTTGTTCGTATTAAAGCATTCAGATCTAAAAAGAGTGTCAAACAGAGATAAGTGTGCATTCTAACTATGTGCCAAGTGTTATCTGTTTTTATGCTTGCATTGCCGAGATACACGCAAATGTATCAATCAACCCATATTCAACATATTACATATCCAGCCAAATAATTGACAGATTTCAGTCAGTGTCTGAAACCTATTGTGTTTATGTTAATGACGTTACATAACCAAAGGTATCTAACAATCCAAAAGTGTATTGTTTGAAAGACAAAGGTTCATACTTTGTATTGATCACATTATCCCCACAATAGAATCACTCATGCATCCCATACCATGATTACTTTCATTATTTATTGACTGCCCCTCGTATATAAATATGTTTGTAATCCGAAGTATACTAATCATGCTAATCGAAGGTTCTTGAAGTTGATGGAGACATCAATCGTTATCAAAAATAACATATTTGTGGATTATTTTCATACCTCAACAAGTGAAACCATCTCCCATGTATCCGTCATTACAAGTACAAGTAAGACTGCCTTTGTTGTTATCCCAGATGGCATAAGCATCATGTGGAGTTGACGGATTAAATTCATCTATATCTGTAAGGGTTAGATAGTAGTATCGTGCAGGTTAGAATGATACAACGGTGTAAGTTATTCAATGGTTAGACACATGTAAAGATTCAATTTACAAAATAAACTGTAGGAGTAATTTGTCCTTCGCCTATTGACGCATTCCCAGAACACCACGGGAACCTCGTGTTGGTAATCTCGTTGCGCAGTATGTAGTGTCCAACCAAAAAATCCTAGCGGCAGCACAGGTTTATCCTAGCGGCAGTGAGAGCACATTGTTGGAGTTTCTATGACTACTTTTGACCTCCTGATAGTTTGATTCCCGCAAGAACCTGCCTGGTGATAAGATGAGGGAATATCATGCTAGGTGCAACTCTGCACAGTTTTACACAAGGATCAACTAAGAATAAAGTAGGTTAATAACATATATGATACGTTGCATCTCATTGTATGTGAATATAAAATACTAGTCAAGTGTTCTTGTATTGAGATACACAATATTGTATTACACCATAAAGTATCCAACGTTTCGGTCGAGAGACCTTGTTAACACGGAGTGGAGAATGTGTGCGAATGTGCGGATATGCACTGACGCACAGACGCACACACTTTCCACGTAAAGATGAAATGCAAAAGAAAGAAATTAAAAGAGGAGATAAAGATATAATTGAGGTGCACAGAAATACCACGAAAACTTCGTGCTGGTGACTCCCGCTCACGCTCTTTCAGTCCATCTCGTTGCGAAATAACACGAGATCATATTATGTGATCTCAAACAGAATAAATTGAGGAGCGTGATCAACTTTGCTTCGTGGATTTGGTACTCGGCTGAATTTGAGTCTCAGTGGCAGCGAGAGGAAGTTCCTGTTGCTATTTGACTATTTTTTTCCTTCTGATCGTTTCATTATTTAAAAGGAAACAAAATTGACAAAAATAAAACAACACAAATAAAACCAACAGACCGAACCTATCCCAGAGGTCCATCCAATTTGTTGCTGCCTTTATGGGTACATTTCATTCTGCATCAGATTCCTTGCTCTAGTGCACTGCAGCTGGGAGTCGCGCGCACCCAAACATTACTGTTCCCTTCACAAATATCTCCTACTATGATCGCCCGGGATTCTACTGAGTACTACCAGCATAGCCTTCAAATTGGGTGTCGTTATGAAGGGTAATAGGTGATTATAAAATAAGGACACATTTTGTGTGAGAGTAACATACAAAATGGTATAAAATGGAAAAAATGTCAGTTCACTTGTGCCTCTCATTAATTGAAATTATTGATGGGTGTTTAAATCAAAGGAAAATAAACTCTTTTCTACAGAGTTTGGAGACCCACATTGTTTACGTTTTTATTTATTTATGTCATTATTTAAAAGGAAACAAAATTGACAAAAATAAAACAACACAAATAAAACCAACAGACCGAACCTATCCCAGAGGTCCATCCAATTTGTTGCTGCCTTTATGGGTACATTTCATTCTGCATCAGATTCCTTGCTCTAGTGCACTGCAGCTGGGAGTCGCGCGCACCCAAACATTACTGTTCCCTTCACAAATATCTCCTACTATGATCGCCCGGGATTCTACTGAGTACTACCAGCATAGCCTTAAAATTGGGTGTCGTTATGAAGGGTAATAGGTGATTATAAAATAAGGACACATTTTGTGTGAGAGTAACATACAAAATGGTATAAAATGGAAAAAATGTCACGATCAAAATCCGTTTAAATATATATATGGATCAATGGTTAAATAATACAAATATCACAATTCTAGCGTCAAATATCTGTGGCGTACTACTGTGATCCTGGCTTTTGTAAATGTAAATCACAGGTTCGATTCCCGTATTTCCCTTTTTTTCTCTATTTTTTTCTTCTTCAAAAACGATTTTAATGACTTTAGTGACTTTAATGAAATAATGTATGTCAATTTCTATGAACTACAGTATGGTATTAACATTAATCAATCGATTTGAAATTGTAAAAATGAAATTGTGACTTTACCTTACATTTTGGATTGTCACTTCTTCAATATTTAACCGATCCTAGCGTGCAATATCTCATATTCAACTTCTCAACAAGTTTATGATTTATTGTTTTTGGGTAGGATATATATTTTTAGAGTTAAAAGTCCATTCATTACCGGTATAGTTACTTTTTTTGATGACTGTATCCATCATTACAAGTACATGTATAACTTGCGATGATCACATCACATTCATCAGTATTTGAATAACATTAGATTAGATATGAGAATCAAGCAAGCACAGAAAAGTATCACACGATGGCAAATACTTGCATGAATGAGTCTTGTTTATAATCGGATGAAAGACAATGCATTGATCATTATAGTGGGTCATCCGATCTTCCATTAGAAATGAGATTTTGTCAATTGTTATCACAGTAAAGTCCATATAATTTTCATTATACCTAGTAAAATGTTAGCCATGAGAAGGGTTTCGTGTTATAAGAGAAAAGTGGTGATTTATCATTACAAGTGGTAAACCCCCCAAATGTCTGTGCGCAAGTGCGCAAACATAAGGCTAATTATTAGCGCATCTTTGCTCTCAACATGAGAACCACTGGCGTTATTCAACTCAAATTTAGAAATAACGATGTGGTGTGCCTTCATGTAGTATGGAGAATTCAGTATTACAAAGTTGAGTTACACAAGTATTTGTATCAAGTTGATCTATATAATATATACAGGAATAGGAGTATCATGCAAGCTTGGAAATGCATAAAGATGATAGAAAATTAATTTGAAGTTGTTAATAAATGCATATTTATTAATAATAACAATACCAATCAGATTGACGTTCGATACAAGACACGTGAACCCTTAACATGGATTCCTGCAGGGTGGCAACAAATACATGTAGTTGTTTTGTTATATGTATTGCAAGCATACCTGTATAATTGAACTGCATCCATCTAAATCTAAACGGGTTAGTTAGATAAACGAGTGAGTATGGTGCAGGTTGCTTACAAAGAAGTGTACAGTACAACTATCGATAGGCAAGTGACAGAACTGTAATTATTAACATTTAGCACTGGTAGTAAGCACATACAGATCACAGTTATGTGTCTTTTACGAGGGGCAGTCAAACAATAATGAAAGTGATCATGGTATGGGATGCATGAGTGATTTTATTGAGAGGATAATGTGATCAATACAAAGTATGAACCGTTGTCTTTCAAGCAATACAGTTTTGGATTTTTAAGTGTGAACTATGACGTCATAGCATTGTCTCAAAGTAAGTACACTTGGGACACTGCTCAATCAGTTATTTGGCGGAAAATTTTAATTGCTTTTATCATGAAACACGTGGTAAGAATATTGCATAACATGACATCAGAAGCAGGTAAATCGCATAAATAAGATACAAAAGACAAAAACTTTAATCCCTGTGTAATTTAGAATGTGTAGTATAAGAGGAAAAAGTAAGGAGAAGCAATTGAATAAAAGGTATACAAATATCAGAGAATCATTTCATCAGGAATCCAAGGAAGATTAATAATAAAATTTCATAGAAAAATTCCAAATTTGAACTCACTGTTCCAGACAGTTTCGACGTCCGTTCGGATGTCTTTATCAATGGTGTATGACCGCTGATCCAGTGTTACCAGAAGATGTTGATTTTCTGGTGACGTCACGTGATGATTTTGATGACGTAATTATGGACAATCTACTGTAAAAACTATTCGTGACTACGAAAACAACGTACGCAAAATTTCGCGCCATAGGAATCACTTAGTGTTTACATTACGGTGTCGCGATGAAGGATTGACCCCACCGAGTCTTCAACTCAAATGTCCGATTAATACGTCTAAAGCGAGGGATATCATCAATAAAGCGAAGAAAGACCTTGTAAGAGAACGGATCAGAGTAATCAACAATAAACTCGACAATCTAAAGGCTAAAAGTACATCTTTTGAGAATGAAATAACACGCTTACTTCCGGAAAGTGACCTCAGCAATGTGACCCAACATATCGCAAAATCTCGCGAGAAAGAATTCCAGAAAACAAAATGTCGTCATGTTGCCAAATTAGATCGTTTGGTTCACAAGGAGGAAAAGAAAAACAACCGTAGCAATGGATTTAATCGAGACCCGGAAAATACGGACTTGAGCGGTAAGCAACTCAAAAAGTGGGTCGTAAATCTATCAAAGTACAAGCTCAACAAGGACGAGCAAAATGTACTCGCTTTGGGCCTTAATTTCAGCCCTACCGCTACAGAAATTCCGATCGACGATTTTATCGTTGCTACAGAAAAGGCCTGTTGGAGTCTACCGGACAACGAGCGAATTACTGTCAGAGCGAAAGTCACAGGAGCGCTCCAGTCAGCTAAGTTACCGAAGTCTAATGTCACTAGCAAGCAACGTAAGGCCCTTAATAATCTGGCAAAAAACAAGGATGTTCTCATCATGGGAGCTGATAAGGGTAGAGCAGTCGTTATCATGGACAAAACGGATTATGACAAAAAACTACAGACAATGTTAGCTGATGAAAAAACTTACCAAAAATTAGACAAGGACCCAACGCCAAAGTACAAGCGTAAACTCATCGGTATGCTCTCCAAACTTAAGAAAGACAACAAAATTGATGAGGCACAATACAAGCACCTATATCCAACCACGGAATATGTCCCGCGAATTTACGCCACTCCGAAAATACACAAACCGAATGTACCGCTGAGACCTGTAGTGGATTACACCGGATCAATAGGATATGCTACTTCACGCGCATTATCAGACATATTATCTCCTCTAGTAGGCAACACTCCACGACATGTAAAGAACTCGCATGACCTAGCGGAGGAGATGACTGAAATTTACATTGAAGAAGATGAGAATTTTCTCTCGCATGATGTAATCGCGTTGTTTACCAATGTGCCGATCCAGAAAGCTTTGGAGGTCATTAAACAAAGGCTTACTGATGATGACACTCTCAAATCACGAACTAATCTCACAGTCGAGGATATTGTTGAGTTACTGGAGTTTATACTCACTACTACCTATTTCACGTCGCGAGGGCAAATTTACTGTCAAAAGTTCGGTACCGCGATGGGCAGCCCGGTGTCCCCCATCATAGCCAATATCATCATGGAACATTTAGAGGACATAGCTATTGCAACAGCTCCGCTTGACTGCAAACCTAGATTTTTCAAACGGTATGTGGATGACATCCTGGAAATTGTAAACAAAGGCACTGAAGACAAGCTCACGGACCATCTCAACAATGTCGACGAGACCGGTAATCTCAAGTTTACATACGAGAAAGAACAGGAGGGAAAAATAGCGTTCCTGGACACACTCATCGTACGCAAACCAGATGGCAGTGTGAAGCTCCTAGTTTACAGAAAGCCCACACACACTAACCAATATCTGAACTTCGAATCGGCCCATCCGCTGCATCACAAACTAGGTGTTATCCGCACTTTGTTAGACAGGAAAGACAAAATTGTCACAGAACCAGAAGACAAGATCGCTGAGGAAGAAATCATCAGGTCAGCCCTCAAGCAATGTGGATACCCGCAATGGTCGATTGACAAAGTAAAGAAAGCGAGACAACAGCCTAAGAAAAAGGACAGTAAAAATGCCAAAAGTGAGAACAAAACTCTAACTAACGTCACTCTACCGTATATAGCCGGGGTCACGGAAAAGGTACAGCGAATCTTCAGAAAACACAACATAGGTTCTGCAGTAAAACCACACACCAGCCTCCGGAATATATTAGTGCACGCGAAAGACAAACAGGACAATGAGGACAAAGCAGGCGTGGTCTATGAGATCCCTTGTCAGAACTGTGACAAGACGTACATAGGCGAGACAGGCCGCCGGTTCGGCACCCGCAAAAAGGAACATAAAACTGAAACGGACAAAATGACCGACCGCAAATTCACCCGCACGGCAAGGAAAGACTCTCAAAACATAGAGATGAAGTCTTCCATCGCAGACCACGCTGCTACGGAAAACCACTTAATAAATTGGGACAATACAAACATTCTCGCGAGGGACGACGCCAGAAATACCAGATGGATCAGAGAATCCATTTGGATCCGTCGAAAAGCCAATAATGACATGAAACAGCACCTAATGAATGGCGACGAGGGGGCCTACCAACTTAGTCACCTGTACGACCCATTGATCCGGATTACGTCATCAAAATCATCACGTGACGTCACCAGAAAATCAACATCTTCTGGTAACACTGGATCAGCGGTCATACACCATTGATAAAGACATCCGAACGGACGTCGAAACTGTCTGGAACAGTGAGTTCAAATTTGGAATTTTTCTATGAAATTTTATTATTAATTATACAAATATCAGTATTTCAAATTGCTAATTTTCATTTAAAAATGTCCAGTCAGTGAATCACTAATATTGCGGAAAATCAAACAATTTAGGAAAAAGTTCAAGCAATTAACCAGTTTGGAAGATTCCATATGATAGTTAACTAATTATCTGAACTGATTCGCATGAAAAAATGCGCATGCGCAGACTGCAGATAATTTTGAAACGAGCCCAAAATGGCTAAAATCATGAAATTTACCAGATAAAAGCTAACTGTGCCTTCAAATTCTAATCAGAAATAATGAAAAATGCTTAAATCAATGTGTAAACATATTGTGATAGTCAAAATGAAGATATACAGGAATGTATCAATCAAAGATGGCTGTCACAACCTCTCTTATTACTGTTATCTTTAGAGCCACTAGATATGTATTGTGTACTTAATCGTCATATAATTTCAATGGTTTGAGGACATTTTATGAACAGCTCCTTTTGAAATCCCCACTATTATTGCTTTACACCCCACAACAAATTTATTGAATTATAATCCCTCCATTGTTCTTTATCCTTTGTTGTTTTCTAAGGTATATTATTGCGGATTTTGCTAAATAAAAGCGTATTTGAGATGGTCCCTTCTTGTTCGTATTAAAGCATTCAGATCTAAAAAGAGTGTCAAACAGAGATAAGTGTGCATTCTAACTATGTGCCAAGTGTTATCTGTTTTTATGCTTGCATTGCCGAGATACACGCAAATGTATCAATCAACCCATATTCAACATATTACATATCCAGCCAAATAATTGACAGATTTCAGTCAGTGTCTGAAACCTATTGTGTTTATGTTAATGACGTTACATAACCAAAGGTATCTAACAATCCAAAAGTGTATTGTTTGAAAGACAAAGGTTCATACTTTGTATTGATCACATTATCCCCACAATAGAATCACTCATGCATCCCATACCATGATTACTTTCATTATTTATTGACTGCCCCTCGTATATAAATATGTTTGTAATCCGAAGTATACTAATCATGCTAATCGGAGGTTCTTGAAGTTGATGGAGACATCAATCGTTATCAAAAATAACATATTTGTGGATTATTTTCATACCTCAACAAGTGAAACCATCTCCCATGTATCCGTCATTACAAGTACAAGTAAGACTGCCTTTGTTGTTATCCCAGATGGCATAAGCATCATGTGGAGTTGACGGATTAAATTCATCTATATCTGTAAGGGTTAGATAGTAGTATCGTGCAGGTTAGAATGATACAACGGTGTAAGTTATTCAATGGTTAGACACATGTAAAGATTCAATTTACAAAATAAACTGTAGGAGTAATTTGTCCTTCGCCTATTGACGCATTCCCAGAACACCACGGGAACCTCGTGTTGGTAATCTCGTTGCGCAGTATGTAGTGTCCAACCAAAAAATCCTAGCGGCAGCACAGGTTTATCCTAGCGGCAGTGAGAGCACATTGTTGGAGTTTCTATGACTACTTTTGACCTCCTGATAGTTTGATTCCCGCAAGAACCTGCCTGGTGATAAGATGAGGGAATATCATGCTAGGTGCAACTCTGCACAGTTTTACACAAGGATCAACTAAGAATAAAGTAGGTTAATAACATATATGATACGTTGCATCTCATTGTATGTGAATATAAAATACTAGTCAAGTGTTCTTGTATTGAGATACACAATATTGTATTACACCATAAAGTATCCAACGTTTCGGTCGAGAGACCTTGTTAACACGGAGTGGAGAATGTGTGCGAATGTGCGGATATGCACTGACGCACAGACGCACACACTTTCCACGTAAAGATGAAATGCAAAAGAAAGAAATTAAAAGAGGAGATAAAGATATAATTGAGGTGCACAGAAATACCACGAAAACTTCGTGCTGGTGACTCCCGCTCACGCTCTTTCAGTCCATCTCGTTGCGAAATAACACGAGATCATATTATGTGATCTCAAACAGAATAAATTGAGGAGCGTGATCAACTTTGCTTCGTGGATTTGGTACTCGGCTGAATTTGAGTCTCAGTGGCAGCGAGAGGAAGTTCCTGTTGCTATTTGACTATTTTTTTCCTTCTGATCGTTTCATTATTTAAAAGGAAACAAAATTGACAAAAATAAAACAACACAAATAAAACCAACAGACCGAACCTATCCCAGAGGTCCATCCAATTTGTTGCTGCCTTTATGGGTACATTTCATTCTGCATCAGATTCCTTGCTCTAGTGCACTGCAGCTGGGAGTCGCGCGCACCCAAACATTACTGTTCCCTTCACAAATATCTCCTACTATGATCGCCCGGGATTCTACTGAGTACTACCAGCATAGCCTTCAAATTGGGTGTCGTTATGAAGGGTAATAGGTGATTATAAAATAAGGACACATTTTGTGTGAGAGTAACATACAAAATGGTATAAAATGGAAAAAATGTCAGTTCACTTGTGCCTCTCATTAATTGAAATTATTGATGGGTGTTTAAATCAAAGGAAAATAAACTCTTTTCTACAGAGTTTGGAGACCCACATTGTTTACGTTTTTATTTATTTATGTCATTATTTAAAAGGAAACAAAATTGACAAAAATAAAACAACACAAATAAAACCAACAGACCGAACCTATCCCAGAGGTCCATCCAATTTGTTGCTGCCTTTATGGGTACATTTCATTCTGCATCAGATTCCTTGCTCTAGTGCACTGCAGCTGGGAGTCGCGCGCACCCAAACATTACTGTTCCCTTCACAAATATCTCCTACTATGATCGCCCGGGATTCTACTGAGTACTACCAGCATAGCCTTAAAATTGGGTGTCGTTATGAAGGGTAATAGGTGATTATAAAATAAGGACACATTTTGTGTGAGAGTAACATACAAAATGGTATAAAATGGAAAAAATGTCACGATCAAAATCCGTTTAAATATATATATGGATCAATGGTTAAATAATACAAATATCACAATTCTAGCGTCAAATATCTGTGGCGTACTACTGTGATCCTGGCTTTTGTAAATGTAAATCACAGGTTCGATTCCCGTATTTCCCTTTTTTTCTCTATTTTTTTCTTCTTCAAAAACGATTTTAATGACTTTAGTGACTTTAATGAAATAATGTATGTCAATTTCTATGAACTACAGTATGGTATTAACATTAATCAATCGATTTGAAATTGTAAAAATGAAATTGTGACTTTACCTTACATTTTGGATTGTCACTTCTTCAATATTTAACCGATCCTAGCGTGCAATATCTCATATTCAACTTCTCAACAAGTTTATGATTTATTGTTTTTGGGTAGGATATATATTTTTAGAGTTAAAAGTCCATTCATTACCGGTATAGTTACTTTTTTTGATGACTGTATCCATCATTACAAGTACATGTATAACTTGCGATGATCACATCACATTCATCAGTATTTGAATAACATTAGATTAGATATGAGAATCAAGCAAGCACAGAAAAGTATCACACGATGGCAAATACTTGCATGAATGAGTCTTGTTTATAATCGGATGAAAGACAATGCATTGATCATTATAGTGGGTCATCCGATCTTCCATTAGAAATGAGATTTTGTCAATTGTTATCACAGTAAAGTCCATATAATTTTCATTATACCTAGTAAAATGTTAGCCATGAGAAGGGTTTCGTGTTATAAGAGAAAAGTGGTGATTTATCATTACAAGTGGTAAACCCCCCAAATGTCTGTGCGCAAGTGCGCAAACATAAGGCTAATTATTAGCGCATCTTTGCTCTCAACATGAGAACCACTGGCGTTATTCAACTCAAATTTAGAAATAACGATGTGGTGTGCCTTCATGTAGTATGGAGAATTCAGTATTACAAAGTTGAGTTACACAAGTATTTGTATCAAGTTGATCTATATAATATATACAGGAATAGGAGTATCATGCAAGCTTGGAAATGCATAAAGATGATAGAAAATTAATTTGAAGTTGTTAATAAATGCATATTTATTAATAATAACAATACCAATCAGATTGACGTTCGATACAAGACACGTGAACCCTTAACATGGATTCCTGCAGGGTGGCAACAAATACATGTAGTTGTTTTGTTATATGTATTGCAAGCATACCTGTATAATTGAACTGCATCCATCTAAATCTAAACGGGTTAGTTAGATAAACGAGTGAGTATGGTGCAGGTTGCTTACAAAGAAGTGTACAGTACAACTATCGATAGGCAAGTGACAGAACTGTAATTATTAACATTTAGCACTGGTAGTAAGCACATACAGATCACAGTTATGTGTCTTTTACGAGGGGCAGTCAAACAATAATGAAAGTGATCATGGTATGGGATGCATGAGTGATTTTATTGAGAGGATAATGTGATCAATACAAAGTATGAACCGTTGTCTTTCAAGCAATACAGTTTTGGATTTTTAAGTGTGAACTATGACGTCATAGCATTGTCTCAAAGTAAGTACACTTGGGACACTGCTCAATCAGTTATTTGGCGGAAAATTTTAATTGCTTTTATCATGAAACACGTGGTAAGAATATTGCATAACATGACATCAGAAGCAGGTAAATCGCATAAATAAGATACAAAAGACAAAAACTTTAATCCCTGTGTAATTTAGAATGTGTAGTATAAGAGGAAAAAGTAAGGAGAAGCAATTGAATAAAAGGTATACAAATATCAGAGAATCATTTCATCAGGAATCCAAGGAAGATTAATAATAAAATTTCATAGAAAAATTCCAAATTTGAACTCACTGTTCCAGACAGTTTCGACGTCCGTTCGGATGTCTTTATCAATGGTGTATGACCGCTGATCCAGTGTTACCAGAAGATGTTGATTTTCTGGTGACGTCACGTGATGATTTTGATGACGTAATTATGGACAATCTACTGTAAAAACTATTCGTGACTACGAAAACAACGTACGCAAAATTTCGCGCCATAGGAATCACTTAGTGTTTACATTACGGTGTCGCGATGAAGGATTGACCCCACCGAGTCTTCAACTCAAATGTCCGATTAATACGTCTAAAGCGAGGGATATCATCAATAAAGCGAAGAAAGACCTTGTAAGAGAACGGATCAGAGTAATCAACAATAAACTCGACAATCTAAAGGCTAAAAGTACATCTTTTGAGAATGAAATAACACGCTTACTTCCGGAAAGTGACCTCAGCAATGTGACCCAACATATCGCAAAATCTCGCGAGAAAGAATTCCAGAAAACAAAATGTCGTCATGTTGCCAAATTAGATCGTTTGGTTCACAAGGAGGAAAAGAAAAACAACCGTAGCAATGGATTTAATCGAGACCCGGAAAATACGGACTTGAGCGGTAAGCAACTCAAAAAGTGGGTCGTAAATCTATCAAAGTACAAGCTCAACAAGGACGAGCAAAATGTACTCGCTTTGGGCCTTAATTTCAGCCCTACCGCTACAGAAATTCCGATCGACGATTTTATCGTTGCTACAGAAAAGGCCTGTTGGAGTCTACCGGACAACGAGCGAATTACTGTCAGAGCGAAAGTCACAGGAGCGCTCCAGTCAGCTAAGTTACCGAAGTCTAATGTCACTAGCAAGCAACGTAAGGCCCTTAATAATCTGGCAAAAAACAAGGATGTTCTCATCATGGGAGCTGATAAGGGTAGAGCAGTCGTTATCATGGACAAAACGGATTATGACAAAAAACTACAGACAATGTTAGCTGATGAAAAAACTTACCAAAAATTAGACAAGGACCCAACGCCAAAGTACAAGCGTAAACTCATCGGTATGCTCTCCAAACTTAAGAAAGACAACAAAATTGATGAGGCACAATACAAGCACCTATATCCAACCACGGAATATGTCCCGCGAATTTACGCCACTCCGAAAATACACAAACCGAATGTACCGCTGAGACCTGTAGTGGATTACACCGGATCAATAGGATATGCTACTTCACGCGCATTATCAGACATATTATCTCCTCTAGTAGGCAACACTCCACGACATGTAAAGAACTCGCATGACCTAGCGGAGGAGATGACTGAAATTTACATTGAAGAAGATGAGAATTTTCTCTCGCATGATGTAATCGCGTTGTTTACCAATGTGCCGATCCAGAAAGCTTTGGAGGTCATTAAACAAAGGCTTACTGATGATGACACTCTCAAATCACGAACTAATCTCACAGTCGAGGATATTGTTGAGTTACTGGAGTTTATACTCACTACTACCTATTTCACGTCGCGAGGGCAAATTTACTGTCAAAAGTTCGGTACCGCGATGGGCAGCCCGGTGTCCCCCATCATAGCCAATATCATCATGGAACATTTAGAGGACATAGCTATTGCAACAGCTCCGCTTGA
Source organism: Ophiura sarsii (assembly GCA_035610835.1). Lineage (NCBI taxonomy): Eukaryota > Metazoa > Echinodermata > Ophiuroidea > Amphilepidida > Ophiuridae > Ophiura > Ophiura sarsii. The sequence goes on from CM069457.1 coordinate 2,805,075, forward strand.
CTGCAAACCTAGATTTTTCAAACGGTATGTGGATGACATCCTGGAAATTGTAAACAAAGGCACTGAAGACAAGCTCACGGACCATCTCAACAATGTCGACGAGACCGGTAATCTCAAGTTTACATACGAGAAAGAACAGGAGGGAAAAATAGCGTTCCTGGACACACTCATCGTACGCAAACCAGATGGCAGTGTGAAGCTCCTAGTTTACAGAAAGCCCACACACACTAACCAATATCTGAACTTCGAATCGGCCCATCCGCTGCATCACAAACTAGGTGTTATCCGCACTTTGTTAGACAGGAAAGACAAAATTGTCACAGAACCAGAAGACAAGATCGCTGAGGAAGAAATCATCAGGTCAGCCCTCAAGCAATGTGGATACCCGCAATGGTCGATTGACAAAGTAAAGAAAGCGAGACAACAGCCTAAGAAAAAGGACAGTAAAAATGCCAAAAGTGAGAACAAAACTCTAACTAACGTCACTCTACCGTATATAGCCGGGGTCACGGAAAAGGTACAGCGAATCTTCAGAAAACACAACATAGGTTCTGCAGTAAAACCACACACCAGCCTCCGGAATATATTAGTGCACGCGAAAGACAAACAGGACAATGAGGACAAAGCAGGCGTGGTCTATGAGATCCCTTGTCAGAACTGTGACAAGACGTACAGAGGCGAGACAGGCCGCCGGTTCGGCACCCGCAAAAAGGAACATAAAACTGAAACGGACAAAATGACCGACCGCAAATTCACCCGCACGGCAAGGAAAGACTCTCAAAACATAGAGATGAAGTCTTCCATCGCAGACCACGCTGCTACGGAAAACCACTTAATAAATTGGGACAATACAAACATTCTCGCGAGGGACGACGCCAGAAATACCAGATGGATCAGAGAATCCATTTGGATCCGTCGAAAAGCCAATAATGACATGAAACAGCACCTAATGAATGGCGACGAGGGGGCCTACCAACTTAGTCACCTGTACGACCCATTGATCCGGATTACGTCATCAAAATCATCACGTGACGTCACCAGAAAATCAACATCTTCTGGTAACACTGGATCAGCGGTCATACACCATTGATAAAGACATCCGAACGGACGTCGAAACTGTCTGGAACAGTGAGTTCAAATTTGGAATTTTTCTATGAAATTTTATTATTAATTATACAAATATCAGTATTTCAAATTGCTAATTTTCATTTAAAAATGTCCAGTCAGTGAATCACTAATATTGCGGAAAATCAAACAATTTAGGAAAAAGTTCAAGCAATTAACCAGTTTGGAAGATTCCATATGATAGTTAACTAATTATCTGAACTGATTCGCATGAAAAAATGCGCATGCGCAGACTGCAGATAATTTTGAAACGAGCCCAAAATGGCTAAAATCATGAAATTTACCAGATAAAAGCTAACTGTGCCTTCAAATTTTAATCAGAAATAATGAAAAATGCTTAAATCAATGTGTAAACATATTGTGATAGTCAAAATGAAGATATACAGGAATGTATCAATCAAAGATGGCTGTCACAACCTCTCTTATTACTGTTATCTTTAGAGCCACTAGATATGTATTGTGTACTTAATCGTCATATAATTTCAATGGTTTGAGGACATTTTATGAACAGCTCCTTTTGAAATCCCCACTATTATTGCTTTACACCCCACAACAAATTTATTGAATTATAATCCCTCCATTGTTCTTTATCCTTTGTTGTTTTCTAAGGTATATTATTGCGGATTTTGCTAAATAAAAGCGTATTTGAGATGGTCCCTTCTTGTTCGTATTAAAGCATTCAGATCTAAAAAGAGTGTCAAACAGAGATAAGTGTGCATTCTAACTATGTGCCAAGTGTTATCTGTTTTTATGCTTGCATTGCCGAGATACACGCAAATGTATCAATCAACCCATATTCAACATATTACATATCCAGCCAAATAATTGACAGATTTCAGTCAGTGTCTGAAACCTATTGTGTTTATGTTAATGACGTTACATAACCAAAGGTATCTAACAATCCAAAAGTGTATTGTTTGAAAGACAAAGGTTCATACTTTGTATTGATCACATTATCCCCACAATAGAATCACTCATGCATCCCATACCATGATTACTTTCATTATTTATTGACTGCCCCTCGTATATAAATATGTTTGTAATCCGAAGTATACTAATCATGCTAATCGAAGGTTCTTGAAGTTGATGGAGACATCAATCGTTATCAAAAATAACATATTTGTGGATTATTTTCATACCTCAACAAGTGAAACCATCTCCCATGTATCCGTCATTACAAGTACAAGTAAGACTGCCTTTGTTGTTATCCCAGATGGCATAAGCATCATGTGGAGTTGACGGATTAAATTCATCTATATCTGTAAGGGTTAGATAGTAGTATCGTGCAGGTTAGAATGATACAACGGTGTAAGTTATTCAATGGTTAGACACATGTAAAGATTCAATTTACAAAATAAACTGTAGGAGTAATTTGTCCTTCGCCTATTGACGCATTCCCAGAACACCACGGGAACCTCGTGTTGGTAATCTCGTTGCGCAGTATGTAGTGTCCAACCAAAAAATCCTAGCGGCAGCACAGGTTTATCCTAGCGGCAGTGAGAGCACATTGTTGGAGTTTCTATGACTACTTTTGACCTCCTGATAGTTTGATTCCCGCAAGAACCTGCCTGGTGATAAGATGAGGGAATATCATGCTAGGTGCAACTCTGCACAGTTTTACACAAGGATCAACTAAGAATAAAGTAGGTTAATAACATATATGATACGTTGCATCTCATTGTATGTGAATATAAAATACTAGTCAAGTGTTCTTGTATTGAGATACACAATATTGTATTACACCATAAAGTATCCAACGTTTCGGTCGAGAGACCTTGTTAACACGGAGTGGAGAATGTGTGCGAATGTGCGGATATGCACTGACGCACAGACGCACACACTTTCCACGTAAAGATGAAATGCAAAAGAAAGAAATTAAAAGAGGAGATAAAGATATAATTGAGGTGCACAGAAATACCACGAAAACTTCGTGCTGGTGACTCCCGCTCACGCTCTTTCAGTCCATCTCGTTGCGAAATAACACGAGATCATATTATGTGATCTCAAACAGAATAAATTGAGGAGCGTGATCAACTTTGCTTCGTGGATTTGGTACTCGGCTGAATTTGAGTCTCAGTGGCAGCGAGAGGAAGTTCCTGTTGCTATTTGACTATTTTTTTCCTTCTGATCGTTTCATTCCTACCAAACCCTGTCTTGGTAAGGTAAATAGGTGATATCATGCTAGACTGATTCTGCGCAATTGTACACCAATGATAAACTAAGAATAGAGCAGTTCCACAACTCCTTCATACGTTTAGTATATATATAAGTTCAACAAAATGTTACGATATTAACATGCCTATCAGTGCTTAGTCAGCTGCATATACATGTACTACACACACCCCTGTATTTCCTTACTACAATAGCATGCGCAGTGTGTGTTATCGATAAAGCCTGCGCAGTTTGCCATTATATCACAAATATTATTGTTACATATTATTACGTATATGCTAATAATTAAGGTAAAATGTGTAATTTAGATCCCAGATTCTGGTATACCAGCATCGTTCAATACTGGAACTAAAAAGGTTGCCAGTATCGCTCGATACTGGAACACCAAATTGTGTTCCAGTATCGACCGATACTGGAACGATTTTATGCTGGTACACATGTTAATAGTGTAGTTTGTCCCAGTATTGAACGATTCTGATACATAACTTTGTCCCAGTATCGCCCGATACTTGTACATTTTATATGACTTTATACCAGTATCGTCCGATACTGGGTGTTCCAGTATCGGACGATACTAGTACAGCCCAGAATCTAGGACCTAAAGTACACTTGTTCCGAATATTGGTTTGTTAGTGAATAGTAACCTGCATGTCAATTGTTAGAGAATAATTTAACAAACCAATATTCTTACATCACTACTTCACTACACTATCGGCCGAGTGCACCGAGTCGGCGTAACTTACTAGAGAGGTAGGCTACCTCGCTAGTACTTATGCCCTAACTATACAGGGTGACCCCCCCCCCCCCAAAAAAAAAAAAAAAAAAAAAATAACACTCCGGGCACATGAGATATCTTAAAAGGACAGCCGATTTTGCTTCCTCATGTTTGCTGAAGCATATCTCCCGTTCAAAATAACCAATTGGAACGCAATAAAATGCAATTGAAAGCTTATTTACTCAGCTTTCATAATACATCAAGATTAGACCCGTGTGTTCCTGTCCTTTTAAGCTATCGTATGTGCCCGGAGTGTTAACATTTTTTTGGGTCACCCTGTACAGCGTAAATTACTAGCGATATAATTTGGAGAGCAACACTGGAGAGTAAGATCAGAAAGTTACTAGCGAGGTTATATATCCATATAAACTGGTAACATCGTCCCACTTAAATATTATTTGTCGCATGCGCCAAATGTTTACCACCATATCAGAGAGACGAACAATGACGTTACTGGTTTTCCGTAAAATAACAAATTGTCGTCAATTAACTACGTCACTCCCTGGATCAAATGTTATCACGATGAATTTAAATAATGAGCCACGATGAAGTGGTTTGAGAGACAGGTAAATTGACTAAATTCCGAATCCGAAAAAGTCAAAGTTATTTACAATTCTCTGGATAATAAGGACCATCATTACATTATAAACATTTTTCATTTGAGAGGCACATGCAAATGTTGCACTTTAAAGGTACATTTTTCATGATAAAAAGCCGGGTTTTGTAATTAAATAGTTAATGGTTTTATAATAACATAATGTCATTTCTATCGACCAATCTCTGTGGCATGCTACTTTGATTCTTGCGTTTATAAACGGAAAACACGGGTTCGATTCCCGAGACTCATTTTTTTTTCCTTTTTTTTCTTCAAATGTTCAAAACATGATGGTAACTTTAATAAAATAATTCCATATGATGATCCAGGTATTGACTTATTATTAATCAATTGATGTATTAAATGTTTATGTGTTATTATTTTGTATTCATCTATTTTAATAACTTCTAATGTATTTAGTATTAAACTATTTATAATATTTAGTTATTCATTCATCCATTTATATAAATTGACATATGTATTTATTTATGTATTCGTTTATTTATTTGATTTCATGTTATTTAATTAATTAGTTAATAATGAATTAGGTAATTAATTAATTCATTCATTAATTCATAAATCAATTAATGTTTGACTGATTGGTTGGATGCATTATTGTGGATAGATTTAAAATATTTGATAATAAATTGGTCTTAAATGTATAATTGAGTAAATTACACATAAATTGATAATGAATTGCGTGATGGGAATTTCTCATTAATCATCATAGCTATGTAATCGTCTATCGGGCAAATCAGAAATTATCATTTAGTTACAGCATAAACTGTTATGCTTCAACCTACTCTTAGGTCCGGTCATGTGTAAGATTTAGCGTAAATTATTCGCAAGTTACTAGCCTAGTAGCATACCCCTCTCGAAATTGTAGGTTACGCTTCATTCACTGCTATTCAGTTACTCGCCATTGGTGCACTCGGCCGACAAGTTATATTTCACACTACGATCTGCTATATTGATTATCTAGGGTATTGGGGATTGTTTTCATACCTTGACAGTTGACACCATCTCCTGTGTATCCGTCATTGCAAGTACATGTAAAACTTCCATCGGTATGACTATCATTACAGATGGCATTAACATCACATGGAGATATGCTACATTCATCAACATCTACACGGGTTAGATACGAGTGTCGTGCAGGTTAAATGGATACAAGTATTAGATAGCACAAAAGCGATGATATTTTTAGAAATAATATATTTATGAAGGAATCTGATTAACTAGCAGTATTTACTAAATATATTAAAATACGTGCTTTCTTCTCCTACCTAAAATCTCAATTTTAAAGAGACAAAACATATTTGATCTGGTCACCCAACCTTACCTTCAAAGGAATACATTTTTTTCAATTGAAAAACATGACATTTATACCATTACACAAAATTCTATGTTCCCAACTTCCGCAATTCCTAATCAAAACTAAACATCGAAAGAAGTTAAAATATTGATGCAAAGCTATAATAATCAATCCATCAGTTAATGGCTATCAATATGTTAGCATCATGTAGAATTATATTGGATTCCATTATAAAAACACACAAGTAAAATATATCTTTTTTTAAATCTCGTAACCAAAAGCAAATGTGGGGTAGTTGCGATGTACCGTTCTGATTGTACCAAAAACGTATGTGGGTAAGACTAGACACTCTGGTTAAAGAACATACTTATATCAATCTAATTCCTCTCTCCCTCACAACTGTTGCTGAACACACAAAGGGCTACTGGCATTCTATCTGGTATTCTGTAATATCCAAGTCATCACCAGGGAGGAAGATGCACAAAGTAATCAAAATCAAAACATAGTAATAGCTATCTATCATCCAAGAAGATATGACCTGCCAGCCATCTATGTTGGAAGGGCTTAAAAAACTTGGCTGATCAAGATATTGTATTGTTTACACCAGTGAATAGCTCAGATAACCTTAACAGAGAATAAACATACAGAACACACATTCATCACTTAAAGATTACTAATGAAGGAGATAAGTAATAGATAGCAAAAATGCGAATTTGTTAACATGAATCCTTTATGTAAATGCTTTTGAGTAGATCCAATGTTGCAACACATTAGTAATTATATTCGTAAATTATCTTAGTGATTCAGTAGTGAGCAGATGGTGACAATATTGGACTTAAATGTAATCCTTAACCATAACAATGATACAATAGCGGTCAGTCTGGATGACAACACCATGTGAAACCAGTCATTCCATCAGCAGGCTGTAATGCCATTTCTAAAGAGACATACAAAATAGTATACAAATATTGAATGCCAGAGCGTGTAATAGTAAAAACTACATCACAAGGTCAAATTTTGATTTATTTTTTTTCCATTGCACGAGGCAAAGCGAAAACACGTACCCTGCGTTATGCTCGTAGCTCAATTCCATACATGGTCAAACTCTTAAATCATACATTATAGTTCTGTTTCCAATCGGGGGTGGGTTGTTGTGTTATGCATGCTTAGTTATTTCTATGAATATATTGTTTCTATTGTTCTATATATTACATATTGTAAATATTTTTGTAATTCAGCATTTTGCTGCGATAATGATATGTTTATTAAACCTTGAATTGAATTGTGTAATGGAATAATCCAAATTGGACCGAGTGATATAGTTTTACTATTGCACAAGCAAAAGGCATTCAATCACATCATTCTTGTCCAGCCATAATTATATTAAAAACTATCACATGGTTGAAATTAGGCCTCATCATCATTGGTCGTCCGTGGACGAAACGGAGGAAGCAATCGCAACATATTGGGCCCAGACTTTCCTGTCCTTCATGAGTTGGCGGATCTCTGGAGGATCTAAACCCATATAATTCTTGACGGTATCAGGATACTGAAGGTGTCTTCTGCCTCTGTTAGCTTTCTCACCCGGAGGGGTCCAGAAAATTAGACGGGAGATGGGCTGGTTGGTTGTTCGCATGCAGTGGCCAGCGAAACATAAACGGCGCTGCCTGATTATTGATGTTATAGGGGGGATATCGTCATATACCACCGTTGTTTCGGATGTGATCCCTCCAACTGATGTCAAATATTCTACGTACTCGTTGAGTATAACATCCGTTGATTCTGTCTTCAATTTTCCTGCTGATGGTCAATGTTTCAGAGTCGTACAACAAAATGCTTTCTACGCAGGCTTTGAACAATCTGATTTTTGTAGTTCTTTCGAGATCAGATTTCCAGATCCTAGGCAACCCATGCTTGTGCTTTTCTGCATTTGAATTCCTGTCATGTGTCTAGAACGTAGGCCACCGAGTATTTCAAATTGGAGACGCTTTCCAGCTCTACTCCTTTGATGGTCTTTACACTGGCTGAGGTGGCAATATTTATAAGGAGGCTTTTTGTTGTTTTGTGGTTTTTTTGTGAAATTAGGCCTGCCTATCATGATATAATATCAGCTATCTCTCTATCTTTCTTTAAACATGTTCTGACAACCAGTGTTCTAGTCTCAATCTTGCAGCCTGTCTTGGATGGAATTACATTGCATGTTAAAGTGTATAAATCCACAGAATCTACACTAAAAAGGATTAGTTGTAAACCTCATTGGTGTCACAAAGTGTCACAAAGTGTCACAAAATTGTCATGTGGGTATCACATGGGTTTTCATATGTTCCACATGGCTATGTATCAAAATGACAATATTGATAACATTAAATATCAGAGACATAGCAACTATATAGAACATAGGTTTCTGCAGCAGCATATTCTCTCCCCACACAAGATTATGATGTTACCATGGCTCTGTTTAAAACAAGACTTACTGATTTCGCAGTTTACTCCAATATATCCTGGCACACACTGACAGCTATATGTGTTGAAACCAATATTACATATACCTCCATTAAGACACGGTATGTTATTACATTCATTGACATCATCTGAAAATAAAACACAATCAAAGATTAACATCAATTGCGGTCTTCTTCAAGGTTTGTTCATCCAGTTGTTGTGCATTCATCAACGTCTGCGGATACTTTAAGCATTGCTTCAACTAATGCAACACATCGTCATCGGATGCATGTGACGGTATGAACAATCAGTGCAACAATATTTAATCTAAACAGTCTCCATTTTCCACATTTTCAGTAAATTACAATACAATTTGACAATCAGTTGTTCCAGTCCACCCTGGCTGACACTAACAATTGTCAGCGCTCCCCACCCCCCCCCCCCCCCCCCCCCCAAGATACCAATCCTATAGTGAGCAACCATAATACTACCGGTGAAATCCACAACCCGGTCTTTTCAAACTGGATCAATACCCATGTGGATGATATCTCTAATGGTGTGTATAGCTATCGTCAGTGAACCGTGTGAAAGCCGTAGACCTATTGTATTCGGGCTACCAACCTTGAGTCAGGACAACAATACAACAACGAGGTAAACACAGTATTAAGTCCTCTCCACCTTGACATATCAACGGAGGATCTAACCCCGGCTCGAGCTGGCGAATTGTTTTCATCGAGTCTTGGCGAGTTTCTGAGCTCTTAATCCGAATTTGTTAAAGAGCAGAAACAAACGTCGAGATATACCAAACATGAATCTAGTGCAGTTAAGAAAGCCCGTGCCACCAGAAACTACTCGGAAATCCCCCTGTCATAACAAATGAGGATGAAGAAATAAGTCAGTTGTTTCAGGAATTTAACATACGAACAGACGCTTTTGATCAGAAAGAATACAACGCTGCCAAGAAGAATATTACTGAAGGCAAAAGCCCCGGTGAAGACGAGATCCCACCGGAAGTTCTCAAAAGATGTGACCTGGATGATATAATTCTTAACTTCTGCAATGATGCGCTTATAAATGGGAGAAAACCAGACCAGTGGTCCATACTAAATCTCATCCCAATTCCAAAGAGTGCAGATTTACGAGAAGGAAAGAACTATAGGGGAATCTGCTTATCGTCCATTGTAGCAAAAACTTACAACAGGCTGCTCCTTAACAGAATTCGACCTCACCTAGACCCGGTTCTACGAATCAATCAAAATGGTTTTCGCCCAGGTAGATCAACAGTGTCTCAAATTCTGGCATTAAGAAGGATAGTAGAGGAAATTAAGAACAACAACCTCATTGCAGCATTGGTCTTCATAGACTTCAAAAAAGCATTTGATACCGTCCATCGTGGTAAGATGTTGGATATATTACGAGCCTATGGTGTACCAGAGAGGCTAGTGGCTGCCATTGGACTTACATACCAACAAACCAAAGCACATGTTACTTCTCCAGATGGCATCACTAAGGACTTCGAAATACAAGCAGGGGTTCTTCAGGGTGATACGCTAGCACCGTTTTTGTTCATAATCATCCTAGACTATGTACTGAGGAAGGCATTGGCAGGAAAAGAAGAGCAACTAGGCTTCACACTTGTTCCCAGACAAAGTAGAAGAATAGGGCCGCAGACAATTACAGACCTCGACTTCGCAGACGACATTGCTCTCCTTGCTGACAATCTACGGGATGCAGAGGAACTACTACATCTGGTGGAAGCAGCTGCGCTTACAGTTGGTCTTGGGATGAACGCCAAAAAAACAAAGGCAATGCTGTACAAAGAAGCTCCAACACCAATTAAAACACTGGATGGTAATGATCTTGAAATTGTCCAAGACTTCAAATACCTTGGTGCCTGGATTGCTAGTAGTGAACAAGATTTCAACATAAGAAAGGCTCAAGCTTGGAAAGCCTGTAACAGCATGACAAAAATATGGAACAGTAAACTCCCAAGAAACCTGAAAATAAAGCTGTTTACCACCACTGTTGAATCTGTTTTGACCTATGGAGCCGAGACTTGGACACTAACAGCTAAAATGAGAAAAGCGCTGGATGGTTGCTACACTCGCCTCTTAAGAAAAGCACTTAATGTATCATGGCAATCTCACACCACCAACAAAGATCTATATGGGAACCTGCTACCAATATCAGAGAGGCTAAGACGGAGGAGATTAAAATTTGCCGGCCACTGTGCCAGAAGGGAAGAGGAAGCAGTCTCCAAAGTTCTCCTGTGGCAACCCAAGCATGGACACAAGGCTAGAGGACCACCACGAAAGAATTACATCAAGCTTTTATCAGAGGATACAGGACTTACTAGGCAGGACATGAAAAACTGCATGCTTGAAAGACCAGTATGGAAGGCCATCACAGAAGTCCGTCCCTTCGGGACGCCTTAAGCAAGCAAGCAACTGTTGAGTACAAATTGTGGACCCCTTAAGTTAGGGTTAAGTTCCAGCAGGTCATAAATCCTTCAAAAAACACTTTTTTCTCTTTAAATGTATGTTATGATATTGTGATATTGTGTTTTACATATCAACGAAACACTGTTGGATTCATCTTGTAAATACATGACGCAGAATAGCATCCTTTCTTTCAGTGTCATGCTCAGCTACTCGCTTCGGGTATTGAGGAGGTCTGAAACTGATGTGCTAACAACAGGGTTAGAGTCTATTTAAAGGTGCATGTCATTCTAGTGATAGTTATATATCAAATGAAAGCTTGTGACTTCTAGATTCCAAATTATGTTGGTTTTTTTTTATAAACTTCTAGTAAGCCTCTATGCCTTTTTAAAGTTTTCGTTGACTCCCCTCTATTAAAAAAAGATTTAGCGACCTTGCAAATCCACAGGGTGGTGATGACATCATCTCCTGTACCACCACCTTACACTACCAGCACAGACAACACTCATGCACACACTGCATGGAGTGTCAATACATAAATGTACTTGTATAACATGCATGGACCACCATATAGCATAACATTTATATAATTCTATGATATACCTGTATTTTAATATATTTTAAATCATCGTGTATATGGGCAATTCCATATGGGAACGTGAAAAGTCACTATGGTCATTGTGGATAAATGCATACTAGGCGAGGAACAAAATACAGATTTTGAATAGTTGTATTAGTGTTTGTGAAAAACCTGTTTGAAGTTGTGTGATATTTGGCTTCGAAATTTGGGAAATAGGAGCTGAATAGTATAACGTTAAAAAAATCCTAAAAAGCAAAAGGCTTAACTTTCTAAATATTTTTATTACACAGGTTTGGGGCAAGTAACTTTATATCAAAGGCAATTTGGGATATGGTATTTTCAAGAGAACATTTCCTATTTTGGTCTGATTTAGATATAATTCCATTACCGAAAATTAAATAAAGTTTTTTCTACTGGACTTGTTCTTGCTGAATTATGATGTCATTGTAAATTCTCATCGTTCACCAACCTACTAAGATTCAACATCAACTTCGGTAATATCTACACTTGTTCTTATCAAGTGGTAACGGAATTACATTTGGTAACAGAATTGCATTAAGTTCACAATTACAACTTTAGCTTTCTGAATAATTTCTAGTAATCTCTCTTTACTTATTGTTGAACAATCAATCACAGAATATGTACATGTATGTTAGGTTATTATTTACTTTAGTCCAATGTTAAACACATTGGTCCAATAGTCTGATATATTGGGTGTTTTTATGTTTTTCTTCCATTTTCTATTTTTTAAAACAAACACAAATCATCTTTGTGAGCTTAGTTTGCATACAGGGATTTTTATTTTAGTTTATAATAGTGGAAATCATGCTTAATGTTAAAACACTCATTTAGATAACATGGATAATCTGATATTCAAACAATTTACATTATCTGGTAAATTTATTCACAATTTCGTAACAATAAAATGGTTTGTATAATGATGTTATAAAATTGAATCCTACATATTAATAGTATTTTTTAATTCGAACATCATTCATTCATTCATTCATAAAAGGTTTATTAAAAGCTGTTCTTGCAGCAAATACAAAGTAGCTGAATTACAACAATTTTACGTATTAAAATACAATGATTAAAGGATACAATATAATCTACTACAATTAATTACATGAACCCAATCGTCACACTCACCGAATACCACTAAAACAACCAACACTCAAAAACATCCACACACACACCCCCACATCCAACACCCCCTACCATTCAGAATCGGCTCATTCATTCATTCATGACTGGTTAATTAACATTGATATAGCAATACATACGATAAAAAATACATTATAGTTATAATATAAAAGACCATAAGTTTATAAAATAACATCACACAATTGTACGGTATTCCATACTTTCACTATGCATTATATCATGGGTGTGTATACATATTGTTATCAGTGGTGTGTACACACCTACAGGGGCTGATGTCATCAGCTTGTGCTGTAATATGATCTGGTAAATTTGTTAGATATGAAGGAGGCCCTCTGGAGGTTAAAAGATTGGTGATTTTGATTATTTTTTACTGAATTTTTGGCACACAGGGTTTCGGGGGGAAATCAGAAAAATATATTTTGAAATCTAGAGATCACCAGCTTTCCATTGATATATAATGATCCATAGAATAACAGACACCTTTAAAGATTCCGAAGGGTCTAAAAGAATTTAAATACATTATATTCTCACCAGTATCACAAACAATTCCAGTCCAGCCTGGCTGACACAGGCAGGTGAATGCGTTGAGTCCATCTTGACACTGTCCATTCACACAAGGACCACTGTCACATTCGTTAATCACTGTAAATTTAAAAAAACAGTCATCAATTGTAAATGGTAAAATAATGAAATTAATCTTAAATTGAAGAAGAAAGCTTTATGTAAAAACTGAAATATGCATTTTGCTGAAGTTTTAAACACATGAAAAGCAAGTGCATGGTTAACAAGTAGAAAATAATGTAAATATTCAAAGTCACACCTTCTTCACAAATCACATACTTTGATCACAGTTGATACCAGACCATCCCACATTACAGATACATGTGTACTGGGCAATGCCATCTTGACAACGGCCATTCACACACGGACTGCTTGCACATTCATTATTATCTAGGAAATGATACCAAAAATGGATTAATTCATGTAATAAAGGGTTCAACAAAAGAAAGTATACACTTTGTTTATGTCATTTTGAGTAACATCCAATTTTTGTTTTGACCAAACAGGCTAGATAGGCATTTAGATGAATCTTTTAGGCATACTTTGATTCCAAATTTGCCCCCTAATAACAAAGATAAACCATGATTAGCACCATTTAAAGAAAATTAGTCACTTTTCAAAAGTCACATTTTCAATACACTACGCGGGAAGAAAAGACCACATGTTACCTGTCCATAATCAAATAGCCCGCTCACTCAGGCACAGCCCAACGCATCCCCACTGTGTAATCAATATCCATTTCATTCCCGGCCATTCAAAGTGCCACGCACAGCATTTTCTCGCGGCTTGCGTGCGTTGAAAATGTGACTTTTGAAAAGTGACCAATTTTCTTTAAATGGTGCTAATCATGGTTTATTTTTGTTGTTAGGGGGCAAATTTGATATCAAATGATGCCTAAAAGATGAATCTAAATGCCTATTTAGCCTTTTTGGTCAAAACAAAAATTGAATGTTACTCAAAATGACATAAACAAAGTGTATACTTTCTTTTGTTGAACCCTTTATAATTGGATGGGTGCCAGAAAATAGATAAACCAAAAGTCTAGCAGGTGACCATAAATACCTTCAACAGTCCTAGTCAACCACTACCCAATAGGTTCGATTCAGAGCCAATATTCTAAGAAGGCCAGCTTTTTAGACCCACCAAATCAGAGGACATGGGACAGTCCATGTTCGGCTCGTTTCAGATCGACCAATTTTTAATTTTGGTATATGCAATTATTTTAATAGCAAAATGATGAATGCTCTAACAAATAAATGAATGTTCAAATGTTGAGAGTATCACAAACATTTGGAATTTACAAAAGAGGGGTAAAATATCACGCAAGAGAATGAATTATTTCCATGAACAAAATTGGAAATGTGCATGAAATCAGGCTATAAAGACCAAATATGGGCTGAAAATAAAAGTAGATGCAGGAAAATTGGAAAACATAACAGCCTGAATTCAGGCATCAACCTGAAATTATAACTTACTGGATTCACATCTATCTCCAGTGAATCCTGCACGACATGCACAATCAAATCTGTTGATACCATCCTGGCAGAAACCACCATTCAAACAAGGAGTTGAGGCACACTCGTTGATATCTAAGGTAAAACAGAGTAAAATGCATCATCAGGCTCAATAGAGGGATGGGGGATTCAGTCTAGATGACATGCGAAGGTGAATGTGTTGACATCACCTGAAACTATCATTCACGAAAGGATTTAGGTCAACTCATTGATTAAAATGCATCATCAGGTTTAAGGTTAGGCCTGCATTATGTCCTATTGCATAAAACTTAAGATTCCTCTTAAGTAACTTTAAAAGAAGAGTGATTTTTGAACTCTCAAGTCTTGTTCAGAACAGTTTTAAATAATTCTTCCTAAGTTGAGCTATCTAGAGATGGGTCCATGTTTAAAGTTTGACATGGGTCCTATTTCATGAAGACAGACTAAATCTTGGCCTTCAGATTTCACATATATGTCACTAACAATACTAGTTTTATGGATGTAAATCGTAGGATCTTATAGTAAATCACTTTTGGAGTAATCTCATAAAAGGTGACAGTTTTCGTGTATTATTGACAGTTGATTGCCGAGGTGGCGGATCCTGAGGCGAAAATTAATTAGCCAATCACGAATTTTCATGCTAATGAGGTAAAACGTACCAATCGTGAATTTTTAAGCTAATGAGCTGGAGTAAGTTTCAGCCAATCAGCGCGGGTTTGCTCTCATGAAGTTTAATTTGCGTCGTGATTGGCTAATAGTTGTATCCTAGGAAAATATCTTGAAATATTTAGGCTATATATAAGTACTCGCGACGGGAAAATCTCTATCCTGTTTTGCTGGTTTTTCTGGTTCTCTCGTCTGGTTCTATCTGGTTTTCCTCTCGTATTCCTGCCATATCCTCGTGTTGCTCGATTTCTCTCATCATTTTGGACTGTTCCCGCCGTTTTGCTCCAGAAACTGACTGTGTCGTGTGCCAGAGAGAAAGAGATAATTTCTAGCCGTTGTGTTTGTTATTTTAAGTGGTGAGTGTTCTAGGACTGAATACAAAATGTGTGTTTAAATATATAGTTGTAGGGCTTCGGCCTACAATTAAAATTCGTGCTAATTTAGGTTTAAGGGAGGGATTTATTTTGAATACTTGTGAAAGAGGGATGGGACAAGATGCTGATTTTTGGAGGAAGGTTTAGGCCAATGGATTATTATCTGGAACTTGTAGTTTAATCTAAAATCATCTAATTTCGGACTACAAAATCATCTAATTATTGACTACAAAATCATATAATTAGTCAGACTAACGAAAGAGGAATGATCAGTAGAAATGTGTCGAGTATTGCTTGAGTATATTGCTAATAGTGTAATTTACGCTGAGTAAATTACCTGGTTCTTAATCATTTAAGAAATAAGTTATAATTATAGTCACACCAACTCTGCCTCGCCGTGCTGCGCAACAAATTGATACTTGGATTACAGAATTATATCCGGAACATATATTTAAAAGCGTTGTGTCTTGTGTGAGTTATTCCGACTTGTAGATTCTATTTTCCTCCCAAACCCCTTCACACTTACTTGATCATAAATATCCAAATCTTAGTACATGCACCACACAACACCAACATTAGGCGAGCCAAGTAAGCTAGGACTTCTTAATTGTCACACATCCATTGCGCTATCACTCTTAATGGGAACTGCTACTGAACTTTAACTCGGAGCCACGTGAAGATTTCAGTCACGGCAACAGCCATATACCTATCCAGGCGAATAATCTCATGGACGATTTCTATATCTTACGGAAACCGGTGTCTGTCACCTGTAGAGAGAAGCCAGTGAACACAAGGATCTTCGGAGGTCCCTCCGAAGATCTGAAGATCTTCTGGAACTTCGACATATAAGTTGTCACGTCATTGCTTCCGAGTATATTAAGCGATCTCCTTGAGAATATCTGAGGGAAAAAGTCTCCGTATTCATCCGAATACCGAGCTCAGTACTGTGTCTGAGGGCAAATATTATACCAATCCAATCTGAGGGACAAAGTCTTCGTGCCTTGAGCACCGAGCCCAGTACTGAATCTGAGGGAACTCTACTGCCGTCATCAAGAAATTCTCCGGTTCTATAACTTCAGTGTAGCATCCATTACTCCAAACGAGATGCCAGTATAATTGGGAGTCCCGTTATGTACTTCATTATGTCATATAGAAGCGCCTGCTTACTTTCTCAACTTATTAAAGTAAAGTCCGATGATCCTCGTGTACTCCCTATGGTGGAAAACATTCCAGCATACTCCATATCAGATTTATGATCCTCGTGTACTCCCTATGGTGGAAAAAATTCCAGCATACTCCATATAGGATCCATGATCCTCGTGTACTACCTATGATGGAAATATTCCAGCATACTCCATATATGATTTATGATCCTCGTGTACTCCCTATGGTGGAAAACGTTTCTGCATACTCCCTATAGGATATATCATCTCCGTGTGCTGGAACCTTTATATAATCATACAGAATTGAGTTCTGCTCCCAATACGGACTGTATTTGGGAAGGGTTGATCCCAATGATTAATGAACAGAGATCCCAGACATGCACCGTGGCTCCTATTCGGAGCCACTAACTTGATCTATAGTTCATCAGTCATACTGATCACCCTCTTTATCACTATTTCAGTATACAAACCATGTCCACTCCGCCATTCCGTCTAGTTCAACCTACTGTTAGCCCACAGGTACCCACTCCCCAATAGTTCGCGTCCCCGTGTGATCCCAGTGGTGACGAAGATTTGGAACCACTGCTTTCAGCGTCTTGTGAACGGGAGCTATTTACTTTACTGGATAGTCCAGGGTCAGAGGAAGAACGGCAACCGGGATTTGTCAATATCTCCGATCTAATCCAGGAGAGATCTGCAGGGTTTGTAAGTGTAAGTGGTGTGTTTTCTTGCCCCGAGTGTACCCCCACTGGGCCACCCATGCCCCAACCACAACCCTTCCTAACCCCCGAGAGATCTCTTTCCGTTCAGAGAGATTTCCAACCCCGTCCTTTCGTCTCTCCTCCACCACCTCAGAACCCGTGCAGCCTTGGCAGTATCCCTGTCCACCTCCGGTGCGAAATCAGAGTGTGCTCCGATTTCCGTCCCTAGGAACTCCAAATATAATTTCCATCTCCCCATTCAGAGCTCCATTGTACCCTGTCGCTATTAATACGGGCTCTCTGCCCCCGGGTGTAGGCCTAACCCGTATTGTGTATCCGAGTGTAGTTGTGTCCATTTCCATCACTTTCATTAATAAAGTGTATAGATTCTATCAGATTGTAGAGCGTCAGTAGTCTATCATTCCTAGTTGAGATATACTTTCTCAAAACGAATCCACCCTTCCAGGATCAGGCCTTACCGCTCACCTGATCCCGGGGAGGACGGAATTCGAAAGGTATTGAAACCACAACTAAAATTATTTGCACGTGAGTAAGTCCTTTGGGAATTATTGTCCATTATGAGTGTGTACGCTACAAATGGGTGTTACACGCCCAGACCCCCCGGTTTCGCTACAGTATCTATGCTGTCTGGTTTTTATTTATTCAGTATTTATGTTAAATTTCAACTTACTAATTTCACAATTAGGTCCTGCCCATCCTGGTGCACATTGACATGTATAACGATTGGTACCATCCAAACACTGTCCACCGTTCAGACAAGGATTAGATGCACACTCGTTGATATCTGATAATCAATAATAAACACAATCAATATATTGCAATCATTCTTATTTCATAATCATAAATGTAAAGAATAGCGGAGAAGTATTTACATGCAAATCTAAGAATATGCATTGACATCCGTTTCTGGTTAGACTAGCCATTGAACAAAGTGCTCAATACCGTAAACGGTAGAACGTATACAAATTCAGAGGTATAGACCTTCCGGAATATTATCGCTACTCTGAGTTTCAGGACAATCCCATACGGTCATTTTGTCCAATCATCAGGCGAAAGAAGTCTCTCCGATCGGAGGCCTTTGACACATTGAAAATGAGAATACACAATCAATGGTGATAAAACCAGCGATCAGAGCAACAAATACATGTATATTCCAAAGGAGATCTATACACTTTAGTTTAGTTTACTTTAGTCCAATTTTAAACACATTGGTCCAATAGTCTGATATATTGGGTGTTTTTATGTTTTTCTTCCATTTTCTATTTTTTAAAACAAACACAAATCATCTTTGTGAGCTTAGTTTGCATACAGGGATTTTTATTTTAGTTTATAATAGTGGAAATCATGCTGAATGATAAAACTCTCATTTAGATAACATGGATAATCTGATATTCAAACAATTTACATTATCTGGTAAATTTATTCACAATTTCGTAACAATGAAATTGTTTGTATAATGATGTTATAAAATTGAATCCTACATATTAATAGTATTTTTAATTCGAACATCATTCATTCATTCATTCATAAAAGGTTTATCAAAAACTGTTCTTGCAGCAAATACAAAGTAGCTGAATTACCACAATTTTACGTATTAAAGTACAATGATTAAAGGAAACAATATAATCTACTAAAATTAATTACATGAACCCAATCTTCACACTCACCGAATACCACTAAAACAACCAACACTCAAAAACATCCACACACACACACACATCCAACACCCCCAACCATTCAGACTCGGCTCATTCATTCATTCATGACTGGTTAATTAACATTGATATAGCAATACATACGATAAAAATACATTATAGTTATAATATAAAAGACCATAAGTTTATAAAATAACATCACACAATTGTACGGTATTCCATACTTTCACTATGCATTATATCATGGGTGTGTATACATATTGTTATCAGTGGTGTGTACACACCTACAGGGGCTGATGTCATCAGCTTGTGCTGTAATATGATCTGGTAAATTTGTTAGATATGAAGGAGGCCCTCTGGAGGTTAAAAGATTGGTGATTTTGATTATTTTTTACTGAATTTTTGGCACACAGGGTTTCGGGGGGAAATCAGAAAAATATATTTTGAAATCTAGAGATCACCAGCTTTCCATTGATATATAATGATCCATAGAATAACAGACACCTTTAAAGATTCCGAAGGGTCTAAAAGAATTTAAATACATTATATTCTCACCAGTATCACAAACAATTCCAGTCCAGCCTGGCTGACACAGGCAGGTGAATGCGTTGAGTCCATCTTGACACTGTCCATTCACACAAGGACCACTGTCACATTCGTTAATCACTGTAAATTTAAAAAAACAGTCATCAATTGTAAATGGTAAAATAATGAAATTAATCTTAAATTGAAGAAGAAAGCTTTATGTAAAAACTGAAATATGCATTTTGCTGAAGTTTTAAACACATGAAAAGCAAGTGCATGGTTAACAAGTAGAAAATAATGTAAATATTCAAAGTCACACCTTCTTCACAAATCACATACTTTGATCACAGTTGATACCAGACCATCCCACATTACAGATACATGTGTACTGGGCAATGCCATCTTGACAACGGCCATTCACACACGGACTGCTTGCACATTCATTATTATCTAGGAAATGATACCAAAAATGGATTAATTCATGTAATAAAGGGTTCAACAAAAGAAAGTATACACTTTGTTTATGTCATTTTGAGTAACATCCAATTTTTGTTTTGACCAAACAGGCTAGATAGGCATTTAGATGAATCTTTTAGGCATACTTTGATTCCAAATTTGCCCCCTAATAACAAAGATAAACCATGATTAGCACCATTTAAAGAAAATTAGTCACTTTTCAAAAGTCACATTTTCAATACACTACGCGGGAAGAAAAGACCACATGTTACCTGTCCATAATCAAATAGCCCGCTCACTCAGGCACAGACCAACGCATCCCCACTGTGTAATCAATATCCATTTCATTCCCGGCCATTCAAAGTGCCACGCACAGCATTTTCTCGCGGCTTGCGTGCGTTGAAAATGTGACTTTTGAAAAGTGACCAATTTTCTTTAAATGGTGCTAATCATGGTTTATCTTTGTTGTTAGGGGGCAAATTTGATATCAAATGATGCCTAAAAGATTAATCTAAATGCCTATTTAGCCTGTTTGGTCAAAACAAAAATTGAATGTTACTCAAAATGACATAAACAAAGTGTATACTTTCTTTTGTTGAACCCTTTATAATAGGATGGGTGCCAGAAAATAGATAAACCAAAAGTCTAGCAGGTGACCATAAATACCTTCAACAGTCCTAGTCAACCACTACCCAATAGGTTCGATTCAGAGCCAATATTCTAAGAAGGCCAGCTTTTTCGACCCACCAAATCAGAGAACATGGGACAGTCCATGTTCGGCTCGTTTCAGATCGACCAATTTTTAATGTTGGTATGCAATTATTTTAATAGCAAAATGATGAATGCTCTAACAAATAAATGAATGTTCAAATGTTGAGAGTATCACAAACATTTGGAATTTACAAAAGAGGGGTAAAATATCACGCAAGAGAATGAATTATTTCCATGAACAAAATTGGAAATGTGCATGAAATCAGGCTATAAAGACCAAATATGGGCTGAAAATAAAAGTAGATGCAGGAAAATTGGAAAACATAACAGCCTGAATTCAGGCATCAACCTGAAATTATAACTTACTGGATTCACATCTATCTCCAGTGAATCCTGCACGACATGCACAATCAAATCTGTTGATACCATCCTGGCAGAAACCACCATTCAAACAAGGAGTTGAGGCACACTCGTTGATATCTAAGGTAAAACAGAGTAAAATGCATCATCAGGCTCAATAGAGGGATGGGGGATTCAGTCTAGATGACATGCGAAGGTGAATGTGTTGACATCACCTGAAACTATCATTCACGAAAGGATTTAGGTCAACTCATTGATTAAAATGCATCATCAGGTTTAAGGTTAGGCCTGCATTATGTCCTATTGCATACAACTTAAGATTCCTCTTAAGTAACTTTTAAAAGAAGAGTGATTTTTGAACTCTCAAGTCTTGTTCAGAACAGTTTTAAATAATTCTTCCTAAGTTGAACTATCTAGAGATGGGTCCATGTTTAAAGTTTGACATGGGTCCTATTTCATGAAGACAGACTTAATCTTAGGCCTTCAGATTTCACATATACGTCACTAACAATACTAGTTTTATGGATGTAAATCGTAGGATCTTATAGTAAATCACTTTTTGAGTAATCTCATAAAAGGTGACAGTTTTCGTGTATTATTGACAGTTGATTGCCGAGGTGGCGGATCCTGAGGCGAAAAGTAATTAGCCAATCACGAATTTTCATGCTAATGAGGTAAAACGTACCAATCGTGAATTTTTAAGCTAATGAGCTGGAGTAAGTTTCAGCCAATCAGCGCGGGTTTGCTCTCATGAAGTTTAATTTGCGTCGTGATTGGCTAATAGTTGTATCCTAGGAAAATATCTCGAAATATTTAGGCCATATATAAGTACTCGCGACGGGAAAATCTCTATCCTGTTTTGCTGGTTTTTCTGGTTCTCTCGTCTGGTTCTATCTGGTTTTCCTCTCGTATTCCTGCCATATTCTCGTGTTGCTCGATTTCTCTCATCATTTTGGACTGTTCCCGCCGTTTTGCTCCAGAAACTGACTGTGTCGTGTGCCAGAGAGAAAGAGATAATTTCTAGCCGTTGTGTTTGTTATTTTAAGTGGTGAGTGTTCTAGGACTGAATACAAAATGTGTGTTTAAATATATAGTTGTAGGGCTTCGGCCTACAATTAAAATTCATGCTAATTTAGGTTTAAGGGAGGGATTTATTTTGAATACTTGTGAAAGAGGGATGGGACAAGATGCTGATTTTTGGAGGAAGGTTTAGGCCAATGGATTATTATCTGGAACTTGTAGTTTAATCTAAAATCATCTAATTTCGGACTACAAAATCATCTAATTATTGACTACAAAATCATATAATTAGTCAGACTAACGAAAGAGGAATGATCAGTAGAAATGTGTCGAGTATTGCTTGAGTATATTGCTAATAGTGTAATTTACGCTGAGTAAATTACCTGGTTCTTAATCATTTAAGAAATAAGTTATAATTATAGTCACACCAACTCTGCCTCGCCGTGCTGCGCAACAAATTGATACTTGGATTACAGAATTATATCCGGAACATATATTTAAAAGCGTTGTGTCTTGTGTGAGTTATTCCGACTTGTAGATTCTATTTTCCTCCCATCCCCTTCACACTTACTTGATCATAAATATCCAAATCTTTGTACATGCACCACACAACACCAACATTAGGCGAGCCAAGTGAGCTAGGACTTCTTAATTGTCACACATCCATTGCGCTATCACTCTTAATGGGAACTGCTACTGAACTTTAACTCGGAGCCACGTGAAGATTTCAGTCACGGCAACAGCCATATACCTATCCAGGCGAAGAATCTCATGGACGATTTCTATATCTTACGAAAACCGGTGTCTGTCACCTGTAGAGAGAAGCCAGTGAACACAAGGATCTTCGGAGGTCCCTCCGAAGATCTGAAGATCTTCTGGAACTTCGACATATAAGTTGTCACGTCATTGCTTCCGAGTATATTAAGCGATCTCCTTGAGAATATCTGAGGGAAAAAGTCTCCGTATTCATCCGAATACCGAGCTCAGTACTGTGTCTGAGGGCAAATATTATACCAATCCAATCTGAGGGACAAAGTCTTCGTGCCTTGAGCACCGAGCCCAGTACTGAATCTGAGGGAACTCTACTGCCGTCATCAAGAAATTCTCCGGTTCTATAACTTCAGTGTAGCATCCATTACTCCAAACGAGATGCCAGTATAATTGGGAGTCCCGTTATGTACTTCATTATGTCATATAGAAGCGCCTGCTTACTTTCTCAACTTATTAAAGTAAAGTCCGATGATCCTCGTGTACTCCCTATGGTGGAAAACATTCCCGCATACTCCATATCAGATTTATGATCCTCGTGTACTCCCTATGGTGGAACAAATTCCAGCATACTCCATATAGGATCCATGATCCTCGTGTACTACCTTTGATGGAAAATATTCCAGCATACTCCATATATGATTTATGATCCTCGTGTACTCCCTATGGTGGAAAACGTTTCTGCATACTCCATATCAGATTTATATAATCTCCGTGTGCTGGAACCTTTATATAATCATACAGAATTGAGTTCTGCTCCCAATACGGACTGTATTTGGGAAGGGTTGATCCCAATGATTAATGAACAGAGATCCCAGACATGCACCGTGGCTCCCATTCGGAGCCACTAACTTGATCTATAGTTCATCAGTCATACTGATCACCCTCTTTATCACTATTTCAGTATACAAACCATGTCCACTCCGCCATTCCGTCTAGTTCAACCTACTGTTAGCCCACAGGTACCCACTCCCCAATAGTTCGCGTCCCCGTGTGATCCCAGTGGTGACGAAGATTTGGAACCACTGCTTTCAGCGTCTTGTGAACGGGAGCTATTTACTTTACTGGATAGTCCAGGGTCAGAGGAAGAACGGCAACCGGGATTTGTCAATATCTCCGATCTAATCCAGGAGAGATCTGCAGGGTTTGTAAGTGTAAGTGGTGTGTTTTCTTGCCCCGAGTGTACCCCCACTGGGCCACCCATGCCCCAACCACAACCCTTCCTAACCCCCGAGAGATCTCTTTCCGTTCAGAGAGATTTCCAACCCCGTCCTTTCGTCTCTCCTCCACCACCTCAGAACCCGTGCAGCCTTGGCAGTATCCCTGTCCACCTCCGGTGCGAAATCAGAGTGTGCTCCGATTTCCGTCCCTAGGAACTCCAAATATAATTTCCATCTCCCCATTCAGAGCTCCATTGTACCCTGTCGCTATTAATACGGGCTCTCTGCCCCCGGGTGTAGGCCTAACCCGTATTGTGTATCCGAGTGTAGTTGTGTCCATTTCCATCACTTTCATTAATAAAGTTTATAGATTCTATCAGATTGTAGAGCGTCAGTAGTCTATCATTCCTAGTTGAGATATACTTTCTCAAAACGAATCCACCCTTCCAGGATCAGGCCTTACCGCTCACCTGATCCCGGGGAGGACGGAATTCGAAAGGTATTGAAACCACAACTAAAATTATTTGCACGTGAGTAAGTCCTTTGGGAATTATTGTCCATTATGAGTGTGTACGCTACAAATGGGTGTTACACGCCCAGACCCCCCGGTTTCGCTACAGTATCTATGCTGTCTGGTTTTTATTTATTCAGTATTTATGTTAAATTTCAACTTACTAATTTCACAATTAAGTCCTGCCCATCCTGGTGCACATTGACATGTATAACGATTGGTACCATCCAAACACTGTCCACCGTTCAGACAAGGATTAGATGCACACTCGTTGATATCTGATAATCAATAATAAACACAATCAATATATTGCAATCATTCTTATTTCATAATCATAAATGTAAAGAATAGCGGAGAAGTATTTACATGCAAATCTAAGAATATGCATTGACATCCGTTTCTGGTTAGACTAGCCATTGAACAAAGTGCTCAATACCGTAAACGGTAGAACGTATACAAATTCAGAGGTATAGACCTTCCGGAATATTATCGCTACTCTGAGTTTCAGGACAATCCCATATGGTCATTTTGTCCAATCATCAGGCGAAAGAAGTCTCTCCGATCGGAGGCCTTTGACACATTGAAAATGAGAATACACAATCAATGGTGATAAAACCAGCGATCAGAGCAACAAATACATGTATATTCCAAAGGAGATCTATACACTTTAGTTTAGTTTACTTTAGTCCAATTTTAAACACATTGGTCCAATAGTCTGATATATTGGGTGTTTTTATGTTTTTCTTCCATTTTCTATTTTTTAAAACAAACACAAATCATCTTTGTGAGCTTAGTTTGCATACAGGGATTTTTATTTTAGTTTATAATAGTGGAAATCATGCTGAATGTTAAAACACTCATTTAGATAACATGGATAATCTGATATTCAAACAATTTACATTATCTGGTAAATTTATTCACAATTTCGTAACAATGAAATTGTTTGTATAATGATGTTATAAAATTGAATCCTACATATTAATAGTATTTTTAATTCGAACATCATTCATTCATTAATTCATAAAAGGTTTATCAAAAACTGTTCTTGCAGCAAATACAAAGTAGCTGAATTACAACAATTTTACGTATTAAAGTACAATGATTAAAGGAAACAATATAATCTACTAAAATTAATTACATGAACCCAATCTTCACACTCACCGAATACCACTAAAACAACCAACACTCAAAAACATCCACACACACACACACATCCAACACCCCCAACCATTCAGACTCGGCTCATTCATTCATTCATGACTGGTTAATTAACATTGATATAGCAATACATACGATAAAAAATACATTATAGTTATAATATAAAAGACCATAAGTTTATAAAATAACATCACACAATTGTACGGTATTCCATACTTTCACTATGCATTATATCATGGGTGTGTATACATATTGTTATCAGTGGTGTGTACACACCTACAGGGGCTGATGTCATCAGCTTGTGCTGTAATATGATCTGGTAAATTTGTTAGATATGAAGGAGGCCCTCTGGAGGTTAAAAGATTGGTGATTTTGATTATTTTTTACTGAATTTTTGGCACACAGGGTTTCGGGGGGAAATCAGAAAAATATATTTTGAAATCTAGAGATCACCAGCTTTCCATTGATATATAATGATCCATAGAATAACAGACACCTTTAAAGATTCCGAAGGGTCTAAAAGAATTTAAATACATTATATTCTCACCAGTATCACAAACAATTCCAGTCCAGCCTGGCTGACACAGGCAGGTGAATGCGTTGAGTCCATCTTGACACTGTCCATTCACACAAGGACCACTGTCACATTCGTTAATCACTGTAAATTTAAAAAAACAGTCATCAATTGTAAATGGTAAAATAATGAAATTAATCTTAAATTGAAGAAGAAAGCTTTATGTAAAAACTGAAATATGCATTTTGCTGAAGTTTTAAACACATGAAAAGCAAGTGCATGGTTAACAAGTAGAAAATAATGTAAATATTCAAAGTCACACCTTCTTCACAAATCACATACTTTGATCACAGTTGATACCAGACCATCCCACATTACAGATACATGTGTACTGGGCAATGCCATCTTGACAACGACCATTCACACACGGACTGCTTGCACATTCATTATTATCTAGGAAATGATACCAAAAATGGATTAATTCATGTAATAAAGGGTTCAACAAAAGAAAGTATACACTTTGTTTATGTCATTTTGAGTAACATCCAATTTTTGTTTTGACCAAACAGGCTAGATAGGCATTTAGATGAATCTTTTAGGCATACTTTGATTCCAAATTTGCCCCCTAATAACAAAGATAAACCATGATTAGCACCATTTAAAGAAAATTAGTCACTTTTCAAAAGTCACATTTTCAATACACTACGCGGGAAGAAAAGACCACATGTTACCTGTCCATAATCAAATAGCCCGCTCACTCAGGCACAGACCAACGCATCCCCACTGTGTAATCAATATCCATTTCATTCCCGGCCATTCAAAGTGCCACGCACAGCATTTTCTCGCGGCTTGCGTGCGTTGAAAATGTGACTTTTGAAAAGTGACCAATTTTCTTTAAATGGTGCTAATCATGGTTTATCTTTGTTGTTAGGGGGCAAATTTGATATCAAATGATGCCTAAAAGATTAATCTAAATGCCTATTTAGCCTGTTTGGTCAAAACAAAAATTGAATGTTACTCAAAATGACATAAACAAAGTGTATACTTTCTTTTGTTGGACCCTTTATAATAGGATGGGTGCCAGAAAATAGATAAACTAAAAGTCTAGCAGGTGACCATAAATACCTTCAACAGTCCTAGTCAACCACTACCCAATAGGTTCGATTCAGAGCCAATATTCTAAGAAGGCCAGCTTTTTCGACCCACCAAATCAGAGGACATGGGACAGTCCATGTTCGGCTCGTTTCAGATCGACCAATTTTTAATGTTGGTATATGCAATTATTTTAATAGCAAAATGATGAATGCTCTAACAAATAAATGAATGTTCAAATGTTGAGAGTATCACAAACATTTGCAATTTACAAAAGAGGGGTAAAATATCACGCAAGAGAATGAATTATTTCCATGAACAAAATTGGAAATGTGCATGAAATCAGGCTATAAAGACCAAATATGGGCTGAAAATAAAAGTAGATGCAGGAAAATTGGAAAACATAACAGCCTGAATTCAGGCATAAACCTGAAATTATAACTTACTGGATTCACATCTATCTCCAGTGAATCCTGCACGACATGCACAATCAAATCTGTTGATACCATCCTGGCAGAAACCACCATTCAAACAAGGAGTTGAGGCACACTCGTTGATATCTAAGGTAAAACAGAGTAAAATGCATCATCAGGCTCATTAGATGGATGGGGGATTCAGTCTAGATGACATGCAAAGGTGAATGTGTTGACATCACCTGAAACTATCATTCACGAAAGGATTTAGGTCAACTCATTGATTAAAATGCATCATCAGGTTTAAGGTTAGGCCTGCATTATGTCCTATTGCATAAAACTTAAGATTCCTCTTAAGTAACTTTTAAAAGAAGAGTGATTTTTGAACTCTCAAGTCTTGTTCAGAACAGTTTTAAATAATTCTTCCTAAGTTGAACTATCTAGAGATGGGTCCATGTTTAAAGTTTGACATGGGTCCTATTTCATGAAGACAGACTTAATCTTAGGCCTTCAGATTTCACATATATGTCACTAACAATACTAGTTTTATGGATGTAAATCGTAGGATCTTATAGTATATCACTTTTTGAGTAATCTCATAAAAGGTGACAGTTTTCGTGTATTATTGACAGTTGATTGCCGAGGTGGCGGATCCTGAGGCGAAAAGTAATTAGCCAATCACGAATTTTCATGCTAATGAGGTAAAACGTACCAATCGTGAATTTTTAAGCTAATGAGCTGGAGTAAGTTTCAGCCAATCAGCGCGGGTTTGCTCTCATGAAGTTTAATTTGCGTCGTGATTGGCTAATAGTTGTATCCTAGGAAAATATCTCGAAATATTTAGGCCATATATAAGTACTCGCGACGGGAAAATCTCTATCCTGTTTTGCTGGTTTTTCTGGTTCTCTCGTCTGGTTCTATCTGGTTTTCCTCTCGTATTCCTGCCATATCCTCGTGTTGCTCGATTTCTCTCATCATTTTGGACTGTTCCCGCCGTTTTGCTCCAGAAACTGACTGTGTCGTGTGCCAGAGAGAAAGAGATAATTTCTAGCCGTTGTGTTTGTGATTTTAAGTGGTGAGTGTTCTAGGACTGAATACAAAATGTGTGTTTAAATATATAGTTGTAGGGCTTCGGCCTACAATTAAAATTCATGCTAATTTAGGTTTAAGGGAGGGATTTATTTTGAATACTTGTGAAAGAGGGAT
Source organism: Ophiura sarsii (assembly GCA_035610835.1). Taxonomy (NCBI): domain Eukaryota; kingdom Metazoa; phylum Echinodermata; class Ophiuroidea; order Amphilepidida; family Ophiuridae; genus Ophiura; species Ophiura sarsii. The sequence goes on from CM069457.1 coordinate 2,834,209, forward strand.
GGGACATGGTGCTGATTTTTGGAGGAAGGTTTAGGCCAATGAATTATTATCTGGAACTTGTAGTTTAATCTAAAATCATCTAATTTCGGACTACAAAATCATCTAATTATTGACTACAAAATCATATAATTAGTCAGACTAACGAAAGAGGAATGATCAGTAGAAATGTGTCGAGTATTGCTTGAGTATTGCTAATAGTGTAATTTACGCTGAGTAAATTACCTGGTTCTTAATCATTTAAGGAATAAGTTATAATTATAGTCACACCAACTCTGCCTCGCCGTGCTGCGCAACAAATTGATAATTGGATTACAGAATTATATCCGGAACATATATTTAAAAGCATTGTGTCTTGTGTGAGTTATTCCGACTTGTAGATTCTATTTTCCTCCCAAACCCCTTCACACTTACTTGATCATAAAGATCAAAATCTTTGTACATGCACCACACAACACCAACATTAGGCGAGCCAAGTGAGCTAGGACTTCTTAATTGTCACACATCCATTGCGCTATCACTTTTAATGGGAACTGCTACTGAACTTTAACTCGGAGCCACGTGAAGATTTCAGTCACGGCAACAGCCATATACCTATCCAGGCGAAGAATCTCATGGACGATTTCTATATCTTACGGAAACCGGTGTCTGTCACCTGAAGAGAGAAGCCAGTGAACACAAGGATCTTCGGAGGGACCTCCGAAGCTGGAACTCCGACATATAAGTTGTCACGTCATTGCTTCCGAGTATATTAAGCGATCTCCTTGAGAATATCTGAGGGAAAAAGTCTCCGTATTCATCCGAATACCGAGCTCAGTACTGTGTCTGAGGGCAAATATTATACCAATCCAATCTGAGGGACAAAGTCTTCGTGCCTTGAGCACCGAGCCCAGCACTAAATCTGAGGGAACTCTACTGCCGTCATCAAGAAATTCTCCGGTTCTATAACTTCAGTGTAGCATCCATTACTCCAAACGAGATGCCAGTATAATTGGGAGTCCCGTTATGTACTTCATTATGTCATATAGAAGCGCCTGCTCACTTTCTCAACTTATTAAAGTAAAGTCCGATGATCCTCGTGTACTCCCTATGGTGGAAAATATTCCAGCATACTCCATACATGATTTATGATCCTCGTGTACTCCCTATGGTGGAAAACGTTTCTGCATACTCCCTATAGGATATATCATCTCCGTGTGCTGGAACCTTTATTATATTAATCATACATAATTGAGTTCTGCTCCCAATACGGACTGTATTTGGGAAGGGTTGATCCCAATGATTAATGAACAGAGATCCCAGACATGCACCGTGGCTCCCATTCGGAGCCACTAACTTGATCTATAGTTCATCAGTCATACTGATCACCCTCTTTATCACTATTTCAGTATACAAACCATGTCCACTCCGCCATTCCGTCTAGTTCAACCTACTGTTAGCCCAAAGGTACCCACTCCCCAATATTTCGCGTCCCCGTGTGATCCCAGTGGTGACGAAGATTTAGAACCACTGCTTTCAGCGTCTTGTGAACGGGAGCTATTTACTTTACTGGATAGTCCAGGGTCAGAGGAAGAACGGCAACCGGGATTTGTCAATATCTCCGATCTAATCCAGGAGAGATCTGCCGGGTTTGTAAGTGTAAGTGGTGTGTGTTCTTGCCCCGAGTGTACCCCACTGGGCCACCCATGCCCGAACCACAACCCTTCCTAACCCCCGAGAGATCTCTTTCCGTTCTTAGAGATTTCCAACCCCGTCCTTTCTTCTCTCCTCCACCACCTCAAAACCCGTGCAGCCTTGGCAGTATCCCTGTCCACCTCCGGTGCGAAATCAGAGTGTGCTCCGATTTCTGTCCCTAGGAACTCCAAATATAATTTCCATCTCCCCATTCAGAGCTCCATTGTACCCTGTCGCTATTAATACGGGCTCTCTGCCACCGGGTGTAACCCGTATTGTGTATCCGAGTGTAGTTGTGTTCATTTCCATCACTTTCATTAATAAAGTTTATAGATTCTGTCAGATTGTAGAGTGTCAGTAGTCTATCATTCCTAGTTGAGATATACTTTCTCAAAACGAATCCACCCTTCCAGGATCAGGCCTTACCGCTCACCTGATCCCGGGGAGGACGGAATTCGAAAGGTATTGAAACCACAACTAAAATTATTTGCACGTGAGTAAGTCCTTCGGGAATTATTGTCCATTATGAGTGTGTACGCTACAAATTGGTGTTACACGCCCAGGCCCCCCGGTTTTCCTACAGTATCTAGTACTTGCTTATCTATGCTGTCTGGTTTTTATTTATTCAGTATTTATGTTAAATTTCAACTTACTTATTCCACAATTAGTTCCTACCCATCCTGGTGCACATTGACATGTATAACGATTGGTACCATCCAAACACTGACCACCGTTCAGACAAGGATTAGATGCACACTCGTTGATATCTGATAATCAATAATAAACACAATCAATATATTGCAATCATTCTTATTTCATAATCATAAATGTAAAGAATAGCGGAGAAGTATTTACATGCAAAATTAAGAATATGCATTGACAACCGTTTCTGGTTAGACTAGCCATTGAACAAAGTGCTCAATACCGTAAACGGTAGAACGTATACAAATTCAGAGGTATAGACCTTCCGGAATATTATCGCTACTCTGAGTTTCAGGACAATCCCATACGGTCATTTTGTCCAATCATCAGGCGAAAGAAGTCTCTCTGATCGGAGGCCTTTGACACATGAAAATGAGAATACACAATCAATGGTGATAAAACCAGCGATCAGAGCAACAAATATATTCCAAAGGAGATCTATACACATTAAGATATCAAAAGATAATCAAAAAGTGCTCAACTGACAAATCAGGAGCGTAAATCTAAGAATAAATATTTCCCAAATAGATAGCTGCATAATTGAAATGACCAATAATAAGCTCTAGGAGCATTGCGGTAGGTCAACAAATCAATTGAGAACTGAATTCCAAACTCTGTTTGAGGAGTTAATATAGAGATGATGTTTCCTAATATTACCAGTTTGTCTCCTGGTTTGAACACTATGGATTACCAAAAGGTGGCTAAATATGCAGCTACGCATAGAAACATGTGTCTCAATGACCACATTAACATTTAATCTCCCCCTCAATGTTGACATCATTCTTTCAAAACCCTGTATCTCAATCCGGCCCCTCAGCATGTATAAAGTAATAATTCCTATGTATAACCTTTCAAAATTCTACTCTTAACAGGTTCAGGGGCCAGATACATATCTACCGAACCCTGTAAGTGTTTTTGCCCCTGAACAAGTGTAAAGCAACACTTCCTATGCATAACCATTGGGCGCTTTTACTGTCATAACTGTGTGCTATCTGAACGAGACAGATGAATGGGTCTGGAGTGATAACCGCAATGTGCGGGACAAAGGGTGTATCTGGCTGTGAAGAATACAAGTCTTAGCTGATTAGCTGTGAGTTTTTTCAGTGCGTAATCACACACAAATCAATGATTTCCTATACCTAGTGCAACTTTTCTGTTGCATGCGCGGTCATTGAAATCGCTATAACTTTAAAAGTATCCATTCGATTTTGTTGAATGAGGTATCAAACTGCGAAGAAGAAATTTGCTCATTCAATGTATATCTCAGATGTTTGGTACCGATTATCTATTTTGAATTAGCTAACCTCAAAGCACCTGGTCCGGGACTTTATGTGCTAGGTGTATATTATTGTACTACTATTGGTACTGCATGCATACTTGTGACACGGACATTTCAACATTACGCACTCTCTCCGAGACATGAAAGCGTACATACATTGCATGACAAAACTGTATGTTGACCGAGACGTCAACCGCTTGAAATAGTGCGCTAACATTGAATGTAAGTAAAACATGTGGGTTTTTTTTGGCCTTGCATTGTTGTTGTTTTGGTCTAATTGGGCTTATATTAAAGGGTTCACACCACTAAATAAATAATGGAACAGCCCACGAAAGGCCTGTTGAATTGGTTGTGATGACACTCCTCTACGTGAAATATATAAAAATGCTTCAAAAGTAGTGTTGCTGGCCAAACTTTTGATCGGATGATTATTTAATGAAGATTATCAAACAATATCAGTGCACATTTTCTTCTTTGATCATTTTTTTTAATGATTTTATAGTCATTTTGAGACTTCAAATAATTGATTAGAAATGCTTAGACCTAGGCTAGGCCTGGGCAATCTACAAACATGCGTATCTTCGTCGGTGCATATCTCGAAAATGTTGCCTTGACCTTATATATATATTTTTTTTTACAGGAAAGCCAAGACCATGATCTTCACACATAATGGAAAGTTGAAGCAACCAGTTGCTTTATAAGCGAGAAAATGGCGTATATTTATGGTCCATTTTACACAGTAAGCAATGGGGAATTTAGTAGTGGTGTGGTACCTATACAACGTTTGGCAAAAGTACCAAGCCAAATAAGGATGGCAAGTAGGCAACACCTAGAATGATAATCATTTTTCTCTAAACAAGTTTTTTTATTGAGGAAGTGGACTTTCAAATGTGTCCTCTTCCAATTGTATTTGGTGTGTGTGTGCACTCAATTTAAAATAATCAAAACATTTGGGAGAGGGAAAATTTGAAAATTCGAAAATTAATTTGAAGAAAAAAAAGTGGACTTTTCAGAATCCAGATTGAAAAAATATCCTGTTACAAGTAATGTATGCAATTGTTTAGATAATTATGATCACTTTTTTGTCAAATGCAATTATAACAAAACTTTCTGGATTAAATTTTCCAAATATATACGATCCTTGATGAAGGAATACGATTTTGATAAATCTTTGGAAAAAATCATATGCGGCTGGAACATCCGTAATTCTAAATTTAATTTTACAAATACCGTTAAACTTTATCTATAAGCCCACATTGACTAATAGTTAATAGGTTAAAAATAGATAAAAAGGTATGAGCGCCCTCTTTTGATCTAGAGAAATTAGCACGAATGAGTTTAGTGTATTCGATATTCAATACTATAAAGTTGTATTACTATCTAAATAATTTCATGGACAGACGAATTGCTCAATTGGTAAAGCGCCCGGTAAAGCGTCAATTTCAGTATCACGAGGTTGGTGGATCAATTCTCAACTACACCCTTTGCAATTTCTTTTGAAATCCAAGTGATATAGAAATGAATGCAAACTTTAATGTAAAATTATTACTCAATTATACTAGCTTTATTGTTATTTTTCAAAAAACAAGCGCATAATTACTTTGATTGTATAAAGTAATGATCTTAATAGCTCAACCTTTTTATAAGCTAAAACACATTTATACTACAAATTAACCACAGCAAAATGTATTCATTGGCTTATTTCAGATGTTTCACACAGTAATCTTAAACGTTTCCTTCATCATGATTTAAGGGCAAATTATGATGATGCATATTAGGTTGGTAGATCAAGTTAAGCAACCAAATGAAAGCAACTATGCAAACCACTATAATCCTAGTCTCACAATGAATGAATGAATGAATGAATGGCTTTTAAATCAATTTATTGCCAATAAGATAGAGGGCCGTCCATTTATACCGACCCATCAATCATACATGTAGTTATAAAACAGTATCTGACATAGCAGTCTCGTTTAGCACAATTGGTTAAGCCGACAGTTTGGGCTAGGGCAATTGTGACCGCAGGTTCCAGATGACAATACCTGGTTCGAATCTCACTTCAAGACTTCTTCTTTTAGAAAGGTCATAATTTTCAAATTCTTGACAGTGTATAATTTTTATGGTGAATGAACAAGGAATCTATCTTTGTGGGTTTCTTCTTCTTTTTTTTTGGTTTTTGTCCCCTTTTTTTAAAAAGGAAACAAAATTCAAGCAAACTGGACACGCAAGCCTGCATTTAAAATAAGCCAATGAATACATTTTGCTGTCACAGTGGTTAATTTGTAGTATAAATGTGTTTAAGCTTATAAAAAGGTTGAGCTATTAAGATCATTACTTTATACAATCAAATTAATTAAGCGTTTGTTTTTTGAAAAATAACAATAAAGCTAGTATAATTGAGTAATAATTTTACATTAAAGTTTGCATTCATTTCTATATCACTTGGATTTCAAAAGAAATTGCAAAGGGTGTAGTTGAGAATTGATCCACCAATCTCGTGATACTGAAATTGACGCTTTACCGGGCGCTAATATGATAGATGTGAAAGAACATTGACCTCTACATCAGTTGATACATGATATGATTGATGTTTCAAAGGAACAATAATTTTTCACCATCTAATATTTTGCATAGCATGATGTTTTAAAGAACAATGGATTCATCATCAGCATTTGGCAATAAAACCTTGACGGTCTTATTTTCTATATCAAAGTCTGCAAATACTCGGCGTGATTAATAGAAAACTGTTTCTGTTTTGTTTCTGTAATCAGTGTTAGAATCAAACTGCTGCTGTTTTGATTTCGTCGATTAATCGTAGAAATAAACTGTTTTCCTGTGTGTTTACATTCACCTACCATCGACAGGGACGATATTGGATATGGTCACGCTTGGATATGGAACATATCAAACGAGCGGCATTGTTCTGCAGTCTTTGAACTCTATTCATGTTCCGTAGCACCAAAGAGAAGAAGATTACCATAGTCAAGACAAGAGATTACTAAAGCTCGAATGACATGATGAAGAGTGTCTTTATCATGTTTATCGAGGTATCGCTTTATTCTACGGATGTTTCTTAACTGGTAATGTGTAGATTGACAGAGGCTAGATACTTGCATCACATGTTTACACCCAGGTTACGAACAGACAACGTTGGTTCACGGCTGTTTGATCCCAAATAATTTGTCCGTTTTATTCTGAGAACACCGTAACTTGCTGGCCCGGTTTTGGTTTTAAGTTATTCAAGTACCTGAATATACTGGCCATCTTTTGTAGCAATTTCAGAACATTTGTTGGTGCCATTTCTGAGAAATAAAGCTTTGAATATTATTATTTACTATAATAGCGCCCTCATCCGCAAGGCTATACTGTTATTATTTATTTGAGCACCCCTTTATTTATTTTTATTGTTGTTGGCCTTTGGTCGTGTCGGCGAATATATTTTGGCGGGCAATTATCGCATTCAATTCTCAACAAACATTAGGCCTATGACTAAATGTTGAAAGCTGCTGTACAGTCATACCCCAAATACGGCTAAATAGTGCACCCCTTAACACTTTTAATTGCATAATAAACCGCCCCTTTGAGTTAGGCCTCGCTTTTAATATTTTATGTACACAATTATATGTAAATAGGGAGGGGTTTTATAATAAAAATACTAGTATAATATCGGTACCGTTTTCTACTATATACCAAGACATCAGCTAGAGAAGATGAAATGCGAAACGAAGCATAGTTAGACAAACGAATATATTATGTTTCTTTCAACTACGTAAATCGTGGGCTTAACTTTAGAATACCCTACCATTGTTACCATTTTTGAAGCTCAACTTTTTTCAAAATACATCATCTTCGACGGCGCGAAGCTCAGCCTTTTAAAAAACAATGCAACATCGGAAAGGTCTTCCTTTTTATATTACCTTCGCCAGCGCGATAGCACCGCCTGTGTACCATCATCTTCGCCGGCGCGAAGCTCAACTTTTTGGGGGGAAATCTACATCGGCGAAGTACCGCTGGTGAAGTCATTATCTTCGCCGGCGCGAAGCTCAACTTTTTTGGGAAGATCTACATCGGCAAAGCATTGCTGGTGAAGCCATCATCTTCGCAGGCGTAATGATCAACCGTTTATGGAAAAAATCTATCGGAGAAGCCCTGGCGCGAAGATCAAACTTGTTTTGGAAACGAGACAACCAAAGGTCTCAAAGTACATGATGGGTCGTTCTTTAAAGACTATTTATATTCATTGAATCGAAATTGAAATATTGTTTTCAAAAATAATTGGCCAACATAATTATGATAAAAGAGCGGCCAAAGATGTCCAAATACATACATGATGGGTCGTCAACGCTTCAAAGACTAACAAACGAAATTCGATATTGACATATTTTCTTTCAAAAATAAGCGGCCAACGAAATTATGATTAAAGAGCGGCCAAATATGCCCAAATACATGACGGGTCGTTCTTTAAAAGCGGCCAACAAAATTATGATATATGAAGAATATACTTTTAGTCCAGTAACTGTTCTTTTTAGCCAGCAGGGAGGTCACGCTGCGTGTCAGATTTTGTTATACGCAAGAAAACAATGGAGTCTCAGTGACTACAATATTTGCTAGAAATATCTTCGGAAAATGGTCTATTTGGGCATCTAAAAAAACTGAGAAACGTGTTAAAAATCATGTAGAGTTTTAGAGGAGGGTCATAGCATCTGCAGAACGGTAAAATGTATAGTATTAAACACGTTTTGTGACCAAATTTATGTAGTAAAATGTTGGAAAATTCACGTTTTGAAAACCTGTGGTCTTCGAAATTACAAGAATCCTAACTCATTCGAAACCTCACCAAATCATGAAATGAACCCTCGTCTACAAAAAAGTCCATGTACGTATAATTGCTCTATCTGCTTGGAGATAGCGAAGACCACGCAAACATCATAGCTTCATACAACGGAATGAAATCCGCCATAGAGATGAAAAGAAATCTGAAAAAATGCCGTTAGGGTTAAAGATAGCATAGCAAATTTCTGTATGAATTAAAACATTTTTTTCAACAACAGATGAATCAGTACCCAGACATGTCTTACCTATTACAGTTACTGTGAATTCACATCTTCCATAGTTACCAGCAGCATCTGTCCATGTATAAGATACAGTTGTATCTCCTACTGGGAATGTGTCACCTGAATTATGGGTTACCTCAGTAGATATACTACCAGCTGTAGTTGATGTTACTATTGGGGTAGTCCATGATGCTACATCAGTTGCTTGGTTGACATTTAGGTCACTTGCTGGGCAACTGGTTATAGTGAAAACTGTAAATTACACACAATGAATACAAGAATCAGAGCAATTGAGAGTTATATATTTTGAATACGGTGACACATTTTACAAGTGATCACTTTAAATTTAAAACATACGATTCATCTACACACATTACAAAGTGTTAAAAGTTTGGAATTGAAAATGCTCTACATTGAACACAATATGATGACGTAATCGAGTAAAATGTGTCATTATTAATATTTAAATATTTGAAGGCAAAATTAAACAGCCAAATCAATGAGATGCATAAGAAAAATGTCATGATACAATTTCATACAAAACAAATAAGAATTCACCAATTTTCCAAAATAAAAATGTTCGATACTGTTTCTGCTTATGTTGGATATGACATTCATGTATATATTCCAGTCATTGGACTTTATGGATAAATTATTCTGTGACGGATTGATTATCATACTGGTGTCACTATAGAACTCCTACCTTGAAGTATGGGTTGACTGAAACCTCCCAAAATGGGATCATTGTCACTTGTATACTTACTGCCTGGACGCTGAACTCGAACCATAAATTGACATTCTGCATGATTACCAGCTGTATTCATCCAGATGTATGTGATGGTGTAATCCTGGTTTATATTATAGAATATCTGAGTGCCTGCTACTGTTGGATATGTTGTAGTATCAATTGTTCCAGTAAATGTTGTAGCAGTTGGTGCAGTCCATGTTTCTACATCATCAGCAACAGCACCACCTGAGACACCATTTGATAATTCATATACTATTGGTCCCTGAGGACAACCTGTCACCGTGAATGCTGAATGGAGATTAACACGTTATAATTATGCGCTTTAGTATTCATTCAATATTTTCATCAACAATTGGGTCATTATGTCATTCAGTCCTAAAATACACAAATTATGCACTTTATTACTTATTTTATTAGAGATTTCCATCGGAAATTGGGTTCACACGTCAGTCCCAGTGAATGCTAGATCGGAGCAAACACATTGTGCACTTGTTCTGCCACAATTCTCTCAATGCCTCCTATATAATTGTCATTCTATTCCTGAAACAGGATTAGGATTAGAGTTTAACTTCTTGAACACATAGTTCTTGAAATAAGCCAGCACCACTAAAATGCCTTGAGCAACCTCTATCTCTCTGCTAAAGAGATGATGGGTATCATGGTTGTGTTGTTAAGTAAAGGGACTAAATATACCTCAATAGGCCCAGAGTTAATTTAATGGTACATGTAATTCGGCACCTGACCCTGGTTATGTCAAGCCCTACCTACAACAAGATCTTACCATTGCTTGTATCTGTTACTGTTGCTAAACATGAACCTGCGATAAAGACAAAAACAAATATTAACAAAACACAAAATATTATGTTATTATTTGGGACTATGTGCTACACAATTTGAATTATTATGTTAACATTTGTGTTGAGACAGCATTAATTATATGTTGCACAATTTATCAAAATAAACCATTTTAAAGGATTTTCATGTGAACATGGAAGGTATAATGCTCAGAAAAAAACTCTAATAATTATGTTATATGAATTATAAAATATGGCGCTTGTACTACACGCTAGAGTTTCATGGATTGGCGATTGGCGTTATTGGGACCTAATTATTTTATATATTGATCTCTTTTCACATTTGGAAGTGTCGATAAAAGTGTATTGCACAACCAAATTAATATCGCTATCATTATTATTTTTTCCCGCATCCAAATGGCTTTCCACAGCTTTCAGACTTATTGCTGCGACATTGTCGGGCCTCAAAGACAACTGTGAAGTATACCATCATTTTTTTCCCGTGGCTGGACCAGCATCATACATTTTTTCTGGGGAGCAACAGGAGTGTCAAGACAAATTTAGGAGGGGGCAAGAATTAAAACGCGAAACGCGCAATTTTGTTTGCCATTTTATAAAAAAATTGTCTAATTATACCTAATATGGTGATAAAATGTGATATTTTATGCTAAAATGGTCAAATTTGGTCAAATGTTAACCTTTTTTAAAAATATTCGGGGGAACCCCCCCCCCCCCCCCCCCCCCCCCCCCCCCCACGTGTCGCCGCCACTGCTTATGGCATGGCTGCGATTTTCTCAAAGCACCTTTCTACGCTTTTGCAGACAAATTATGAAATTCTGATGACATTTTAGTCCGTCTTTGGGGTGAAACAATATCTGGCTTGACATGCAAACACTTTCCAGAAAGACGACAGGGAATATAAGCTCCAAATAATATTAATAATAATATTTATAGTAATAATGATAATAGTTTATAAATAATAGATATCGAGTGCCTTATGTTGCAAACAACCGCAAGGCGCCTTACAAAAATATAATATAGAAATCTTAGTTTGGCAAATGCATACAACCTAATTAAAATCAATTAATATATGATAAAACACTATAGTTGTTATACACCTATACAATACCAGATACAAAGAGCGAGCATTATAAATATGAAATTGCACTGACGACAAATTTAACCGCACTGATAATAAAGTTACAAGATCTAAGTAGCAAGCACAGTTAAAAGGACATCAAACAACAAGATATTATAATTGCACACATACAATATGAATGTGAATGTTGAAGAAACAAACAAAGTTTAAAAATCCGGCATTCCCCTTTAATTGTGTCCATTGTAGAAAGTCACAAAGAACATTTAAGAGTGATTTAGATTTTGCCTAAAGTTTGGGAGTTGAAAGACATTTAGTAGTTATGTAAAAATATGGTATTAAACAATTCAGCAACCCTCTGTTGCTATGGTAACGAGCCTATCTTGTTTTAGGTCATTTTAGGGGGAAATTCTCCTAATTATACTGATTTCAGCAACAAAAAAAGTCAAAGTTTGGCAGAACCCTACACCAAGATGGTACATTTTTTGCCCAAACTGACTTCATGAATGAGTTGCCATATCTCTGGTCTAACAACCAACCGATTGAAATAAGTCAGTGTTGCCATATTGATACCCTGTTGCCATGTTCAAATATCACATTTTGAGGAAGTTGAAAAAGTCAGATATTACTAACCGACTTCGGATAGCTACAGTTCCCCTCGAGGTGATCTGTTTTTCTTTGTGCTTTGTTTTTATAACAAGGACCTAATACCCTTTGAGTTAATTCCAGAAAAAAAATGGGGAAACCCCGCACTTACGAATCACGTGACCTGAAGTCACATGAACCAATTTACGGGAAATTGCATAGCCGGGTATACATGGGGACCATGCACCCCCAGGAATCCCCCAAACAACTTTTTATTTACTTCCTTCATTGTCCTAAAACATATTCACTATATTACAAACATGATTTTAGTATGCTAAGGGGTTATTCAAGATGGCGTCAAAAATGGCCGCCAAAAGGTCAAATTTCCTAAAATGACATTATTTCAATCATAATCGGGATCAAAATGTATGGTGAAAGTATAGTTTTAATAGTGGTACGTAAGTATTAGACCACTAGGAACACATATCGAGTACTTTTGCTTTGTTTCCATACCTAAATCCAAGATGGCCGCCAAAATGTCTGCCAAAAATGCTAAAATTCCATACATCTGGCATATATCAGCCCAACATGTATGATCAGAGTTTAGTTTTAACAATGGGATGTATGTGTTAAACCCCTAGAAGCACACATGCGGCATTTTTGGTATGTTTACAAATCTTAAATCCAAAATGGCCGCCAGAATGATGGCCAAAATTGGTCAAAAGTCCATAAAATGACATAATACTATCAAAATGAATGATGAAAATATAGTTTTTAACAATGGGATGTATTTATTATATCACTAGTAACTCAAATTAAGTATTTTTGCTTTGTTAACATACTTGAAATCCAAAATGGCTGCCAAAATGAGTCCCAAAATGGCTGCTAAAATTGTCAAATTCCATATATTATAAGGATAATAACAACCAGAATGTATGATGAAAATATAGTTTTAACAATGGGATGTATGTATTGTATTAGACCACTTGTATTTAACTCATATCCAGTATTTTTGCTTTGTTAACATACTTAAATCCAAAATGGCTGCCAAAATGGGTCCCAAAATGGCTGCAAAAATTGTCAAATTCCATAAGATAAGATACTATCAACCAGAATGTACGATGAAAATATAGTTTTAACAACGGGATGTATGTGTTAGACCACTAGTTACGACTATCCAGTATTTTTGCATTGTAATAACATACTTTAAATCCAAAATGGCCGCCAGAATGCTGGGGCCAAAATTGGTTAAAATTCCCTAAATTGACATAATATTAACCAAGATGTATGATGAAAATATTGTTTTTAACAATTAGATGTATTTATTATTTCACTAGTAACTCAAATCCAGTATTTATGCTTTGTTAACATACTTAAAATACATAATGGCTGCCAAAATGGGTCCCAAAATGACTGCCAAAATGGGTCGAAAAATGGCTGCAAAAACTGTCAAATTCCATAAGATAGGATACTATCAACCAGAATGTACGATGAAAATATAGTTTTAACAACGGAATGTATGTATTAGACCACTAGTAACTACTATCCAGTATTTTTGCTTTGTAATAACATACTTTAAATCCAAAATGGCCGCCAGAATGATGGCCAAAATTGGTCAAAATTCCCTAAATTTACATAATATTAACCAAGATGTATGATTAAAATATGTTTTTAACAATGAGATGTATGTATTATTTTGCAAGTAACTCATATCCAGTATTTATGCTTTGTTAACATACTTAAAATACAAAATGGCTGCCAAAATGGGTCCCAAAACGACTGCCAAAATGGGTCCCAAAATGACTGCAAAAATTGTCAAATTCCATAAAATAAGATGATATCAACCAGAATGTACGATAAAAATATAGTTTTAACAATGGGATGTATGTATTAGACCACTAGTTACTACTATCCAGTATTTGTGCATTGTAGTACTTATCCAAAATTGCCACACAAATGGTCGTTGTAAATGTAAAAATAGTCTATAAGTGTGTATTTTGTATCACATTCACCAAATAAAATGTTCTATAATGACACTAACAATAAATTAATACTGCTTCTCAGGTATTTTAACCTTTTGCCGACATCTTAGATGTTTTAAAATACTCAAACTAGATACATCCCCTAGGCTTTATCATATATTATAGTGAATGTTGTCCCATTAGATTTGGGGTATTGGTATTACATAGTATGGCAATTTACAATACAAAACAATTTGTTTTGGTCATTTAACATCAACTTAACCATCCGGCAGCCATTTTGGAAACTGAAACAGAATAAAAATTGTCACAGAGGTGGGTCGTATATCTAAATGCAATAGCTTAGCAGTTTAGAACATACTATTTGGCGAATGTGGTGCAAAATACACACTCATTTGGGAAACCATTTTGAATTTTAAGTATGTTATCAAAGCATAAATACTGGATATGAGTTACTTGTGGTCTAATACATACATATACATTCCATTGTTAAAACTATATTGTCGTCATACATTCTGGTCGTTATTATCCTTATCAGTTATGGAATTTAACCATTTTAGCAGCCATTCTGGGACTCATATTGGCAGCCATTTTGGATTTTAAGCATGTTAACAAAGCAAAAAAAATGGATAAGAGTTACTAGTGATATAATAAAATTAATACATCCCATTGGTAAAAACTATATTTTCATCATTCATTTTATTAATATTATGTCATTTTACCAATTTTGGCCATCATTCTGGCGGCCATTTTGGATTTAAGATTTGTAAACAAAGCAAAAATGCAGCATATGAGCTTCTAGGGTCTAACACATACATCCCATTGTTAAAACTATACTCTGATCATACATGCTGGGCTGATAAATGCCAAATGTTTGTAATTTTAGTATTTTTGGCAGCCATTTTGGCGGCCATCTTGGATATAGGTATGTTAACAAAGCAAATGTAATCGATGTGAGTGTCTAGTGGTCTAATACATACGTCCCACTATTAAAACTATACTTTCACAATATATTTTGATCCCGATTTTGATTGATATAATGTCATTTCAGGAAATTTGACCTTTTGGCGGCCATTTTCGACGCCATCTTAAATAACCCCTTAGCATACCCAAATCATTTTGGTAACATAGTGAATATGTTTTAGGACAGTGAAAGGAAGTTTAAAAAAATTGTTTGGGGGAGTCCTCGGGGTGCACGGTAACCCCCCATATATACCCGGTTATGCAATTTCCCGTAAATTGGATCATGTGACTTCAGGTCACGTGATACGCAAGTGCCGGGTTTCCCCATTTTTTTTCTTGAATTAACTCAAAGGGTATTAGGTCTTTGTTATAAAAACAAAGTACAAAGAAAAACAAATCCCCTCGAGGGAACTGTAGCTACCCGAAGTCGGTTAGTAATATCTGACTTTTTCAACTTCCTCAAAATGTGATATTTGAACATGGCAACAGGGTATCAATATGGCAACACTGACTTATTTAAATCAGTTGGTTGTTAGACCAGAGATAGGGCAACTCATATATGAAGTCAGTTTGGGCAAAAATGTACCACCTTGGTGTAGGGTTCTGCCAAACTTTGACTTTTTTTGTTGCTGATATCAGTATAATTAGGAGAATTTCCCCCTAATATGACCTAAAACAAGATAGGCTCGTTACCATGGCAACAGAGGGTTGCTGAATTTTTTAATACCATATTTTTACATAACTACTAAATGTCTTTCAACTCCCAAACTTTAGGCAAAATCTAAAAAATGTGTGTCCAAAAGTTTGTCAATCTAGAAAAAATTCACTCTTAAAACGCAGCCATGCCATGTCATGTTTATACAAATGTATTAGGTGATCTTTCACCCTTACATGTAATTCAACATTTCCGATATAAATATGCGTAAATCAAATTAATTGACTTATAGAATGAACACCGTTTGATATAAATATGTAAATAAAATATGTTAATTGATATTTTGAAGGAAAAAAATGTCATTTCTATTCAATTACTATGAGTTTTACACAGCACACGCAAAACAAAGTTAATATCAATTTTGCATCTGGCAGATATTACTCCCTGATATATATAAAATGCATTGCAAAGCAAGATATACCAACTGGGTGTGGGGAAACAAATTGTCAAAGTTGGCTTAATTTGAAAAAAATGGACTATTACATATCATTTTGAAACAAATTATTGTTTTCAGGAATTCTACAGAATAAAATGGTTTCTTACCGAGTAAAGAAATTCCTATGAACATGAATTGTGGAAGCAACCATGTCGTTGTCCCCCGCGGTATCATGGTTATCTAAGCAGGAAAACCTGTAAATGATGAATTATTATAACCCAGGGAGTCAGTTTGTCTATGAGTTAGACATTCATGATATCACTAATATTAAAGCTATTGACAAGCTATTGAATATCTTACGCCATTTCTACGCCTTGGGTATAGTGTAATGTATAGGCTTGCACGAAAAGAGATTTTGTCCTGGTCGACCAAAGTAATTATTACAAATGTAACCAAGTAAAGACGTTAGGGTCCATATCCAAACTCTCAGTGCTTTTAAATCGTTTTTCTAGCGATTTAAAAGCGCTTTTCCAACGGTATTTCGTTCTATTGTTAAAAGCATCGGAAAACGATCGGTGATTAACTAGAAACCTCTCTCCCCATCTGGCGTTAACAATATAACTATTGTAGTACTCTCGATGGCTGCATTAGTGAAGCAGACAGATCAAAGGCGCAAGGAAGATTGTGTTATATTCTTTAAGAAATACTATATTATGCTTTTAACAATAGAACGAAATACCGTTGGAAAAGCGCTTTTAAATCGCTAGAAAAATACTTTAAAAGCACTGAGAGTTTGGATATGGACCCTTAGTGAAATGCATTGTGTAAGTTATCTGTTCTTAGTTTGTGTCATACATCCTTCATTTATACATTTTCAAGACTAATTGAGCATAGAGATTTCGATAGGATAGAGTTCTACCTACAATGGTCGTCAGACGGCGACTAGGGGGACTAGTCGAGTCCATTTGATGGCGACCAGGTCGTGCAAGCCTAGTAATTTAGTTAGTCAGGTATCCCATAAAATTGTTGAAATGCGTCTAAAATTCTTGTAGGAATCAAATTGTCACGAATTATGTTAGTAACATGATAAGTCTAAGGAAGTTATGTACACATATTAATCTATTTTATAAAGGTTACAGATTGTGATCATGACTACTTAATGCCAATGACGATCTTGAGATCACTGACATAATGCAGTTCGTCAATTAAAATGGTAAATTAACAACAAAAAACAAGTGTTAAACTATTCAATAACACCAGCGCGTATCATGTTTCTTAAGTAATGCTCTGGTGGTGTTTATACATTTATTACAACACAGTTTCTTCCAGTGAGCAGTCACAGCACATTCACAGCACTTTGTGTCAACGGAGAAGGCCACTATGTAAATCCACTGTATTATTTTATTTGGCTAACCTAATAAACGGTTTAAATACTTCATAATCTTAATTTGGAAAACAAATAAGGATTACCTTTAGTGGTTCACTCTTCAGTTACAGAACACTCCGCATTTTAATGTTGTAAAGTCAAAATCAATCCAGGCAGGTAAAATAACTTACTTAGTACTGCCTTGTACATATTATGTGTCCTATTATTGAGGTATATAATATTTTATGTATAATTTCCTCTTGTTGTCCAATGAACCATTTCACCGTTTCTATGTCAAGTATACTGAATAATAATAGAGTATTAACATTTATTGTGAGTAATCGAAAGTTCAGGTTGAATGCATATTCATCAAAGGTTTAAAGAGATACCAAGCTGGCGGGGCACTCAATTATATAAATGCTACACACCAAATGCCATTAAAAACACCATTTTACCCGAACCATGTCACCGTTTCTATAAGCCAGGTTTCAATAATAAAATATATTGTGAGTAATCTAAGTTCAAGTTGAATGCATTTTCATCAAAAGTGTAATGTGAAACCAGGGGCCACTCAAATAAATGCTACACGCCGAAAACAGTCATGTTGAGAGCAGTATTTTAGCTCGTCACCCAAATGAAAACACCCTGTTGTCATAATGTATTACCATCACCCAAGAACCTCCAATATATGACATTGTAACATAGAGAACCCACTTGTTGCCTATTAGGCCAAGTAAAAAAACAAAGCAGTTTCTCGTCCCCTCATTTTTCAGGAATATTTTGTTAAAAGCTTACAAATTGGTGATATATTTACTTTAGTCCCCCACCGAACTTTAATTGGCCTTTACCAAAGATACTTTCGTAGCTGACACCAAAAGACCCTGTTATAACGTTAATTTCAAACTTATGGAGCAACTAATCACCAAATTGCTGACCAAAACCCCCTATTTTCTTTAACCTGTCACTAAAGGCCACAACCCTCCCCCAAACCTCCTCCCCATGTAACATGTCGCCACACCAAAAGACTCTAGGTCTCAAGCTTTGATATATGCTCATTTTAGACAAACTGAAATAAAAGCCAACTCGAGTGGATATAGGCCTATGAGTGTCCCCCCCCCCCCCCCCCCCCCACCCATCCCCGGTGTGAAATGTAAAAATATTGGCCACATATTCCTCCACTACTATCAGTGCCCCCCCCCCCCCCGCCTTCCGTGTGAATAACGTGAAATCCAAAATCCAACCCAAATTTCACACTTCATGAACATATTTATGATAGCTCATTTAGACAAACTGAAATAGAGCCAAATCCTACCAGTGCAATAGGCCTATTCAACACTACTTCGTGTCCCTTTAACGTCACCTTTTCTGCTTCACAGTAAACAAATATAATGGATACAAAACATGAAAACCAGACAGTTGGCGGAACTTGAAGGTTATCGGATTTTGCTGTTTTTTGGGTTTAGTATGATATGTACTTGATGAAATATTCATTCTGACAAGGTTTGAAAAATCTGGTCCCTATAGCTTGGATTTTGTGCCCCGTCAAGTTTTAGCCCCTTTAAGCCCCAAAATCTCCCAAAATTACATATAGGGGGAGCGTGTTGGCGCAGCGGCTGTTCCCTCGCCTCGCACCAATGAAACCCGGGTCAATTCTGTGCACGACCGCGTGCTAAAGACAGTTCGTTTGCAAGTACAAATCAATATTATTTGGACACAACATTTTTTGCGTAACAATAGAATTGAACAACAATTGTGTTGTTATGCCTGTCCAAAATTATTCATACCCCATACCAAGTTTCATGATTGAGGCCACTGTTTGTGATAATACACATGTTTTTGACATTCCAAACATTATTTATATTGTGTGATAGGCTTTTATATTGTCATGCAACTATTCCATGATGTGTGCATACAATCTTAATGTAATCTGTTTAGATCCTTCATAATCTTAATTCTGGTTTACCTTAAACTGGTTCACTAATTTTATTCAGAACACTCACCTTTTATTTTATGAAACCAAAATCATTTCTGGCTGCTAAACTGCTTGTAGTGCTACACGTTGTCCTATTATTTCTGGCTGCTAAACTGCTTGTAGTGCTACACGTTATTTGTCCTATTATTTCTGGCTGCTAAACTGCTTGTAGTGCTACGCGTTATTTGTCCTATTATTTCTGGCTGCTAAACTGCTTGTAGTGCTACACGTTACACTCTCAGAACAAAGGTTAAAATCTTTAACCATGTTGGTTACAATTTTAACCAACGGGAGGTTACCAGGTGAACCACACAATTGGTTGGTTAAAACCGTAACCAACAGCTGTTGGTTAAACTTTAACCTGTGGTTGGTTACAATTTTTAATCATTTGTCGGTTAATATGTTTTAACCAACAGTGGTTGGTTAAAAAATATTGGTTAAACTTTTATTTTGTTTGCTTAACTTTGACATGTGGTTGGTTAAAACTTTTAATCATTTGTTGGTTAATTCTGCTAAATTTAACCAATTGTTGGTTAATCCTGCTTGATAAATAACTTGGGTTGGTTAAAACCTAACCATTTGTTGGTTAAACCTGCTTAATATTTAACATGGGGTTGGTTAAAACCTAACCATTTGTTGGTTAAATCTGCTTCATATTTAACATGGGGTTGGTTAAAACTTAACCATTTGTTGGTTAAATCTGCTTCATATTTAAAATGGGGTTGGTTAAAACTTAACCATTTGTTGGTTAATTCTCATTGACGCACTGGGCAGTAGCTCTGTTATTGTATGGCTATGAAGTATTGCTGCGACATCATGGCAGACGACGGAGTGTTTCAAGGTACATATACGCTACGGTGAAAATACGATGTAGGAAGTCTATGGTAGGCTTCGTAGCAAGCTTAACCATACATGCATG
>CM069457.1:2854527-2898828 GCA_035610835.1 Ophiura sarsii
TGTGGTTTCTACTAAAGAAAAACCCAGCAAAACTTGATTAAAACAGTGTTTTAAATATGTTGGAATACACCCTTAACCATGTAAAATGCTGGTTGCAGCTCTTAATCCTAATAGGTGTAAGTTCATACATGTAATACAATTGTAAAAATATACAAATCTCAATTTATATCATATATTCTTTGTAATTGAGGGCGCTGCCTACACCACATCTCTTAGTGCCCCTTTAAGAGATGATAACCCTCTATTAATGCCCCCTTTGCAGTGAACCAGTTGATTGGCCCATCAGAGCTCTCTGTTGAGAGTTACCAGTTTGATTTGTAATCACTCAGTTCATTAACCTTGTTAATGTCTGTTGGGCTATTGTTCACATTTGCTCTTTATATATGAAGAGGTATTTTGCAAAAGGGCCTACATCCACTTTGGCGCTTATTGAGAAAAAGTCCAAAAACTGTTTCTAAATATTCAAGATGAGCAATTGAAAAACTGAATGGATTATGAAAGAGGTACACTACATACTAATTGAAATTGAAATAAATTTTAAATTTGCTAGTTTGAATTTTTTTTTAAATCATGTTTACAATTTTTTGAAAATTTGGATGTAGGCCTTTTGCAAACAAAACTCCATCTGTTTGTACATAAAGAAAAAATACCACACACAAAAAATCATTTATTTTAATCATTTAAAATAAATAAGTTTGATATTGAAATGTATAGGTCACAATCATATGTTTCAAGGAAATAAAGTCATTTTTTTCAAAAATACCTACATCTCATTGTAAACAGCCATTGAAGTTGTTGTTTTGTTGCAAAAGGGCCTGTATCCCGATTTAATTCTGGATACAGGCCCTTTTGCAACAAAACAACAATTTCAATGGCTGTTTTCAATGACATGTAGGTCTTTTTGAAAAAAATGATTTTGTTTCCTTGAAACATATGATTTTTCCCTATACATTTCTATATCAAACTCATTTTTTGAAAAAATGCACCATAGCCCATTTGCAAAATACCTCTTCATATACATATACAAAAAAATAGACTATGGAGACTTGAAATCATGTTTAAACATTATTTGAGGGGGAAGGGCCTATTCCTATGACATATGGTCACATTTATTAAGTTGGAACCCTATTGCGTCACATGCATACATGTACAGTTGTCAAAAATTGTCAAATTCCATAAAATGGGATAATATCAATCAAAATGTATGATAAAAATATAGTTTTAATGATAGGATGTATGTTTTAGACCACATGTAACTCATATCCAAGTGTTTTTGCTTTTTAACATATTTAAAAATCCAAAATCCACCCCCCCCCCCCCCCCCCCCCCCCCCCCCCCCAATAGGTCCCAAAATGACTGAACAAATTGTCGGAATTCCATAAAATGGGATAATATCAAACCAAAATGTAAGAGATGAAAGTATAGTTTTAACATTGGGATGTATGTATTAGACCACTGGTAACCCATATCCAGTATATTTAAATTGTAATAACATACTTTAAATCCAAGATGGCCACCAAAATGGCCGCTGTAAATGTAAAAATAGTCTACATGAATGTCTGATAATCCAGAATAGATAGTGTAAGAATATTACACCACATACACCAAATAGTACCCAACACCCAACACCCCAAATCTAATGGGACAGCATTCACTATATTATCATACTATAATTTGTCTTATGTTGAGAGTATGTATGTATGTATCCATAAAAGGCTCTCTCAGTTTGCAACTAAACGCCGTGAACTTTGCACTGATAAAAGATAATTATAATGTGAGTGTTATAAGCTATAAATGGCTGAAAACCGTATAGAATTGACCGAGATATGAGTAAAAAACCATGAAAATCCATGGATACGGGCCGTGTTTGTTTTGTTTATCTTCATGCGTACTGCAACCATGCATTCGGCGCCCGGTAACGCATCATCGCGGCGTAGTGCGCCATGTAAAATAAACGCTCACACGCACTACACGCGCGGGCAGACAAATATGGAGAAATACGCTGCGCTACTGGAGTTGATTAATTTAGGCCTTGAAGGTGTATTAAGCACGGGGCGGGCGGTAGGGGCGGGGACGGCGGATGAAGGATGAGAGGGGGAGGGCGGGCGGGCGGGGAGAGGAACACCATGAAGAATTGAGGTTTGGGAGGCAGGCGGTTACTGAAGAACGCTATACGGGAGTTGGTTAATTTAGGCCAAGTGATGGAACTGTAGGCCTTGGGGGTAGAGATATGCCACGGGCGGGACGGGCGGGGGCGGTGACGAATGGGGTTTGTGTGTAGTGATATGATGTGGTTTGGGAGGCAGGGGGTTAATGGAGAAATTTGATGCTAAATTGCCTAACGGATATGTCACTGGGCGGGGGCAGGGCGGGGGAGTGATGAATGGGGATGGGGTACGGGAGATGGTTAAGGTTTAGGCCTTGGAGTTGACATATGCCACGGGGCATGGCCGGGCGGGGGATCTTTTTTATTGTTTTAATTGAAATATGAACACTTTTGAATTAGGCTCTAAAACAAAACCTTTTGATTTAAAACAAAATGTTTTAAATATTGTTCTATTCCTATGTGTATCGTTATAAATTTTCCAACACTTATGTATTGTTTCATTTTGTAGGTGTTCTATCTGGTAGGCCCTACTCCCTAGCGGGAGAGCCCGTCCGAAGGACGGGCGTTCCGCTAGTCATACTATAATTTGTCTTATGGTGTGACTATGTATGTATCCATAAAAGGCTCTCTTTGTAACTAAACGCCGTGAACGTTGCACTGATAAAAGATGATTATAATGTGAGTGTTATAAGCTATAAATGGCTGAAAACCGTACAGAATTGACCGAGATATGAGCAAAAGGAGTCAAATTTAGGACCTTTTCAGACTGTTTCTACGGGCCATGTTTGTTTATTTTTCGGTGCGTACTGCAACCATGCAGTCGAGCGCGTAACATATAACGCGGCGTAGTGCGCCATGTAAAATAAACGCTCACACGCACTACACCCACGCCCCCCTACACACGCGGGCGGATTGGAGAAATACGCTGCGCTACTGGAGTTGATTAATTTAGGCCTTGAAGGTGTATTATAAGCACGGGGCGGGCGGGAACGGCGGTAGGGGCGGGGATGGCGGGCGGTAGGGGCGGGGACGGCGGGCGAGGGACGGCAGGGGGACGGCGGGCGGGGCGAGGGGAGGCCATGAAGTAATGAGGTTTGGGAGGCAGGGAGTTACTGAAACACGCTACGGGAGTTGGTTAATTTAGGCCTTGAAGGTTTAGATAAGCACGGGGCGGGCGGGCGAGGGGACGCCATGAAGTAATAAGGTTCGGGAGGCAGGGATGAAGAAATGTGATACTTAATTGCGTAACACTAACAGGGAGGGTCACGAGGTGGAAGGAAATAGTGTGGACAAAAGTATAACCCAGGGGATACAGCTTGGGGAGATGGTTAAGGTTTAGGCCTTGGGTGTTGAGATAAGCACGGTGCGGGGGTGGCGGGCCGGGGCAGAATGCCGGGACGAGGGGGTTTAATGAAGTAATGTGGTTTGGGTGGCAGGGGTTAAAGAAGAAATGCGATACTAAATTGCGTAACAGGGAGGGTCACGGGGTGGAATGAAATAGTCTGGTTCCTTAAAAGTATAAACAATGGGATAACACTTTGGGTAATGACGTTATAAATTTCCCAACACTTATGTGTTGTTTCATTTCATAGGTGTTCTATCTGGTAGGCCCTACTCCCTAGCGGGAGAGCCCGTCCGAAGGACGGGCGTCCCGCTAGTCTTACTATAATTCACCGTATGTTGTATGTATGTATGTATGTATGTATGTATCCATAAAAGGCTCCCTCATTTTAGGTCTAAACGCCGTGAACTTTGCACTGATAAAAGATGATTATAATGTGAGTGTTATAAACTATAAATGGCTGAAAACCGTACAGAATTGACCGAGATATGAGCACAAAACCGGGAAATCCAGGGCCTTTTCAGCCCGGCTTTTGAGACTATTTCTACGGGCCATGTTTGTTTTTCACTGCGTACGCTGTAACCATGCAGTCGGCGCGCGTAACACAAAACGCGTCACAGTGCGCCATGCAAAATAAACGCGCACGCACTACACCCACGCACCCCTACAAAGGCGGGCGGGCAAATATTGGAGAAATACGCTGCGACACGGGAGTTATAGTGCGGTTTTGATTTTGGGATTGAGATAAGCCACGTTGCAGGGGCGGAGACGGGGACGGCAGGGCGGGTGGCGGCGGGTCGGGGCGGGGGACGGCTGGGGGCAGCGGGCTGGGGCGAGGGGGTCTAATGAAGAAATGTGGTTTGGGAGGCACGGGGTAAATGAAGAAA
The DNA here is from genome assembly GCA_035610835.1 of Ophiura sarsii. Lineage (NCBI taxonomy): Eukaryota > Metazoa > Echinodermata > Ophiuroidea > Amphilepidida > Ophiuridae > Ophiura > Ophiura sarsii. The sequence continues at coordinate 2,858,864 of CM069457.1, forward strand.
TGCGATACTAAATTACGTAACACTAACAGGGAGGATCACGAGGTGGAAAGAAATACTGTGGTTCCTTACGGTATAAGCCATATGGGCCGATAGCTTGGGGAGATGGTTAAGGTTTAAGGGTTGAGATAAGCACGGGGCGGGTTGGGGCGGGCCGGGCGAGGGGGTTTAATGAAGTAATGTGGTTTGGGTGGCAGGGGGTTAATGAAGAAATTTGATACTAAATTGCGTAACAGGGAGGGTCATGAGGTGGAATGATAGTATGGTTCCTTAAAAGTATAAACCATAGGATATAGCTGGGGGTAAAATGACGGGAATCATTCAATTTCAGGTATAAGGAAATAGGCCTATACATTATATTTTAACTCATAAATGTATTCTTACCAATTTCGCGATAAATGTTCGTACAGCTACTTATGTGTTATTTCATTTTTTAGGTGTTCTTTCTGGTAGGCACTACATACTAGCGGGAGCCCGTTCGAAGAACGGGCGTCTCGCTAGTCTTACTATAATTTGCCGTATGTTGTATGTATGTATGTATGTATCCATAAAAGGCTCTCTCAGTTTGTAACTAAACGCCGTGAACGTTGCACTGATAAAAGATGATTATAATGTGAGTGTTTATAAACTATAAATGGCTGAAAACCGTACATAATTGACCGAGATATGAGCAAAAAGAGTCAAATTTAGGGCCTTTCACACTCTTTCTACGGGCCATGTTTGTTTATTTTTCGGTGCGTACTGCAACCATGCAGTCGAGCGAGTAAACATAACGCGCGGCGTAGTGCGCCATGTAAAATAAACGCTCACACGCACTACACCCGCCCCCACGCACCCCTACACACGCGGGCGGACAAATATTGGAGAAATACGCTGCGCTACAGTTCTGTAGTCTGGAGTTGATTAATTTAGGCCTTGAAGGTGTATAAGCATGATAAGCAAGGAGCGGGCTGGCGGCAACGGCGGCAGGGGCGGGGCCGGCGGGCGAGGACGGCAGGGGAGCCTGGCGTGCGGGGCTAGGGGAGGCCATGAAGTAATGAGGTTTAGAAGGCAGGGAGTTAATGAAACACGCTACGAGAGTTGGTTAATTTAGGTCTTGAAGGTTTAGATAAGCACGGGGCGGGCGGGCGGGCGGGGCGGGCGGGGCGAGGGGAGGCCATGAAGTAATATATCAATATTGATATTTACAAAAACCTTTTGATTTAAAACAAAAATGTTTTAAATATTGTTCTATTCCTATGTGTTTCGTTATAAATTTTCCAACACTTATGTGTTGTTTCATTTTGTAGGTGTTCTATCTGGTAGGCCCTACTCCCTAGCGGGAGCCCATTCGAAGAACGGGCGTCCCGTTAGTCTTACTATAATTTGCCGTATGTTGTGAGTATGTATGTATCCATAAAAGGCTCTCTCATTTTAGATCTAAACGCCGTGAACGTTGCACTGAAAAAAGATGATTATAACGTGAGTGTTATAAGCTATAAATGGCTGAAAACTGTACAGAATTGACCGAGATATGAGCACAAAACCGAGAAATCCAGGGCCTTTTCAGCCCGGCTTTTGAGACTATTTCTACGGGCCATGTTTGTTTTTCACTGCGTACGCTGTAACCATGCAGTCGGCGCGCGTAACACAAAACGCGTCGCAGTGCGCCATGCAAAATAAACGCGCACGCACTGCACCCACGCACCCCTACAAAGGCGGACGGGCAAATATTGGAGAAATACGCTGCGACACGGGAGTTGCGGTTTTGATTTTGGGATTGAGATAAGCCACGGGGCGGGGGCGGAGATGGGGACGGCAGGGCGGGTGGCGGCGGGTCGGGGCGGGGGACGGCTGGGGGCAGCGGGCTCAGGGGCGAGGGGTCTAATGAAGAAATGTGGTTTGGGAGGCAGGGGTAAATGAAGAAATGCGATACTAAATTACGTAACACTAACAGGGAGGATCACGAGGTGGAAAGAAATACTGTGGTTCCTTACGGTATAAGCCATATGGGATAGCTTGGGGAGATGGTTAAGGTTTAAGGGTTGAGATAAGCACGGGGCGGGTTTGGGCGGGCCGGGCGAGGGGTTTAATGAAGTAATGTGGTTTGGGTGGCAGGGGGGTTAATGAAGAAATTTGATACTAAATTGCGTAACAGGGAGGGTCATGAGGTGGAATGATAGTATGGTTCCTTAAAAGTATAAACCATAGGATATAGCTGGGGGTAAAATGACGGGAAGCATTCAATTTCAGGTATAAGGAAATAGGCCTATACATTATATTATATATATACTCATAAATGTATTCTTACCAATTTCGCGATAAATGTTCGTACAGCTACTTATGTGTTATTTCATTTTGTAGGTGTTCTTTCTGGTAGGCACTACATACTAGCGGGAGCCCGTTCGAAGAACGGGCGTCCCGCTAGTTATGATAAAGCCTAGATCTAATTTGAATATTTTCAAATATCCAAGATGGCGGCAAAAGGTTAAAATAACCGAAAAACTATTAGTTTATTGAAAGTACAAGAAAGAAAAGGCTGTATTGTCCAGTCCGACCTCCATAGGAAACAACAATCCTTTGAATGACGTTCTGCAGTCAAAGCCGAAAGGAAGCTGCAAGACTGATAAGGAGGCAAAGGGTGGACAAACATATATAAACATCTGCACATACAATACAAGGACAATAAGAACTGATGAATCTCTAGAATCGCTCTTGGACGAACTAAATGACTTCAAGTGGGACATAATAGGTCTTGCAGAAACCAAGAGAGAAGGAGAGAGTACTATAGAACTACCAGGAGGGATCTGGCTTTACAATCATGGGAAAACAGAAGATAACAAAAAAGCCAAAGGTATTGGATTCTTAATACATCAGAATTGCTGACTCTAAATCAGATCATCATCAATTACTCAGTTGTGTCCCTCAGGGTTCAGTTGCCGGTCCGCAGATTTTTACTCTATATTCGTCACCAATTGAAGACATTGTGAAACGCTTCCCTGGAGTTAGTGGTATGTACTACGCTGATGATTCCCAACTGTACATCAGTGTGAATCCAAATGATGATACCTCTCCTTCTCTAACTGAACTCGAGAACTGCATCAAAGAGATTAAAAACTGGACACTGAAGAACAAGCTTGCCTTGAATGATAGTAAAACAGAGGTTGTTCATTTATCATCCCGCTACTCTGAAAATGTTCCCACCCCCTCCATAAACGTTGGTGACTCTGTCGTTGATACTGTCACTAAAGCAAAAGATCTTGGTGTCATCATTGATCAGCATCTCACTTTAGTCACTCATGTAAATAACATCAGCCGTCTCGCTTCACACTCTATCAGAAACATTGGCCGTATCCGCAGATATCTGGACTGTAATAGCACTGAGAAACTCGTTCACGCATTTGTCTCTTCTCGTCTGGACTCAAATAACAGCATATTATATGGACTTCCAGCTTCTCAATTAAGAAAATTACAGCGCATCCAAAATTCCGCTGCCCGGTTGGTAACCTTGACAAAGAAGCGTGTACATATAAGCCAAGTGTTAAAATATCTTCACTGGTTGTCTGTGGAGAGCCGTATTGTTTTTAAACTTATGCTTTTGGCATACAAAGCACTAAATAACCAGGCTCCAAAGTACTTATATGCGACCTTATTTCCATCAAGGAACCCACACGCACTCTTAGGTCAAATGCATCTGTCATCTTACAACGGAGGAAAACTAACATTGTCACCTACGGCCAAAGATCATTCTCTCATGCATCTCCTGAACTCTGGAACCGGCTCCCATCTCATGTTAGAAATGCCACATCACTGCAGCAATTCAAGAGCTCGCTCAAGACTCACCTCTTTCAGCAAATGACTTTATAATGTTTTGTATCTTTGTTCATATTTTGTACTTTTTTTTTGTTCAGCGCACTGGGGTCTTGCAATGGAGTGCGCTTAATAAGCATGGTTTATTATTATTATTAAACCAATTTTTTGACTTACTTTCATGGTCCTATAACATATTCAGAATGTTACAACATTTATTTTGGCATGCTAAGGGGTTATTCGAAATGGTCGCCAGAACTGGTCAATTCTCAAAATCTCATTAAATGACATATTATGGCAATCAAAATGTATGGTGAAAGTATAGTTTTAATAGTGAAATGTATGTATTTAGACCACTAGACACTCATATCCAGAACTTTTGCTTTGTTAACACACCTTAATCCAAGATGGCCTCTAAAATGGCTGCCAAAAATGTTAACATTCTATAAATTGGCATATGAACCAACATGTATGATCAGATCTATACAGCCCCTGACTTTATCGTAAAAATATAGTAAATGCTGTTAGATTTAGGGGTATTGGTATTACATAGGTTAAAATACAAAATAATTGTTTTAGATCATTTAATATCAAATTAACCATTTTGGCGGTCATTTTTGAAAGCGATACAGAATCAAAATTGTCACAGAGGTGGGTCTTATCAGTTTAGAACATACTAGTTGGTGAATTCGATGTAATATACACTCTTACAATATCTATTTTGGATTACCATACACCCGTGTAGACTATTTTTACATTTACAGCGGCCCTTTTGGTGGCCATCTTGGATTTAAAGTGCAGCATTACAATGCAAATATTCTGGATATGAGTTACTAGTGGACTAATACATACATCCCAATGTTAAAACTATAATTTAATCATACGTATTGGTTATATTATCCCATTTTATGGAATTCCGACAATTAGTTCAGTCATTATGGAATCCATTTTGGAGGCCATTTTGGATTGTTAAGTATGTTAAAAAATCAAAACATATTGGATATGAGTTACTAGTGGTCTAATACATACATCCCATAATTTAAACTATATTTTCATGATACATTTTGGTTGATATTATCCCATTTTAACTGAATTCCAAATGTGTTCATTTATTTTGGGACCCATTTTTGGGGCCATCTTGAAATTTTAACTATGTTAACAAAGCAAAATACTGAATATGAGTTACTAGTGGTCTAACACATACATCCCATCGTTAAAACTATACTCTGATCATACATGTTGGTTCATATATGCCAATTTATGAAATGTTACCAAATGTTACCATCTTGGATTTAGGTGTGATAACCCTAACCCCGGTTTAGGATTTTTGACCGGGATCACAATTTTCGAGGAAAAAACACCAACTAAATCTCCGGGAACCTGCCGGGATTCGATCCGGGGACCCTCCGTTCTCGAGCCCCACCTTCCTAACACTAAGCCACGGCCCTCAGCTACACATTCGTGCAGTATACTGCACTCATTATATAGGCTCGGTTGACTACGTCATCGAAAACCGACGGCGCATGCGTTTGGAGAGGGACTTTGGATTAGCATTTTTTAGCACTCAGGGGGGTTAGGGTTAACAAAGCAATTGTTCTGGATATGAGTGTAGTGGTCTAGTGCATACATCCCATTATTAAAACTATACTTTCACCATACATTTTGATTGCTACATGTCATTTTATGAGATCTGACCAGTTCTGGCCGCCATTTTGGACGCCATTTTGATTCTTGAATAACCCTTTAGCATAGCAACATTATTTTTGGTAACATTCTGAATATGTTTAAGAAGCATAAAAGTAAGTCAAAAAAGTTGGTTTGGGAGAGTCCTGGGGAGAGGGGGTACATGGTAACCCCATGTATTTCCCCGACTAATATGTGTTCTTGTTTTAGAAAATATTAAAAATTACTATATAGAAACAGAAACACTATGTTTTTCAGTATACAGACATATTTCCCCAGCTAAGTTTGAATAGTTTTTGATAGCCAATGTGTCATGCTATGACTATGAGACTACAATCATGTTATTTTAATCCACTGCTGGGATAAATTCCTGCAAGCGATTGAAGATAGCCCCACTTTTACATAAAAAATCAAGATATTTGAGGGGGGTTCCTAAGTGCCTCCCCCCCCCCCCCCCCCCCCCTGATGAGGAAGAAGGAGTTAGTGAAATTTGGTTTGATCTTCTCAATACTAAATCTATGTACTTACAATATTTCAACTTAATTAAAAAATAATTTGACAATAGACATCAAGATTACAAGTATGAACATTATGCAAAAATGGGCAATTATATTCAATTTTGCGAGATTTTGGGGGCTTAAAAGGGGCTAAAACTTGATGGGGCACAACATCCAAGCTATAGGGGCCAGATTTTTCAAACCTTGTCAGCATGAATATTTCATCAAGTATATATACTAAACCAAAAAAGAGCAAAATCCGACAACCTTCATGTTCCGCCCACTGTCTGGTTTTCTCAGGCACGCACTCTTAAATCTAGATGTTCGATTTTAGTGGAGTTTGGACCATACTGTAGCATTTGTTGTCACCGGTTTTTAAAATGATGGATAAATATCAAAATTGAAAACTGCCGACATATGACTGATTGGAGAAAACGTTTAAGTTATCTACACAACTGATATCTGGACCTGAAGTTGCTTCTCATTTCCCAGTGCATATACAACATATCACTTTAGGGAAAGATTAGATAATTACTTTTATAAAGTGATAATTGATCTCTCTTTTTTTTTGGCAAAACACAGATCTATCTGCATCCAGACATTTCGTACCTGTAACAGTTACTGTGAATTCACATATCCCATAGCTCCCAGCACCATCTGTCCATGTATACGACACTGTTGCATCTCCAACAGGGAACATAGAGCCTGAAGGATTGGTTGATCCAGTGATAAATGGGGTGCCTCCAGCAGTTAATGTTGCAGTTGGGATAGTCCACGTTGCTACACCAGTAGCATGGTTGATATAAAGATTACTCGGTGGGCAACTGTCTACAGTGAAAACTGTAAAAACACCATTACATTCCAGCATTAGTAACATTAAGAAACATACAAACCATACATGTTGAGTGAATTGTGACACTGTTCAAAAACATACAGGGCTGTAATATAAAACACATAATTGATATGTAACAAAAAAGAATATCATCAATTGACACATAAGGTGCACAATCTGAACAAATTTTGGGTGACATTCTTATCCATCACAGTAATAATTGGACCAATTCTGCACCTGCAACCATTTGATTATGATGACATTTAACTTCTGTAAATACGCCATTGTATTTAAAGTAGTAAGCAATGATATCACCGCCAGCTTGCATGATGATAAGTGTAATTATAACATATCACTTTGTACTTACTACTGCCTAACTGCTGAATCCGAAAAATAAAATCACATGTTGCCACTAAGTTAGCTGAATTCACCCAGGTATATATGATGGTGTAATCAGTGTTTAAATTGTAGAACGGTGCAGTTCCTGATTCCATTGGATATCCAGGATTAATTGTTCCAGATGTTGTTGTAGCAGTTGGCACAGTCCATGCTGGCACATCACCAGCATTAACAAAGGTACCTCTTGATACTTCTAGAAATATTGGTCCTGGAGGACATCCAGTCACAGTGAATGCTGAATGGAAATAAAAACAAATTATGTGTTTTAATACTTTATTTTGTTAGTAATGTTCACGAGCAAATGGTTCAACAATACATTCAATCACAATGAACGCTGAATGAAGCGAAAATATAAAATCAACAATTATACTACGGAATGATTGTGCACATTTAATCATCTTTAATTGGCAATGCCTTGCTAAACGTCCCATAACTGATGTGCGCAGGCTCATAATAATTAAATGTGCGGTAGTAGTTTCCATACAGGACATCGAACAAGATATAGCCCCCTAATTGAATGATAATAAAAGTAAAAATGCTAGTGCACCTAGCGGAATTTAAACAATGATGCCTGGATATTCTACCACATTTCCCTCATCGCTTCCTACTTGTCATTCTATTCCTTAAAGCTGACCTACCACTTTGGTAGTTCACCACAGACGAACTGGTCATACGCCTGTCCACTTGATGACAGATTGTACAGAGTTAACATGGAGAAATTCTAACCTTGTCAAATTCCCAAGAGATCCAAAGTGTTAGTTCGCCTTTAAACATCCTAGTAGGATTAGGGTTTGTCAATCCTGAGATATGATCAATTAACTAAAGCTACCTAAAATCGACTTTGTGCCACTTTTACAGAAGAATGCTTAAGACATAAGCATTAAAACCCTCGTCCTCCTACGGGAGGGTGGTCGCCGATTGCGCTAAAACGCAAAGAACAGTGACCTAGGGCGTACAGGTGATCGTGTTTACATCCCCTGCGCTCATTTTGACGAGAACAAATTGAGGGTGCCACCTTACCCGGGGGTAGGGTAAGCCGTCAAAGTCCGATAATAGGGGGGGGTGGGGGTGGTTGCCACCTTACAATATTTTTAAATCGCCATTTTGAAAAAAATATTTGAATTGTATGGTCCTGAATAATATAGCATAGGCCTATGTTAGAAACACAATTTACCTCACTTATAAGCAAAAAACCGGGTGAAATTCCGATATTTGGAACTTTTTTAGAGAATATTTCTATTTTGGCCTATATTTCACTGTCCAGCGAATACGGCGGGATTTTGAGGTCGGCCATGTTTTGTGACGGGGGTCATTATGACGTCATGCGTGGAATGTTTGTACTTGTTTTGGTATGTATGGATAGAGGGAACCTCTAGCTATACCATGGTACCCAAATAAGCATGCTCTGCATTTCGGATTGGATTTTTTAAGGGGTGGTAATAACCCACCCCCACACCACCTCCTCTCAGGAGTTATATTACCCTTTCTATTCATTGCAAACTGTAAAGTGGCACAAAATTGATTTTAGGTAGCTTTAGTTAATTGGTCATATCTCAAGATTGACAAAACCAAATCAGATGAAATAAACGGCATATGAAAGCTAAGCGTTTACTCTATCAATATGTATACAATTGTTACTCTAAATTCTAGAAATTCATGGTCAATAAGTTGGGTAAACACGTGCACGGGTTTTTTGAGACACCCTGTAATAGAGCTGATGGGCAGGATTGTGTAAGTTAAGACACTAATCAGAAATCAGTGGGCCCTATAGAACAACTTTATTGGAACAGGTGGTAATTCTACTCCTGCGACATGTAATGTGTCTCTTGGCCCTGGATACAAGCACTATGCAACTTATATACACAGAAAATATCTTACTATTGCTTTGATCAGTTACTCCTGCTAAACATGAACCTGTGAATGTGAAACAAGAAGAAATTATATTTTTACTATTTGAGAAAATATTAAATATCGTACAGTTTAAAAATAATGATTTTTTTATGTATTGCCTTATTATTTGAAACAATATTACAGTTTACACAAATTATTAAGAAATTATCAAAAATTGACATGATATTAATATGAAGAAGGAAGTTCTATGCCCATAGCAGCCTTATATTGATCACATAATGCACAGAAATAATAATTCATTGGTAGATTACCAGTATAATCATCTTTGGAGCCTTAATTTCGCCCTTTTTAAGATGAGCACTCCCGATGTAAATGTCTTGCACAGCATAGCTTTTCTTCATTATCTTCATCTTTGTACAAAGTATAATGTATAGTCTATGTTATGAGGTCTCTTGGTCTGGACCAGACATTGGCGGGTTAACCCGGGGGCAAACATCAATATCGTCCCTATTTTTAAGCATTTTCGTAAAAGGTTGCCCCAATTTTTGTTCTAGTCACTTACCTCGTGAATTTCACGTAAGTGGGGGTGGGGGTGGGGGGGGGGGTGGGAGGGGTGGGGGTGTGGGGGTGGGGTGGGGGGGGGGGTTGAGGTCAAAACATTTCGCACAGTCCAAGAAAAATCGCACAGTCCAAAAAATCGCACAGTAAATGTACTACATGAACAATTTCTCGTCCCCATTTCTCTTCTCTTTCCCCTCTCCTTCCCCTTTCCCTTCTCTTTCTCCCTCTCCTCCCCCTTTCTCTTCTCTTTTCCCCTCTCCTTCCCCCTTCTTTCTCTCTTTTCTCCTCTTCTTCTCGTCCCCATTTCCCCGCTTCTCCGTCCCCATTTTAGGTGTCCGTGTCTGCCCCTCCCCCCCCCCCCCCCCACCCACCGTTGGCTACGCTACTGGTGTTTACCCAACTTAGTGACCATGAACGAACTTCTAGGATTTGGTGTGACAATTGTATACATATTGATAGGCTAAACGCGTAGCTTTCATGCGTTTATTTTATCTAATTTGGTTTTGTCAATCCTGAGATATGATCAATTAACTAAATCTACCTAAAATCGACGTTGTGCCACTTTTACAGAAAGAATGTGTTAAGATAAGCATTAAAACCCTCGTCCTCCTAAGGGAGGGTGGTCACCGAATGCGCTAAAACGCAAGGAACAGTGACCTAGGGCGTCTAGGTGATCGCTTTTACATCCCCTGCGCTCGACGCTCATTTTGACGAAAACAAATTGAGGGTGCCACCTTACCCGGGGTAGGGTAAGCCGTCAAAGTCCGATAGTAGGGGGAGTTGCCACCTTACAATTTTTTTTTAAATCGCCATTTTGAAAAATATTTTAATTGTATGGTCCTGAATATTATAGCATAGGCCTAAGTTAGAAACACCATTTCCCTCACGTATAAGCATAAAACCGGGTTAAATTCCGATATTTGGAACTTTTTTGTATTTGGCGAAGATTTCTATTTTGGTCTATATTTATATACGACGGGGCTTACCAACTCAACAACATCTATGACAATTTGATCTCTATACCGCCCTCTACTTCCGGTGGTATTCACTACAAAAAGCCAGTGAAGAGGTCAGATGTCAACTAGTCTGATGAAGTGCTCAGTGAGCATGAAACTTTACGTTTAAACTGTAAGTATAATAAGCTTATTATACTTACCACCATGGATTTGTAAAAAGAAAAATCAACCTTTCTACCCGTTAGTGGAAAGTCTAACAATTTTGACTTCCTTTAAAAAAAAACCCTTCTCAATTGTTTGTCAATGAATTCACTGAAGTAAAACTAATCCCAATAGTGTCACAAGTCTTTAATCTCTCACACATATTAACACCTGATCTCTTCATTCATCTTCAAAATAAGATATTTGGGAGGGAAATTTTAGTATCATTTTGACACCTTTACTTTCTCATAGCTCCCACATGACATGGGCACACTACACAGGGCTATCATTTCATCATGACTTAAGAATTGTTGTCAAGCTAAAATAATAATGTCTTAAGTAGGAATATCATTCCAAAATTAACGTAACAAATTGTTAAGAACTTTCCATTAATTTTATAAACCTAGAATACCAAAACCTAACACAATAGTTCAACAGCTTCCCAGTGTTTTCTCTCAATTTACAGCTTATAAAGTGTCCTAATACTTTTGGTTGCTAGTGTATTATAAATAATATAACTGGTGGCAATCTAACGGGCAATCTAATTTAGCGAATTGGATCTCCTAGCGAAGTTTAGTTGTTTTACACTACCTGAATATAATTCGAAACATTCAAGTCGTTTGAACACCAAGCCTTGTCAACATGATCAATTACACCTGTTTATAATGGATAAAGTTGACAGATGATTTTAGCCCAACATATTCTAGAGTTGCATAGGTGTGTTTTGTCGACAAAGTAGTTGTAAATTATGATATACAGTAGTGTTACCTAGCTTGTATTTGCTGACTGGTCACTGATGCAGTGATTATTTTCTCAAATATATACTGTTGTGTGCCTCTTATTTCATTGATCAATCGTTTCGTTACTTTTTGTCCAAAAATAAAAAGGTTAACATCATAAACTACATATTAACTAAACTCCAACTATACATTCAATGTGTTTCCATGCTCACCAGAATACAACTTTCAAATCTGCTGAAGAGTGGTTATGATTGGCTGAACAGAATTCGACCCAGAGCAGGCTCAGGGATGGTCCCACAATACAGTGCAAGCCACTAAAACACGCCAACACACAAGTTCTTCAACATATTTTTGCCCGCATGGATACCCGCAGCACTGGGAAACAATCTACACAGCACATATCCATTTTTTGGGATTCAAATTGCCTTACTTTTCCGGAAAAGGGGTCGGGACTGACAAAAATAGAAGGCTGTAACAGACATATCGCTACATAACACTTGCTGCTTTCTATGCGGAGCAATTTTACCAGATTCAGGCTAACGAATCCAATACACTCGTGACACTGCGTTCACACGTCGTATAATAATTTCTTACCGAGTAAAGATATTCCTATGAACAGGAGTTGTGGCAGAAACCCCAGCGTTGTCATGGTGACTTCACTGGGTATCTAGGCAGGAGAACCTGTAAATACCAGAAGAATAACAGATGGTTAAAGAGAACAATAACAAAATACAAAATCGAATTGAAACACAATATAACACCAAAGTTCAACACACATAATTGGTACTCATCTATTATTTTGGTAATGTTTGATGCTCAAAGTATAAAACATATATGGGCTTGGGGAACCAATAATTGACACATAATGTGGTACAACTGTGTATACATTTTTACTCAGATAATATTTATACCCTGTCAGTTAGGATAAATTTGATAACAATCAGGCTTACCTTTAAATGGTTCACTCTGCAGTTACAGAACACTCAACCTTTGAATGTTGTTAAGTCAAAATCATTCCAGACCGGTAGAATAACTTACTTATTACTTGCTTGTACATGTGAACTATTATCAAGGTATAATATGATTTTTGGTATCATTTCCTCTTGTTGTTCAACGAACCATTTCACCGTTTCTGTGTGAGGTATACTGAACAATAACACCGTATTAAAATATATTGTGAGTAAACTAAAGTTCAAGTTGAATGCATTTTCATAAAAGAAGTTTAATGTGAAACCAGGGGGCCACTCAATTATATGCTACGCGACGAAAACCAAATTACAGACATCACCCATATTGTCTTTGACCTGTCACTGAACATGCTGAAGGCCACAAACTCTCCACCACCCCATATGTTACATGGGGAGGGGGCCATACCGAAAGGCTCTGCTCCTCAAGCTTTGATATATGAGAGTTCCCCTTGCAATAGTGTAAATTTACACTCCAGTGGATATAGACCCATGGGTGCCCCCCCCCCCCCCCCCCCCCCCCCCCCGTGAATTACCGTATGTGAAATCCATAATGCAACCCAAAGTTCAAACTTCATAAACATGCATATGATTTAGATCACTCATTTTGACAAACTGAAACCTACTGCGGTGTATAGACATATGAATGCCCCTGGGGGTCAGTGAACATACCAAGCGGGTACACATGCGCGTCCAAGCACCTCTGAAATTGACCCTAAATGGCGTAAACCAGAACACTATTTTGATACCCCTAAATGGCGTAACACATACAAACCCTACCCTAAACGGCGTTACCAACACTCAATAATGCACCCCTAAATGGCGTAATATAGTAATGCTCAAAATAATCTTAATTCATAATCATGTGACATTTATACAGATGTGCATGTACTATGCATGATGTAGAATGCATGCAAAAAGTAGGGAAATATTGAGAGAAAAAAAATCAACATTTTACATGTTTATTGAAAAGTCACACATACAACAATTAGCCCGGGAATTAGTACCCCTAAACGTCGATACCTCGATGATGTAATGGATACCCTAAAGTGCGATGCCCTCTAAAAAGTACCCTTTTTTCAGAAAGACGTTGACGACGTCGTGTGATGAAATCTGGACCCTTTTCGACGTGTTTTTTTTTTGGACGCGGGTGCGTACCCGCTTGGTATGTTCACTGACCCGTTGAATATTATATGTTCGCCTATTTAAGTGCTACGATTATGACGGTTGCTTGATAGCCCCGGGGGATTATTCGATGACCCCAAGTTGAATCAGACTGATCATGTAATGACCCTGAGTGATCATAATGACCCCGAGTGATATTTAAATAAGCTCAATCCATCACTTAATGACCGAAGCCGTCCGAGCTGTCATCTAATAACCACATGGGATTATTTGATGACTCCAAGTGACCGTTGACTCGATCCAAGTGATAATGTAATAACCGTAAGTGACCATTGACAAAAAGGAGATTGCTAAGAGTAAAAGCAAGACATACCAACAGGGTGTGGGGAAACAGGTAATAACAAGGGAGAATAACGCGATAAAACAGATAAATAACAAAAACAATAACACACGGAAATGCACTGGGACAAGCAATAAAAATTGCTGTGCAATGAAACAACAAAGATATATGGTAACAATAAAGACCGACGTTTCAAGTGGATATACCACCCTTCATCAGGGACAAAATATAAAAACAAAAGTGTTAAGAACTATAAATAAGATAATGAACTAGACAAGTCCACCACAAATTATAGCACAATGTCAGTAATAGATGTTGCCTACTAGACATCCAGGTTAACACTGCCCAGACTAATACAAGTACAAATCCATGTTGCTAGGCAAACTAACAAACATGTACAAAAAATCAATAGACAACACATCATGCATATGCATGAGTGATAAGTGACAATAATAGACAGGAAATGGTGGAACAATGGGAAAATAAATGCCACAGAAATAGTAAATTAACTAAGCCTAATATGAATGAACTGCGTGGAAGGGGGGGCATAAATAATAATAATAAATAATAAATAAATGGAAGAAAAAAACCAAATTAATCAAAAATTACTACATAAATTAATGAGGAAATAAATAAATCATATTAAGCAAATGGAGAGAAAGAGAAAAAAAAGGAAAAAAACAATTTTGGGTAAATAATAATAATAAAATAGAATAAATCATGAGGAAGAATTGCTGCAATGAGAGCAGACTCACAAGAATAAAAAAAAGGGGGGGGGGGGTGGGGGACACAAGAAACTTAAGCCCCAGACAGGGCACTCAAGTTATAAGAAACAAATAGGCCTATGGGTGTATGGCCTGTAAAATACAGGCATGTTGACAAGCTGGAACATAGGCCTATGAGAATTAATCTTTAATGTTAAGACCATTGGGCTCTGTTGTGTCAAGTTTCATGATCCATTCCTTCTCCAAGATCCTTCTCATGATAATGTCGTTCTTGGGAGGCCTATCAATGCATGTAACGAAGATGTTACAAGCGTTGTGGTTCGGTAAGTTGAAATGACGGCCAACTTGTTTGTCCCTGTTGTGTCTGGCGTCAGCGCAATGCTCACCTACTCGACATTCCAGGGTGCGACCAGTCTCCCCAACATACTGCTTCTCACACGTAGCGCAGGTAATGAGATATATGACATTGTCTGATTGGCAAGACAAATGTGTGCGTATGGGAAACGTCTCTCCAGTACAAGAGCTGGTGAAAGTTGTGTTCTCAGAGGTATGAGAAATAGAGACTCTACCAACATCGGAATGTACCCCTTTGTGGTTGCAGGATTTACACTTGGAGCCACCACAAGGATATGAACCTCGAAGAGGAGGTGTTATCCGGGGAAGAGTAGATCTCACTAGAAGGTCTTTCAGGTTGGCACTTCTACGGTAAGCCACAATGGGATGGTTAGGGATGGCATTCCTACACTTAGTGGAAGAGTGGAGAATGGGAAGATGACGGCGTATGATCTTGGAAATGCCCGGAAGTGATGGATGGTACGTAACCACAAGAGGAACCCGATCAATACTGTTGTCACTGCCACCAGTGGGATTAAGGGCTTCAGACCTGGGTATAGACAAAGCTTTGCTGATCTGCGTGGTTACCAACCGGCTGGAATACCCTCGATCCCTGAGAAAATATGTGAGTTCAGAAACTCTAAGCTGGAGGTTTTCAGGTGTGGAACATATTCTATTCAGTCTGAAAGCCAAACCATAAGGAAGACTGCGCTTGGTATGTTTGGGGTGACAAGATGTCCAATGAAGGAATTGGTGGGAGTCTGTAGGCTTAGAATACAAGTCTGTTTAAAGATAACCATCCGAAATAGACACCATGACATCCAAGAAAGGTACCTCTTTGGTAGAAGATTCAGAAGTGAACTTGATGGAGGAATGCATTTTGAGCAACCCTAATCCCTCTGCTATACATGTAATAGAGCTGATGGGCAGGATTGTGTAAGTTAAGACACTAATCAGAAATCAGTGGGCCCTATAGAACAACTTTATTAGAACAGGTGGTAATTCTATTCCTGAGACATATATGTCTCTTGGCCCTGGATACAAGCACTATGCAACTTATATACACAGAAAATATCTTAATATTGCTTTGATCAGATACTCCTGCTAAACATGAACCTGTGAATGTGAAACAAGAAGAAAAGATATTGTTACTATTTGAGACAATATTAAACATCTTACAGTTCAAAAATAATGATAATAATGTTATGTATTTCCTAATTATGTGAAACAATATTAAAGTCTACACAAATTGTTTAAAATCATCAAAAATTGACATGATATTAATATGAAGAAGGAAGTTGTATGCCCATAGCAGCCCTATTATGTTCACACACTGCACATAAAGAACAAGTCATTGGTAGATTACCAGTACAGCCATCTTTGGAGCCTTTATTTCACCCTTTTTAATATGAGCACTTCCGATGTAATTCTCTGGAAGATCACTATTGGGGAGAAATAACAGTGTTGCAGAGTATAGTATTTCTTCATTATCTTCATCTGTGTATACAACATACAGGATGTCCCAAAATGATTAGTACCCATCGATACCCAAACTTCAATACATTTTCTCTTCATCAAAATCAATGAGATTAGATCCGTTGTTTTTTCTATCATATTTGCTATACTGTACCCTTTCATTAGACTTTTAGATCATCCATATCGTACTTATCTTAATGAAGTTACACTCCATTGTATAAGACATGGTGATTTCACCTTTTCGGCAAAGTGCAAAAAAATGTGTTTTTAAACAGCTTGTTTGAAAGAAACTAAGTACATTCTCTTAATCCCTTGTCTACTAATATATTTGGTTCCTTTCTATTTTAAACTGCTGTTGTATCATGTTGTTGTTCAAACTATTAATACCTCTTCTTTTTGATTTCATTTGAAAAGTAAGAATGGATCGTCACTATAATGAGCTAGTTTTGAGGCTAAACTTGAGGGACATTTAAACAGATAAAGACGTGGTCATGGGTAATGAGCAGTGACTTAGACTTCTTTTTCATATTGGGGATGCAATTTCCTACAAACTTGGTAAAATTGATATAGTCCCTTAGTGTTTAATCTCACGAAATCCATTCTCCAATGTGAAAATGAAATACATTGTATAAGCCACTGCATGTGATTCACCAAATACCACTTCATTTAGAAGTCCTTAAACACTTGTCAAATAAAACAATGCATGGGGTCACTCAAGTGTGACAAACTTCGTTTACCCGTTAAATTGAAGTAAGGAGAAGAATTATTAATGATTTGATCACCCAACAGTTACAACATAAAGACACACAAGATTGTATTGAATAGACAAGAGATTACGAGAATACAAGTTTCTTTCAAACAAGGTGTAATAGCACACACATTTTTTAGCACTTTGTCAAAAAGGTGAAATCACTGTTTTACATACTGGAGTGTATCTTGAGTTTGATAAATCCGATATTCATGATCTAAAATTCTAATAAAATAGTACAGTATGACACAGATGATGTAAAAATAACAGACCAAATCCTATCGATTTTGGTGATGACAAAAAATATTGAACTTTGGGCATCGATGGTACTAATCATTTTGGGACAGCCTGTATATAGTCTATGCTATGAGGTCTTTGGGCTGCGGACCAGACATTGGCGGGTTAACCGGTTTTATGAGCGCTCAGCCGTCACACTTCTCTAATAGCATATCGTTGGAGGTACTCCAGCTGTCTGAACGCCTTGGTGCTTCTGCAAAGCCAGATAATGTAGCTTGTTCACAGGGCTGTTTGGGATGCTGTGTCTAAGATGGGGTTTATTTTCCCGTTTCTGAAGCCACCAAGTAGGTATTTACAATCAGTGCGGTGGCGTCCCATTTTATGGAATGATTAGTGTCAGTGATAGCCAACGTTACTCAAAGACGGGTGTTTCCGTAACCTGACATACTTTATCTGACACACTGACACACTTTTATCTGCAGTTTTTTTTAGGCGTTTGATGAACTTCCGAAATAGTGTCTGACGGACTTGATGCAAGTCTATGAATTCCGGGTGTTTTCATAAGGTGACACCCTTTTTTTCTGAAACTCCTGACACCTTTTTTCTGACATGCTTTTAACAGATTAAGTAATTAAATTGTCTTGGAAAATTAGTCGAATCCTTTTTAAAGTCAATTAAACCCAGTAGGCCTACATTCCATCTATGATTTTTTAAATTGTCAGCACTCGTTTATATTTTTAGCGCGAGTACAAAAATGTATATTATAGGCTTGGGCGATGCAATGCAATTATTTGTAGTCTGTGGACACACGCTTTCATCCACCGACACAAGAATCCAAAAATCGCCGTTGAACAAACTCGGTAGAAGACTACGTAACCAGGGCTCATTGCACATCGACATCATCATAAACATCACCTTCGTATTTGGTGGATATCTGATTAGCCGTCGGAACGACTCGACATGAAATTCGTAAATAAACCGTAAAATCAGTAATAATCTAAATTATTTCGATTATTTCAACGGTACATACCTATACCCTTTTCCAATGTCAGTGCCCCCCCCCCCCCCCCCGGGATAGATTGTGCTAGCCTTCCCGGTCAAAGGCGTCAGGGGGGCACTCTGCCCCTGACCCCCGGTAGATACGCTACTGCAAGTGACCCTGGCTAAACCACTGTCCTTAGGCTTCCCTTTCTGCTTCCATTCCCTTCAATTTTTTTAGCCCGGTAGTTTGAGTGGCCTTCCCGGTCAGGGGGCACCCTAACCCTAACCCTAACCCTAACCCTAACCCTAACCCTAACCCTAACCCTAACCCTAACCCTAACCCTAACCCTAACCCTAACCCTAACCCTAACCCTTGAATAGGCCTAAGCCGGGCAGTAGTGTATCAAGGCATTGGCCTATTGGAGCAAAACAACGCACACGTCTGCTGTGACAGTACGTACCGTCGGAAAACATTACCACAATAATTATTAATCATTATCGCCCATCCCTCTGCTCTTTAGGGCTCACTGCACTTACAAAAAAATGATAATGATAACAATATCTTTATCGGAAGTAATGAGACAAAGAAAATATTTGATTACTTTCATACAGAATGTTATGAACCAGATGTAATTAATCAGTACCTTCTCAAACTACGGGAGTCCTTAAATTACGGGGGGAAAGGGTGTCAGAACGGGACCTGCTATCTTCGTACGTACAGTATAAGACTATCCTATCTCACATTTAATATAATCCATGCTATTACTAGTACTTCATTGTCATAATATTGAGCCCTTACTGTGGGGATTTTTACGGTTGGATTTCCATACAATTGTTTCTTACCGAGTAAAACTATTCCTATGAACAGGCGTTGTGGAAGAAACATTAGCGTTGTCATGGTGACTGCACAGGGTGTCTAGGCAATAGAACCTGTAAATATTGAATCGTTAGAATTCAAGGAGTCGGAGAGCAATGACAAAATATAAATTGCATCAAAACATAATTTGTTCATTAAGTGCTCATATAGGATTGTTACGCCTTAGGGATACTAAACCCTTAGCTAGTCAGGTGTCTGGGGAAGAGTGGGGAAGGGGGTTATCGGATATTTCTTTGGTAGGGATTTGCCGCTAGGAAATTGAAAATCGAAACAAACATTCACCCATTTCTTTTTTGGGGGACCCATGTTTACCCGAGACCCATAATTGTCCCGTATATTTGAGAGATTTAACTAAAATGTCTGTGAAAAACAGCAACTCTAAGGATTTTAGACCCATATATTTACCAAAAATGGCTATGAAAAGGGGTCATTCATTTACCAGACGGGTGGAAAATGGGACCCAATTACGTCCCCGTAAGCATGGTCAGCTCATATCCACTGGGTCAGGTGTCCCGTCACATTCGTCAATAACAAATAACTTTTACAATCAAACTGTAACGAATTAGGCCTATTGCATGATATGAGTAATAAATAAAGAAGTTATATATAAATAATTCCTCTAGTTATGAAGATTTCCAATCGTGATGAAACTATCTAATGTCATTATCAAATGTTGTTAATGATGAAACACTCATGTCAAATTTTAAACATTAGTGATAAATACTAACACAAAGGTTATATGTACGTGTTCAAACCAGTTATTTACTTTAGAAAATATTATTATGTTTGTTAAGTATTGCTCTGGTTGTGTTTATAATTATTGCAACACAATAATTGTCTTGTTCAGTCCCAGCAAATTTACAGAACTTGGTGTCCGTTTTGAGAACATCAGTATGTAAATCCAATGTATTATTTAATTGGCTAATCTAATATAAAGGTTTAGATACTTCATAATTCAGGCTTACCTTTAAATGGTTCACTCTGCAGTTACAGAACACTCCACCTTTTAATTTGTAAAATCAAAATCATTGCAGGTCGGTAAAATAATTTACTTATTACTGGTTTGCACATAATATTTATACGTGTCCTATTATTGAGGTACAATGTTTATGTACCATTACCTATTTCTGTTCAATGAACCGTTTCACCGTTTCTATGCCAGGTAATGCGTATACAAATATATTGTGAGTAATCTAAAGTTCAAGTTGAGTGCATTTTCATCAAAGGTTTAAAGAGATACCAAGCTGGCGGGGCATTCATTTATATACATGTATATGCTACACAACGAATGCCATTAAAAACACAATTTTAGCACGAACCATGTCACCGTTTCTATATGCTAGGTAAACCAAACAATAATACCGTATCAAAATATATTGTGAGTAATCTAAGTTGAAGTTGAATGCATTTTCATCGAAAGTGTAATGTTCAAACCAGGAGGCACTCAATTATATGCTACGCGCCAAAAACATGATACACAATAACACTACTAACGTGACCAAACTGGAGGTCACATGACCTCGCACTGAAGGGAGCCACCAAGCGTTTTACTACAATCGGCTGAAATAAAGGATGCCCTCTATAGTCTCTCTCAATTCCGCTACACTGCCCCTCCCTAAACCGATACGTCCCGGATCGGTAACAACAAGAGGCCAGGGCGGAAATAAGCGATGATTAGTTTTTCCATCGGATCAAATCACTCGCAATGAATCAATAAATGATTCATGAACGATCAGTCATTTATTCCGGATGAGATCCATCACATGAAAGAAAGAGTCAGCCAGTGGAGTGCAAGAGCACAGGAAGACGCATACAATCACGTATCGTGACCATGGTCATATGCAAACGGTCCCCACTCGTGCACATACATAGCACCGACGGACTCCCTCGATCATCCAACGAGTTCCATGCTCCGTAATAAATGACATCCCCTAGTGTTCATCGTTCATCTATACATTTTAACATCATGAACATCAATTACAAATGACAATCGTTGTTTTTATCTCTTCCACAAAATACGCAAATTACCTTATTTCCCTTATTACTTCTGACTCACATCAAATCCGGACCCCTTGACAGATTATTAAACTACATGCTCCAAACCCAAACAATTTGTAAACTAATATCCCTTATAATGTCACGTCTCAACAATCTTTGCAAATCATGATAATTTGGATCCACATTAATGCCTTTCAATAGAATAAACACAAAATGATCAATGATTGATCTACCTTATTAGCGTAAATGCATAATGGGAACTCACATTATTTGCAGCAGACAGCCCCCAATTTATGTGCAGATATGACAAACAGATCATCCACTCTCAGCCAGAGTCAAGTGTTGAATATGCCGGAAGAGCTCAAACAGCAGTGTGTCACGGCACCGCGAGGACGATCAATCCTACATCGGCACCCAAACACACCCCAGGAGCACACTCTCCAACTATCCAACAGATCCCACAGTTACAGTAGAAGACCTGTCCCTCACAAACATCAACATTTATAAAATATGTCTGATCAATGATTAATTTTGAAATTAACGTTAATCCTAAAGCGGATAGTCTGATAACATAAGTGACTGAATGACTGACTGAGCAACAGATTGAATAGTCTTTTTACATCATTTGTTTGATTCACTTCGTCCCTGATTCCAGCCATTTACACGCCATACCATTGTCTTTTATCATTTTATGGATACACTCCTGAAAATATTCCACCTGAGTCCTATTTTGCTCCGCAGATTTCATATTTCTCCGGACGTTTGCCATCACTTTTCCCAACCCACTCTTATTTAAACTGTAAACCCAATGTACATGTTCTAACAATAATGCAATTTACATTCACTATCCGGATTGGATTGATGAGTCCGTCGGATTGATGATCCGATGCCGGATGAAACTGATGAGTTCATCGGATTGATGATCCGATGCCGGATGAAAATGATGAGTTCATCGGATTTATGATCCGATGCCGGATGGGAATGATGATTTCATCGGATTGATGATCCGATGCCGGATGAGAATGATGATTTCGTCGGATGAGAATGATAATTTCGTCGGATTGATGATCCGATGCCGGATGAGAATGATGAGTTCATCGGATTGATGATCCGATGCCGGACGAGAATGACGAATTCATCGAATTGATGATCCGATGCCGGATGAGAATGATGAGTTCGTCGGATTGATGATCCGATGCCGGATGAGAATGATGATTTCATCGGATTGATGATCCGATGCCGGATGAGAATAATGAGTTCATCGGATTGATGATCCGATGCCGGATGTGAATGATGAGCATGATGAGTTCGTCGGATTGATGTATCTATATCTGGCATGAATGATCCATGCTTATTGGAGTGTCACAATTCGTCGAAGCAATTACACCTTTTCACCTTCCACAGTTAAACTTCCTTTGAGTATAAGTACAGCAGTTTAAAACAGCGTAGCGGTACATCTTCAGCACATAACAGAAATAAGTAAACAGCCCATAACACAGCAGCCCATAACACAACAGCCCATAACACAGCAGCCCAAATGTAAGCGCTCTCGGCCTCCTTGTACTGGTCATACGATGACATATCACTCAACAGACTCATGCTTTTTTATTGATCAAAATGATCCGGGAGCAGGTCAACCCGATCCGCATCTACGGTGACTGATGATCCAACGTGTCGTTACGTATAATCCTAGCACTACCCGAGCTAGCACTTCACACCTCCAGCTACTCACAACACAATGTCTTACTCCACTGCTCTGACGAATCCTGAGTAACTCCTACACAAAACTGCAATCGGTTAATTCTACCGAAGCTGCTCCGGCATTATTCCACAGGATCTTGCTCTCCATCTGCTTTGGTACAGTTCAATAATAATTCCGGATAGTGTACGTGTCACACCTAATGTCCTCCGGCTCACCTCATGTCTTCCGGATCACCTTATGTCCTCCAAATCACAGGCGCTCCAATTCCAGCTCCTGCGTTTTACTTCCACAATCCGCCGGCGAGATCAGCTGCCGTATGTTATAGTCCTGCTCTACGAGTCATCGTGATTTAGCAATCCCACCGTTGCCACCAATGTTGCGAATGGAGAGAATTCTTCCGCAACTCTTCCGGCTTCTTCTTTCTTCCGTCGGTGGTAGCGAGCGGTCAAGGCAACTGATGATGGCGTGGGCGTGAGGTGTTACTCCTCACTATTTGACAATGCACGGACTCGGAATGATCACTCATACAAGCATTATTAAAGTTTGTAACATGATCTTTATTGGGATTGTGGGCTGATGATCCGGTAATATGGATTCGGAAGAGGCAGACGGAATGTGTGGAAGTAAGAGAGCACTTTCTAGCACGACGTGATAACCATTATTAAACACTGGCTTGATCTGGCACGAGCTACCTTTGGTAGTCCTCTAGCAATATTGGCGCGAACTACCTTGAGTGGTAGCTCGGCCCGACTGGTCACGATTCACAAGATGCGCTCAAATGTATATACCCAAACCACGAGACCAAACTGACGGTCACATGACCTCGCACTGAAGGGAGCCACCAAGCGTTTTACTACAATTGGCTGAGATAAAGGATGCCCTCTATAGTCTCTCTCAATTCCGCTACAGTATACATGTGTCACCAGTTTATGATATAAACATATTCATATCATAAAATCCTAGCAAAGTATAAAAATGTGCACAGTACTTGAAGATGACAATGACTTCGAGTTATAAACAATATATTAGTTTGCTATATGAAATGATATAATGTGTATTTAAATATACCCAATGTGACATCACCTGATGATATTTAAATATGCATAACTGCCCCCAAAGGAAAAAAACCCGCAATAACTACATTTTTTATGAACTGAGAAAAATCCAATTATGTGTTTATAGCAGTGCAGTGCCTCTAAAGGGTTTATTTAATTCAAGAATATAACTATGGTACAAGTACTGGTAATACAACCATCTTTATTCATACTTATCAACATAATGATATTTCTTTATTTTCGTTGTGTTATTAGACAAAAGTTAGATACTGCACTGTTAATCGGCAGTTTCCCAAATGAAAAACGCAGTATCTACATGCAAACTTGTATTAGCATTGTTTATGTTAAATACCATGTGTTTCAAATGTCATAATGAGTTGTAAATAACTCTATAGTCTCATTCTTGCACCGTAAAAGGAACAATAACATGTTTTCGGAGCTATCCCCACCCAACCAACACACCCCCACGAAATTTGGGGATATCACGCCAAATATACCGTTTTGAATGTTTTTCGGTGTTTCTGAAGGTCCAGCTTTGTTTTAAATATTTTTTTAAAATAATTATAGCATTGTAAAGATATTTACTTTGACTAATGATCCTAATAAATGGACAATATTTATATGATTTTGAGTAATAAAGCAATATGTAAATTATACTTCCCAAAGTAAAAACGCAGTAACTACACTACACTTCAGTCTCATTCTTGAACCTTAACAGTAATAATTGAGAAGTTTTATCTCAAGTTATCCCAACCCCAACCACACACCAGGAAGAATTTGGAGATATCATGACAAAATTACTGGTTTGTTTTTCGGTGTAAAGATCCAATTTTGTTTCAGATCTTTAAGATAATTATTGTATTGTAAAATATTTAATTTGACTAATTAACCAAATAAATTCATACTATCTATTTGATTTTGAGTAATAAAGCAATTATGTGGATATGTGATCATTGTAGATACTGCGTTTTTACTTTGGGAATTAGACACATTTGTAGTTACTGCGTTTTTACTTTGGAAAGTAGAAAAATGTATGTAGATACTGCATTTTCGGAAATGAAAAAAAAACCTTTCCCAATTTGTTTAAAAAAAGAATCTGTCATAATATGAAAGCCCTGTGTCCCTAGTACCCATTTATGCAAACAAATCAAAATCCGCAAAGTCAACACAAAATGTTAAAACAATAAAATGGTAAGGGAATGTCAACATTTGCTGCACATATTGTAATATATATAACACAGGGTGTCCCAACAGTTTTGAAACCTTTTCAAAACATTATAATCCCGGATAAATCATTCGCAGTATAAAAACTAAGAACATATTTGCATGGAGAAGACTTGAAAAATTATGTTTATGTACCTATATGATAATAACAGCCATCCGTATTGCCAAAATACAGACGAAAGTTTCCCGAACTGTAAAACTGCACTTTCATATAAAAGCGTATTATAATGACCTGAATAAAGTCAAGGACACGACAAGGGGAAAGAGGTATGGGTGAGAATAAAACAGTATTCTACAACGATTATTTGTAATTTAAGATTGATATAATCCTTATTATAAACATTATTAATGTTGTGCATAACATTTAATAAACCTTTTTTTGAAAAAAAAATACACATGAATGAATTGTGAGGATCACACGGCATGGGATAACAGTGACTTGCAAATTGAACAATTCTATTGTATTGTGAGATATGCAGCCTTTCAGCGTGTGATTTATATCGAGGGGCTTCACAAAGGGGTCTTGTTTGGCAACGAAATATGTCTACAAGTTTTCTCTTTCCAAATATATTTTCAATTTGGTACTTCGACTTAATTTAAGAGAGCTACGAATCAATACAATGGTTTCGACACTTTTGGGACACCCAGTGTTATGACATTGAATTATAAACCATAAACTATACATTATTTATATTGGATGGCTTTGAGGGTGATACAAGAAAATATTGCACGAGCTATAAAAAATATTGCACGAGTCGGAGACGAGTGCAATATTTTTTTATAGCGAGTGATATAAACATATTCATATCATAAAATGCATGCAGTCGACCCACTGATCACCGTAACAGCGCCCTCAACCGGAAGCAGTATGGATGTGTGTAGACCACAACACACGAAACTGTCAATCGTGAGTAAGTTTCTGGTTTGAAAAATGAAAATCTTAATTATCTATTCTTGCAAACCTGATGAATTTATTCAGAAATACAATGATGCAATCATGCATTATATTTCAATATACACAATACATGCCTTATCACTTTTTATATAGTAAATTTATAAAAATATACTCTAACACGCTATTTAATATTTCATAAAAATATTAAATATTAATATTTCATATGCATATAGACATAATACTCTACAGAGTGCACGTAATTCACGTCATTGCTCTCATCGATTACTCGGTAAGAGCTATGACGTATTTCACGTAATTGCACTCATTGATTACCCGGTAAGAGCTTTAACGAATGTCACGTCACTGCTCTCATCGATTACTCGGCCTTATCCCAATTACCATCAGAATATATACATTATGGCCTATGTACTATGGTGCACCCGTTGTACAGCGAGAACAAAAAAAGGTATATTGTCAAATTTTACGAGGGCCGCCACTGGACAGGGTGGAAAGCCTGGCAGGGGATGCCCGGCTCTCTCAGCTGGGCCTGGCCTCGAATTTATTAACCCTTAACACCATTTGGCCTTATTTCCGGGGCGGCTGCTCTAATAGTGTTTTGTTTTGTTCAAATCAAATATCTCCCAGGTTTTTTCTTCTCAATACCCGACTTTTTGTTGTTTGATGTCTGTGTCCGTGAGCTTGATTGACAAATTCTGTGTGACCTTTCCTCGGGGGGGGGGGGGGGGGGGGGGTACTCGCCTAAGCGGTGGCGAGGATAGTGCCGCTTAGTCGGGTTTTTTTGCTTAAAAAAAACCATAATGGGGTATGATTTTGTGATAGAAAATCTCTAAAAATAAAAATTTGCCCCACTTGCTACAGATGGGTCTATTTTAAAATCCTTACAAATGGGTATATTTTCGCGAATTACGAAAATTGGGTCTAGTTTTCCACACAAAAAATCATATAAATGGGTCTATTTTCGCGAATGCGAAAATGTTGTCTATTTGTCAGTTAATTTGCGAACGGGGTCTATAAATGAAGCAAAATCCTTAGAAATGGGTACCGTTTTTCCAAAAATCAACCTTATAAATGAGAATGTTTTTTATTTGAATCTCCTGCCGCTAATCCCCGACCAAATTCAATTCCGGGGGACTGTCCTACTACCTATGTGTTGTTAGATTGTTCTGCGCTTGTGCGGAAGAGCGCAATGCTGATATACGTGACACTTACTAAAATTGAAAGGTTCTCGGTCTACTGTCGGTTCCTTGTTTTTTTCGTTTGCAAAACTCTTGTATTGCAATTGGCGATGATCGAGTGATTTCAGGCATTTTAGAACATGCGGTATAACATATCGGAGTGATGTTTGCGGTATTAAGGAGTTATGTGGTAGAGTAGGCCTATAGCGTATATTTAAAGGTCGTATTTTGTTGTTCGTAAATGGTAAACAGATGTACACTGTGACGCACCCATGTAAAGTGACGGACCTCGACGCACCGTCATCTTTTTGACGGACCAAAGGCTGCCACTGACGTACCCTCCGTCAAAAATTATTGGTAAACGACGCACCCACGACGCACCTCTCCCGGGGGTCGTATAGTGCGTCATACAACTGATAGGTGTATTACTTTAACAGTACACATATAGTAGCCCCAAAGATAGCAGTAACAAGAGAGGTTTTGGCAGCCATCTTGGATTGATACATTCATGTATATCTTCATTTTGACTAGCACAATAATTATACACATTAATAAACGTTTTTTTAATATTTCTGATGAGAAATAATGAGCTTTTATCTGGTAAATTTCTTGATTTTAGCCATTTTTGGCCCAGTTCACAATTTTCTGCCGTCTGCGCATGCGCATATTTTCTGTAAATTTCATGTGAATAAGTTCCGATAATTAGTCTAATAATAATTACTCTCCAATGGAATCTCCCAAATGGGTTTATTGCTTAGTTGTTTCCTAAATTGTTTGATTTTCCGCAATACTAGTGCTTCACTGACTGGGCATTTATCAATGAAAATGGGCTATTTGAAAAACTGATATTTGTATATCTTTTATTCAATTGCTTCTCCTTACTTGTTCCTCTTATACTACACATTTCGGTTCCGTTCCCTGTATAAAATCCAACTTTCTTGACCACGTCTTTGATGACATATCCAGGGTAATAAATCATTCCCTCCTACACCATTTATCTGATTTATTTAACACCAACTGTGTCTTGCCAGCGTGCGTGCTACCATTTCCACCGCTGTCCTAAGCATAGCTCAAGGCTCTTTAGTCTGGGTGTAACTAGAAGCCCTATATATTACTTTTGAAAATGTTCTTGTGTTAAGAAATTCCATTTTTTAATTTCAATTTGTCATAAAAACTAGTGCTAAATCATATTTTTTAAAAAAGAGTTCAAATTTCGAAAAGAAAATCACATTATATTATCCAAAGAGCACATTTTAGTTTTAAAACTAGCGGAAAGTCACCACGCGTGCCAAGTCATATAGCAAGACTGGAGCGCATCAGGCTTGTTTCTAGTTCCACCGCTGCCACACTCATGGTCCCCCAGTATTCGGTCAATGGTGTTGGATGGATGTAATTATTGGGTGGAACTTACTAATACTAGCGTCATGGCCAGTTCAACCTGTCAAACTTGGGCTCAAACCTTACAGGCAACTGGAATGTAATGCACAGGGATTAAAGTAATTGTCTTTAGCATCATAATTATGCGAAAAAAATCGGGATTTACCTTCTTTTGATGTCATGTTATGCAATTTTCTTACCACGTGTTTCATTTAAACAATTCAAATTTCCCGCCAAATAATTGATTTAGCAGTGTCCCCAGTGTACTAAATTTAAGCTAATGCTATGACGCCATAGTTCATTGTTTGAAAGACAAAGGTTCATACTTTGATCACGCTAAAACTCAATAGAATCGCTCATGCATTCCATACCATGATCACTTTCATTACTTAATGACTGACCCTCGTATGATCGAGCTTTTAGACTCCGGTATTGTGTATACAGAAGCCACAGTACTTGTCGATTATAATGTTTTTTCTGCCATATAAGGACAAAACATTGACCAGGATATTCGAAAAAATGAGCTTATTATTTAAAATCTAGCTCTGAATTGTATTATTGGGCGATCATATACCAATAACTGCGTATACATATAGAGGATGACTACTTTCAACGAATCTGTGTACTATATAGGTAGTTTATTTTACTTTTCATTTAACAATAATATAATATGGGATTTGTTATTACAATATTCTGAGTAATTAATTTCTTTTAAACTTTTATAATCGCTATATACAAAGCACATAACAAAAGTATACACATAGTCATGTGAAGACGTAAGCGCAAGAAGTCCATATTTGAGATTTTGAGATTTTAAATTTACAAAATGTTATAGGAATCAACATAAAAGTTCAATTTGGCTGTTATTTTGTGAGTATAAGTTATGTCTCTGGGATTTATATTCTACACAAAATTAGTACTTACATTGTTAATTGATCAATATTAATCAATTTCTTGATTTTGGACTTACGTACTTCTTGCGCTCACGTTGGCAACATAGGATTTGTACAGAGTTTTTTATATATTACCAATTCATGACAAATCCTGCAAAAAGATAATTCAAGCCTTGAACAAGTTATACTAACATTTATCTAAATTAGATTTCTAGCAATTATAGTGTAATTCAGTGAGGCTTGTGAGGGTGAATTAGCCCATTTGTTACCAAGGATACATCAGCCAGTAATCGGACTTTCACCTATGTCGCTCCAGCAATATGGAATCACCTTCCCGCTCTTATACGAAATCAGGACTCTTTACACATGTTCAAGAAGTCTGTCAAAACATATTTGTATCCAAATGTCGTGTAACTTGTATCATATTGTACTTTATATGATGTTTGTTTGTTCATTATCCTTTTGTTCCATTGGGTTTGCTTTTCTCACGCGCTTTGATCTTGATGAAAATGCGCTTTATAAATGCTCATTTGTATTGCATTGTATTGTATTGTAAAGTGAAGACAAACAGGAAAAATGACAGGAAAATTGGCTCTATTTTGTGGAGTTACATGCAGTGTTTCCAGACTCTATTATAGCATAAAAACATATTTTGTGATAAAACGACATATTTTCCCCTTTTAAGTTGTTGAATATAGTGGATGATTAACGACGAATTAATTTTGTACAGTAACATTGATCAATTACGTTGGTACGTGTGTTTTAGAAACACCATAATGGGTGGACTTACACTCACATTGCTGACAGTGCTAAATTGGACCTCCTGAAAAACATGTTTAAAATTCTTAAATTTAAAAAACAGACAAATGCTGACCCCTAAAGCTGCCCAAATCCATGTTTAACTCAATTTGGCCACAAATGGACTTATTGACTTCTTGCGCACACGTATATAAAAAAGGTACAATGTGAAAAATGAAAATGGGGTTTAGAATGTCAAAAGAAAGGTGTCATAACTTTGCATGGGAATAAAACTTCAATTTTCATTTCAATGTCATAAACCCCCTTTTGATGTTACTCGACAATCGTGGAACCAATACCCCCACCCCCACCCACCCCACCCACCTCACCCACCCCCACCCCGATACTATCCCTACGGAAATAGTAGTACGAAATACATAAAGAAGGGGTTGTATTAAAGCAAGTAGTATGGACAAACGGAAAACTGTACCTGGCCACTAAAATATATCGGTCCATTTGCTATGGTATAAAAGATTAAGACAATGTATCTGTCAAGCTTAAAAAAGTATTTGATTTCTCTGTGAAGATGAGCAAACGATGGAAGTAAGGCTAGTACGTATGGCTCCCGCGTACTGGTATGTAAAACTTAGACGATAGTTACTTAGGTAGTAGTTTGCATCAAGATACTTTCAGCATCAATAAAGATTGAAGTAAATCAATGCTATCCTAAAAGTGTCGATACCTTTTTAAAGCTTTGTATCTCTCTTAACCCTAACCCTGCTAAGCCAAACATAATCCAACAATAGCACCGCGCCGGTGGACCCCATTCCCCAGTCTATCTCACTGCGCAATCACGCAAAGGTTCATATAGGATCCAAAATACGCATAGCTAAGTGCACGATCACCTGGACTCGGCCGCGGCGGCCCGGGTTCACTTCCCGAGGGCGGCACACACCATTTTGTTGTCCTTATTTGTCCCGTGTTTCCCCCTGTTAGCTTTATTGCTACACACCCCCCTGAGGGTTAGGGTTATTAAACATATGAAATAATCAAAAATGAAAACATATTGAAACAGAGAAAACTTGTAGAATTATTTTGATACCCAACTTGACCCCTTTTCTGAGGCCCGTAATATAAAAGACTCGATGAAAGGCTCGGTCACATAACTCACAACACCATACAATTGTTGAACTTGCTTGACTTATGGTGATCTCGAAGAGATTAAGTCACTAGAAAGTGCTGCATGTTCCTCACAATTCCATTCATTTGGATATTTTTTCCCTTTAAATCAGCTCTCACTTATTATTGAGCACAACATTATTAATATTTATATTACGGATTATTTCAAACTGAAATTAAAAAGAAATCATCATGAGGACAACCTTTTTTCTCTTCACTACCTCTTTCACTCTTTCGCTCACTTCACTGTGTCATCATTATACGCGTTTATATATGAACTTGATGTTCGGAAAACCTTCATCTGTACCTTGACAACATAGATAGCTGTTATTATATTAGTCAGGTACCACAGTTATTCTACAAGTCTTCTCTATCCACAAATGTTTTAAGTTTTATGCTGCGAGATACAAAGCTTTAAAAACGCAAAGACACTTTTACATCGGTACAATGTACAAGGTTGACGTTTACCATGGTGATGCTAAATATTACGTTGAGGACTATCGTTTCAGTTTCTACGGGAAATGTCTCATTTTCTTACAAACATGCAATTTTGATAAGTTAATGATATAAACATATTCATGTCATCAATTCCTATCTTAGTATTAACATTTTCACAGTAATGGAAGATGATAATGACTTTGAACTAATAAACAATATAGTGACATCATGTGATGATATTGAAATATGTACAACATAAAATGTTAAACCAATAAAATGTTAAAGAAATGTCAACATTTGCAGCACAGTACTGTAATATATATAATACAATAAACCCTATTACCACATTATTATACAAATATTGAATGCCTCCGAATGTGATAGTACAAACTATATCACAATGTCAAATTTAGAATTAAAAATCAAATCAAAACGGTACCAAGTGAAGTGATATTGTTTTACTATGGCAGAGACACAAGGCATACAATTGTGTTATATATCACGCAATCAATTTTTTAAAACCAAATGATAGTAAACACAGGGTGCGTTTGTACTGTTTACTTCAACTTAGTGTAAATATACGAGTAAAATGAAATATAAACATTTGTGAGTTTATAACACCACTGGTATATTTGAACTACATAATTGATTAATTTGTCTATTTTGATCATTACAAAAACTGAACAAAATCACTATATAATTAGTATTAGATATACAGGGCAATAAACTTGCCAAAACAATTTTAAAACAGTACAAGTGAACAACAATTCTGACGTTTAGTACATCAATGT
Source organism: Ophiura sarsii (assembly GCA_035610835.1). NCBI lineage: Eukaryota > Metazoa > Echinodermata > Ophiuroidea > Amphilepidida > Ophiuridae > Ophiura > Ophiura sarsii. The sequence goes on from CM069457.1 coordinate 2,891,663, forward strand.
AATTCTTAAAATATAATCAAACCAAATCTGGAATCAAATACAAATCATTGTTTTAAATTAAAAACGTTATCCCAGTTTCGTGGGAGCAGGTCTATTTCCGTGTAATTTACTCATCCCCAAACAATTGCGACAACGACTAGAAAAATATATGTACAATAGATGGGTAGAGGCTTATGTAAATCGACACAGGTTGCCCTGTGTGTTTCAATTATTGATTGTATGTGACTATGCGCTATGACTAATTGACCAATTAAAAGTGTTGATAAATGCACAATTTCAATTCTGCCTAAGTCAGTCTTGTGAGTTAGGCAGATTGTTATAATTATATAAAATGTTTAAAATGGGTCATATTAAAGGCATATTTTGTGATCTTTTTCAGGGAGGGCACTCTATTCATGATTGTTTTGGTTTTTTTAGAAGTAGATTTTCTTGCAGATTGACATTTCTGATCATAAATCGTACATACATTTCAAGTTACAGAGCGATACGATTCCTAATTACCTCAAAATCATGGTTGTAGAGTGAATTTAGACTAGAGTAAAATAAGTTGGCGGCCATACGACAGTTTATTTTCACTCTAAAACCATGATTTTGAAGTAATTAAGAATCGTATCGCCCTGTAACTTGGAATGTATGTACGATTTATGATCAGAAATGTCAATCTGCAAGAAAATCTACTTCTAAAAAAACCAAAACAATCATGATTTATGATAAGAAATGTAAATCTGCAAGAAAATCTGCTTTCAATTTTTTATGTTGAGGGCGTTCCCTGGAAAAGATTACATAATATACCTTTAACTCGTATTAGGTCTATAACAAGCCACATTTCACTTACAAAATAAAGGTAAATCTCCAGCTTAATTATATCCAACAGTTACTGCTCCTGTTGGAATTCATCTGCAATATTCATGGTGCTATTCAACATATCGTCAGCCTGCTTCGATAATCGCCTAACTCACTTTTCATATTTGAGCTGTAGACTTGATAAACGGGGGGGGGGGGGGGGGGGGGTATATCTCAGGATTGACAAATCCAAATCAGATAAAATAAACGGCATCTGAAAGGTGAGTGTTTTCCCTTTCCGTGTGTATAAATATATAACACCAAACTTTAGGACTTCATGGTCAACAAGTTGCGCAAACATGTGCACAATTTTTTTAGGGACACCCTGTAGGATCACATTTTGAATCTAAACTGAAAATAAAGTAGGCGGTTCATGTGCCAAAAATAATTTGTACCATTCTTTCTGTGAATATCATAGACTTCGTAGAAATCTAATCTGGTTTTTTTTTTCTTCTTTAACTTTGGTTTCAATGCTTCACCAGACAGCCATCCTGTAACTATGTTAACTATTTCAATCATTAACAAACAGTGATTATGAAATTATATTAAACAGTATGGAAAATAAGTATGGAAAATAAGGTTACACACTAGGTAAAATGGCATGTATGCTAATATGCTGTCATATACACACACCTAGTAAAACCAACTAACGTAACTACACCAAGAGTTTGTACAAGGTATATAGACCTGGTCTTGTAGAGTTGTTCTCAAATCAGCATCACAAACTATTTCAAGTTTCATCCAAACATACACATGTTAAGATGGCGGAATGGTATACTTGTTGTTCAAACCAATTCGTCCTGGACTGCTATATCGTCATAAAGATCTTCCTCTATGTCCTCAATTATCAAGTAATCCTAATAAGAGAGATAACATAATTATGAACACAAACAATGGATTTTTGTTTTAATTTTTGTTTTAATTTTTTTTATTAGATATAATTTAATTTAATGTTAATTTTTGTATATTCAATTGTATTTCCATTTTTTATTTTTATTTGTTACATTTCATGTTGTTGTATTGTATTGTTTGCTTTTTTATTTAAACAGTTTTGGACCATGAACAGAATTGATGAAGGGTAAAATAGAGAAAGACAATGTTAAAATCGTAACTACTCACTTCAATTTGCATACTATTAATCGCGCTGAGATCGCTTAAAATGTCAAGTAAAAAAGAGGCTTGCACTACTAAAGGCCCTGTCACACCATGGCGTATCGCCTGAACGTATGCCAACGTATGCGAAATATCGAAAAATACGTTGGTGTACGCTGATATACGTTAGGGGTAAGTTGGGGATACGTCGTTTACGTTAATAGCACGCTGTGATACGCTGTGAAAATTTGGAACACGTCGAGCCCGCGAAGAATTATTGAGCATGTTCAAAATGTCTCGATGTACTCAACGTGTGCTTAATACGTTCTACATAAGTTCCCGATAGGCTTGTGGTACGTTAGACATACGCTGACATACTTTAGACATACGTTGACATACGCTGACATACGTTAGAGGTACGTTACTCGTAAGTTATAGGTTGGACCTATAGATTTATCCTTCTAGATATTTTAATAGTTATCATCTAGGCTGCGTTTACTTCTGGCAACACTTGTCCCGCCGTGTACGAAACTCATAAGTCACGTGTTTGTTGTACGCCGAGGATACGCTGAGGATACGTCGAACACGGCAGACATACGCTACGAATACGTTAAGCATACGTTGGTCATACGCTCGCATACGCTGTGATACGCTGTCATACGTTTGTTATAAGTTAGTGATACGCTATCAATACGTTAGTCATACGCTATGTATACGTTCAATACGCTATGGATACGCTATGGATACGTCCCTTCCATCACCGATGTCGACTTTTCCTACGCAATTTGTTGGGAAGTTAGACGTTCTTGGACGTTCTTGGACTCTGACAATTTTCGAGCTATTTTTTTGAATACGTCGGCATACGTTCAGGCCATACGCTATGGTGTGACAGGGCCTTAAGGCCCTGTCACACCATAACGTATCGCCTCAACGTATGCCAACGTATGCAAAATATCGAAAAATACGTTGGTGTACGTTGGTGTACGTTGGTGTACGCTGATATAAGTTAGGGGTACGTTGGGGATACGTCGTTTACGTTAAGAGCACGCTGTGATACGCTGTGACAATTTGGACCACGAAAAAATATTGAGCATGCTCAAAATTTCTCGACGTACTCAACGTGTGCTAAATACGTTCTGCATAAGTTCCCGGTAAGTTTGTGGTACGTTAAATATACGTTGACATACGCTGACATACGTTAGTGGTACGTTACTCGTACGTTACTCGTAAGTTGGTATACGTTGATGAACGTAGGCTGAGGGAAACGTACAGCCAACGTAGTGATAACGAGTTGATAACGTATATGTGCCGTATGTCTAACGTATGCCTGACGTATTTCCAACGAGATTCGACGTATTCTCACGTATTCACCTTATGCCGGGCGATCGTATAAGGCCCTGTCACGTATCCATAGCGTATCCATAGCGTATTGAACGTATACATAGCGTATGACTAACGTATTCATAGCGTATCCCTAACTTATAACATACTTATGACAGCTTATCACAGCGTATGCGAGCGTATGACTAATGTATGCTTAACGTATACTTAACGTAGCGTAGCGTATTCGTAGCATATGATGATGGGTTGATATGTGTTCAGCACGACAGACCATGAAGAAGTGAGGATAAGATACTCAAGGGACTCATTTATATACTCAAACCCTCCATAAGTTCCCAAAACGCTGAATGCGCGCTAGCTGTACGGTAGCCCTGTCACACCATGGCGTATCGCCTGAACGTATAACAACGTATGCGAAATATCGAAAAATACGTTGGCGTACGTTGGCGTACGTTGGTGTACGCTGATACAAGTTAGGGGTAAGTTTTGGATACGTCGTATACGTTAAGAGCACGCTGTGATACGTTGTGAACATTTGGAATACGTCGAGCACGCGAAAAATTATTGAGCATGTTCAAAATTTCTCGACGTACTCAACGTGTGCTTAACTTACGTTCTGCATAGGTTCCCGATAGGTTCGTGGTACGTTAGACATACGTTTACAAACGCTGACATACGTTAGACATACGCTGACATACGTTAGAGGTACGTTAATCGTCTTAAGTTTTAGGTTGGACATATAGATTTACCCTTCTAGATATTTTAATAGTTATCATCTAGGCTGCGTTTACTTGAACTGGCAACACTTGTCCCGCCGTGTACGAAACTCAATTTCTGCAACGGCATAAGTCACGTGTTCGTTGTACGCCGAGGATACGCTGAGGATACGTCGAGCACGGCAGACATACGCTACGAATACGTTGGTCATACGCTAGCCGATCGCATACGCTGTGATACGCTGTGATAAGTTTGTTATAAGTTAGTGATACGCTATCAATACGTTAGTCATACGCTATGTATGCGTTTAATACGCTGTGGATACGTCCATTCCATCACCGATGTTGACGCAATTCGTTGGGAAGTTGGACGTTCTTGGACGTTCTCGGACTCTGACAATTTTCGAGCTATTTTTTTAATACGTCGGCATACGTTTAGGCCACGTTCAGGCCATACGCTATGGTGTGACAGCGCCTTTAACGCTGTAAACGTTCTTAGTGCATCCAAGTCGCCGTCTGCGTACGTTACTAATACGTGTTCAATACGTCTGCACAACGTTGTCTGCGTATACACGGGGAGCATAGAGCGATGGCACGAAGGTTAATGGTTCCAATCACACCCCCCCAACCAAAGTACAAACACGTGTTAAACTTATATTGCGTCACCGATGCATTATTGGAGACCTTGATGCGCTTGGCCATATATTGCACTACGCTGAGAATGTACCACCGTAGGTGTGACAGGGCAATTACATAATAAATACTTTTGTTACATGGAGTTCATTCAATCAATAGTCCAGGCAAATGACCAAATCTGGAAATGTGCTTTATCTGAAAATCGATTACCTAATCTGGAAATCAATGCTTTTCACATGATGGTCTGATTCAAAAACTACAAACTGGATTATTACATACATTTCAGCAATAAATTGTACTTTTTTGAATTAAAGATGAATTATACATAGCTACAAAATAATTAAATACAAATAATAATTACCCTACGACTGTTTATCCACTAATTAATGCCTAATTAAATGTATTTATTTATTAATTGATCAAGTAATTCCGTTATTTTTAAAATCCCCGATCAATAATTAAACGCCACGGTTATTAGTCAGTAAATTATCTTTTCAACATGATTTCTCCAAGAATCAGATTGTCCTTTTTTAATAACTTGGGCCGAAAACTGCTAATTTCGTGAATTATTAAATCCATCAAAAATGGCTAGGGCGCAAATTCGCGAAATTAATTGCCTACAAATATGGCAGTATGTTTATAATAATAGTTTTGTATGGTTTCGAACCGCAAAATGTATTCACAAAATTGAAGCATTTTGGAAATTCACAAAAACAACTACCTGCAAAATTAATTTATCACTGCCTCTCCAGATTTGGAAATATAAGCCGATTTTCAGATCTGGACATTTGCCTGGACTGATCAGTTAGAAATGTTATGCAATGAATGTTTTTCCCGGATTTTACTGACGAAACGTTCCTATTGTTGATAACTATGCTTTTTGTAACAAAAACAAGTACCTTAAAACCTTTCGCAACGAATTACAAGCATATTTTTTTGTAAACTACGTCACTTGACGGTTTAGTCAATAACAACATACGAGCCACTGATATATTCTGACCGAGTGTTTCTGACATTCTTAAACACTCTGACATTCTGACAATCTGACATTCGTGTTTTCAGGACACAAAGTCACAGTTGCGAACACAGCTAACATGGTACTTACCGATTCTAACTCAAGGATTGTATCCAATTGCTTACTGATCTCAGCGAATGTTGGTCTCTCATTTGGATCAGACGCCCAACAGGATAACATTATATCATATCTGTGAAACACATTTAAAAACAAGAGGGATTCAAATTAATCATTTTCGAACAAAACGTCCAAGCGACCAAAGACTCGGCACACGCCGTATACTCAAGCAATATGCCTCGCCAATTCATGACATCGGCAACCTTTGGTCATCTCTTTGTCTGATAAGATAAATTGTTCATTAATTCTATATATATAGCGTGAAATAGTGTTAAGGTATCTGAATAATTGTTCACTTTATGTTTATGGTGGTATTATTAAGGCTAACCCTGAAACCACACCTAACCCTAAACCTAATCCTAACCCTAATCCTATGCCCTAACACGTGTTACTATCCATCGCTAGGTTACGAAAAAGTGCGTCAATAACATAAGGGAAACCAAGGTGGCCAAACAATGTTTCCAATTAAAACACTATCACTTGTTCCACCAGAAACGTAATATAACTTATCGAATGCTCTCTTTGTAACAACATCCAGTATGTCGTCGAAACCAATAAAAAAGAAACATGACCGCATGAGTATAGCCACCGCCCTGATATTAAGTGCAAACGTCTAGACGAAAGCTACTAGGTCGCCATCAACTGTAATAAACCCTGGCACGAACTTAATCATTTAAGATTTATTGGGATCGAACATTCTGTCGATTAACCACACCACAATTAAAACTATTGCCAGCATCAGACCTCTTTTAGGCCGTAACATCATCAAGAATGTAGAAATGTGTGTTAACAATCTGGGCGATATGTCTATCTTAACATAATAACAATATTGTTATTATGTTATATAACTATGTATAGAATATAGACGAATAAAAAATAAAATGAATGGAGAAAAAAAAAATTAAAAAAATCTTTCTTTCCACCACGATCACCACCGTCGTATACTTATTATTTATCGAAAGGTAAGGCTACAAATGGTTACTTTACTACTATTGTATAGCTTTTCAAAAACTCAAATAAAAATGTTTCAATCAACATGTACTATTGTGTGAACTTACATGTCTTTGACGCAATGTTTTGGCATGGGCATTCGGTATCCTTCTCGTAATTGTTTTATAACAACACGCGTCCCCATACCAGGATAAGGCCTTGCACCTATCAACAATTATGAAGACATGTTATGTTGTTATTGTTTATAAATGTTATTATAGCTATTTGTCTTGTTTACTGTAAGCATAACGTTCCGGTTAACTGTATATTTTACGAGATATATTTGTACAGGTTGACAGGATATTTCGGGACCTTGGATAGCCAAAAGGCAGTCTACAGTCTTGCCATATTGCCACATATTGACTTTCAGCCCCCATTGGGCTACGTGTTAAAACTAAAATATGCTCTAAGGATAC
>CM069457.1:2898928-2946651 GCA_035610835.1 Ophiura sarsii
TATTAAAGTATAAAAATGTGCACAGTACTTGAAGATGACAATGACTTCGAGTTATAAACAATATATTAGTTTGCTATATGAAATGATATAATGTGTATTTAAATATACCCAATGTGACATCACGTGATGATATTTAAATATGTACAACTGCCCCCCCCCCCCCCCCCCCAAAGTAACTACATTTTTGATGAACTAAGAAAAATCCAATTGTGTGTTTATTGCAGTGCCTCTAAAGAGTTTATTTAATTCAAGAATATAACTATGGTACAAGTACTGGTAATACAACCATCTTTATTCATACTTATCAACATATTTCTTTATTTTCTTTGTGTTATTAGACAAAAGTTAGATACTGCACTGTTAATCGGCAGTTTCCCAAATGAAAAACGCAGTATCTACATGCAAACTTGTATTAGCATTGTTTATGTTAAATACCATGTGTTTCAAATGTCATAATGAGTTGTAAATAACTCTATAGTCTCATTCTTGAACCGTAAAAGGAACAATAACATGTTTTCGGAGCTATCCCCACCCCACCAACACACCCCCACGAAATTTGGGGATATCACGCCAAAAATACCGTTTTGAATGTTTTTCGGTGTTTCTGAAGATCCAGCTTTGTTTTAAAATAGATTTTTAAAATAATTATAGCATTGTACAGATATTTACTTTGGACTAATGAACCTAATAAATAAATAATATTTATATGATTTTGAGTAATAAAGCAATATGTAAATGTTGCTACTTCCCAAAGTAAAAACGCAGTAACTACAAATGTGTCTAATTCCCAAAGGAAAAACGCAGTATATATAATACAACATTGTGTTAGCAATTTTTATGATATCAAGTGTTGTAAGTAGACCGGTAAATTACACTTCAGTCTCATTCTTGAACCTTAACAGTAATAATTGAGAAGTTTTTTGGAGCTATCCCAACCCCAACCACACACACCAGGAAGAATTTGGGGATATCATGACAAAATTACTGGTTTGTTTTTCGGTGTAAAGATCCAATTTTGTTTCAGATCTTTAAGATAATTATTGTATTGTAAAGATATTTAATTTGACTAATTAACCAAATAAATTCATAATATCTATTTGATTTTGAGTAATAAAGCAATTATGTGAATATGTGATCATTGTAGATACTGCGTTTTTACTTTGGGAATTAGACACATTTGTAGTTACTGCGTTTTTACTTTGGGAAGTAGAAAAATGTATGTAGATACTGCATTTTCGGAAATGAAAAAAAAAACCTTTCCCAATTTGTTTAAAAAAAGAATCTGTAATAATATGAAAGCCCTGTGTCCCTAGTACCCATTTATGCAAACAAATCAAAATCCGCAAAGTCAACACAAAATGTTAAAACAATAAAATGTTAAGGTAATGTCAACATTTGCAGCACAATATTGTAATATATCTAACACAGGGTGTCCCAACAGTTTTGAAACCTTTTCAAAACATTATAATCCCGGATAAATCATTCGCAGTATAAAAATTAAGAACATATTTGCATGGAGAAGACTTGAAAAATTATGTTTATGTACCTATTTGATAATAACAGCCATCCGTATTGCCAAATTACAGACGAAAGTTTCCCGAACTGTAAAACTGCACTTTCATATAAAAGCGTATAATAATGACCTGAATAAAGTCAAGGACACGACAAGGGGAAAGAGGTATGGGTTAGAATAAAACAGTGTTCTACAACGATTATTTGTAATTTAAGATTGATAGAATCCTTATTATGAACATTATTAATGGTGTGCATAACATTTAATAAACCTTTTTTGAAAAAAAATACACATGAATGAATTGTGAGGATCACACGGCATGGGATAACAGTGACTTGCAAATTGAACAATTCTATTGTATTGTGAGATATGCAGCCTTTCAGCGTGTGATTTATATCGAGGGGCTTCACAAAGGGGTCTTGTTTGGCAACGAAATATGTCTACAAGTTTTCTCTTTCCAAATATATTTTCAATTTGGTACTTCGACTTAATTTAAGAGAGCTACGAATTAATAAAATGGTTTCGACACTTTTGGGACACCCAGTGTTATGACATTGAATTATAAACCATAAACTATACATTATTTATATTGGATGGCTTTGAGGGTGATACAAGAAAATATTGCACGAGCTATAAAAAATATTGCACGAGTCGGAGACGAGTGCAATATTTTTGTATAGCGAGTGCAATATTTTCTTGTATCACCCGAAAATATAAGACATCCAATATTATTATTATTATTTATATCAGGCTTTTACCCATAGTTGCGTTGCGTGTTGGTTTAATTGTATTTGCAGAACCTTTGTTCCGCAAAAGTTCGTTAAAATCATCATCACTTAGAGAGAAGCGAATCTCCCGGGAGTCTGTGCTGTGGTTCCGACATTTTGCAAACGTGTTGATTTGTTGTTTTCGTAGTGGTTCCCCACGTAAGCCTGCTTCATTAAGCCGATAACACGTATTTGCGAAACCCATGCAATCAGCGAAAATTAGTCTCGACTGCATGCTTAATAAACGCTAAAGTTGCGTGAGCTCCTTTGTATACAATAGTATAGACGAATATTCGTAACGAACAACTAATGGGTATGAGACTAAAAAATATTGGACGGCAATATTTTTAGAATATTGGATGCAACCGGGTACTTTGGTTAAATAATATTGCCGTTAAAAAGCCTGATATAAATAATAATATACAAACATTGAATGCCTAAGCATGTGATAGTATAAACTATATCACAAGGTCACATTTAGAATAAAAAGACCATCAAAATGGTACTAAGTGATATCGTTTGACTATTACCCATACACGAGGCTATATACTTGCTTTATATGATGATAATACGCAATTAATTTCAAACCATGTGATAGTAACAATTATGACGTAACTGGAATCAGACCTATCATTATTATATTTGTTTAAAATCAGTAGAAATAGAATCAAACTTTATACAGATCGTTAAAATAACATGATGATATTAAGAATATACACAATAATGTTAAATTTAAGAAATAATTATATGATATTATTTATAAAATACACGAAATAAAATATGTAACATTTTATATATGTGCACATGCAGTTCTTACTATACAATGATGCATAATTGAGATTTTCATTTTTCAAAACCAGAAATTTACTCACGATTGACAGTTTCGTGTGTTGTGGTCTACACACTTCCTCAGAATAACCTCTTCTGATCCGTACTGCTTCCGGTTGAGGGCGCTGTTACAGTGATCAGTGGGTCGTAGACATGACTTAGAAAATGGGCCCCGTCGTCTCTGTTCATAGTGTCGGGTGCCTTCCGTCGAATCCAAATGGCTTCGCAGACGCGTCGCGTTTGTGGTTTGTCCTCCATACAAAGGATTTTGGCATTAGGCCAGTCAATGACATGGTTCTTTTGTACTGCGTGGTCAGCGATGGCTGACTTGCTGTATTATGTCTCTGACTGCATCCTATTCTGACGGGTGAAATTCTTCTTCTCGGAGGTAATTTTCTCCGTCTCTTTCTGGTGCTCTTTCATTCGGGTGCTAAAACGGCGTCCGGTTTCTCCGATGTAAGATTGTTTGCAATTGATGCACGGTATTTCGTAGACACAGTCCGTGGAAACACCGGGGTCCCGTTTGTCCTTGGGATGCACCAACATCTTCCGGAGAGTGGTGTTAGGTCTCATCGCTGTAGCTATGCCGTGTTTGCGGAAGATCCTAGTTGACCGTTCAGATAGGCCCTGTACGTAAGGGATGACGACCATACCTCTGGACTTTTGGTCAGGGTCTTTCTTCTTGGCAGTTTTTTTGGCCAGTTTTTTGGCTGCTTGGTCCTTCTTGAAAGACCATTCGGGATATCCGCAAAGGGTCAGAGCACTCTTCTGCCTTGATGTCTTCCTCCTCTGTAATGATAGTATTCATTCGGTCGAATAGTGTCCGTATAACTCCTAATTTGTGGTGAATGGGATGGTGCGATTTGAAATTGAGATACTAATCTGTGTGTGTAGCCTTCCTGTAGATGAGTAGTTTGACACTCCCGTCCGGCTTTCTGACGATGAGGGTATCCAGGAATGGTATTTTCCCTCGATCTCTTGTTTATGAGTAAACTGTATACTGCCGGTGGGGTCAGTGATGTTCAAGTGTTCCGTCAGTTGGTCAACTTGATCAGATTTGATGATCTCCAAGATGTCGTCTACAAAACGGCGCAATAGTTTGGGTTTGGCTTCCAACGGTGCTGTGGCGATGGCTTTCTGTTCCAGAAATTCCATGTAGAAAAAAAGTAAAAGTCATGTCTACGACCCACTGATCACCGTAACAGCGCCCTCAACCGGAAGCAGTATGGATCAGAAGAGGTTATTCTGAGGAAGTGTGTAGACCACAAGACACGAAACTGTCAATCGTGAGTAAGTTTCTGGTTTGAAAAATGAAAATCTCAATTATCTATTCTTGCAAACCTGATGAATTTATTCAGAAATACAATGATGCAATCATGCATTATATTTCAATATACACAATACATGCCTTATCACTTTTTATATAGTAAATTTATAAAAATATACTCTAACACGCTATTTAATATTTCATATGCATATAGACACTCTACAGAGTGCACGTAATTCATGTCATTGCTCTCATCGATTACTCGGTAAGAGCTATGACGTATTTCACGTAATTGCACTCATTGATTACCCGGTAAGAGCTTTAACGAATGTCACGTCACTGCTCTCATCGATTACTCGGCCTTATCCCAATTACCATCAGAATATATACATTATGGCCTATGTACTATGGTGCACCCGTTGTACAGCGAGAACAAAAAAAGGTATATTGTCAAATTTTACGAGGGCCGCCACTGGACAGGGTGGAAAGCCTGGAAGGGGATGCCCGGCACTCTCAGCTGGGCCTGGCCTCGAATTTATTAACCCTTAACACCAGTTGGCCTTATTTCCGGGGCGGCTGCTCTAATAGTGTTTTGTTTTGTTCAAATCAAATATCTCCCAGGTTTATTCTTCTCAATACCCGACTTTTTGTTGTTTGATGTCTGTGTCCGTGAGCTTGATTGACACATTCTGTGTGACCTTTCCTCGGGGGGGGGGGGGGGGGGGGGGGTACTCGCCTAAGCGGTGGCGGGGATAGTGCCGCTTAGTCGTTTTTTTTGCTTAAAAAAACCCATAATGGGGTATGATTTTGTGATAGAAAATCTCTAAAAATAAAAATTTGCCCCACTTGCTACAGATGGGTCTATTTTAAAATCCTTACAAATGGGTATATTTTCGCGAATTACGAAAATTGGGTCTAGTTTTCCACACAAAAAAATCATATAAATGGGTCTATTTTCGCGAATGCGAAAATGTTGTCTATTTTTCAGTTAATTTGCGAACGGGGTCTATAAATGAAGCAAAATCCTTAGAAATGGGTACCGTTTTTCCAAAAATCACCCTTATAAATGAGAATGTTTTTTATTTGAATCTCCTGCCGCACATCCCAGACCAAATTCAATTCCGGGGGACTGTCCTACTACCTATGTGTTGTTCTGCGCTTGTGCGAAAGAGCGCAATGCTGATATACGTGACACTTACTAAAATTGAAAGGTTCTCGGTCTACTGTCGGTTCCTTGTTTTTTTTTCGTTTGCAAAACTCTTGTATTGCAATTGGCGATGATCGAGTGATTTCAGGCATTTTAGAACATGCGGTATAAAATATCGGAGTGATGTTTGCGGTAGTAAGGAGTTATGTGGTAGAGTAGGCCTATAGCGTATATTTAAAGGTCGCATTTTGTTGTTCGTAAATGGTAAACAGATGTACACTGTGACGCACCCATGTAAAGTGACGGACCTTGACGCACCCTCCGTCATTTTGTTGACGGACCAAAGGCTGCCACTGAAGTACCCTCCGTCAAAAATTATTGGTAAACGACGCACCCACGACGCACCTCTCCCGGGGGTCGTATAGTGCGTCATACAGGGTGTCTCAAAAAAAACCGTGCACGTGTTTACCCACTTTATTGACCATGAACTTCTAGGATTTGGTGTAACAATTGTATACATATTGATAGACCAAACACTTAGCTTTCATATGCCGTTTATTTCATCTAATTTGGTTTTGTCAATCCTGAGATATGATCAATTAACTAAAGCTACCTAAAATCGAAGTTGTGCCACTTTTACGGAAAGAATGCTTAAGATAAGCATTAAAACCCTCGTCCTCTGTGGTCGCCGATTGCGCTAGAACGCAAAAAACAGTGACCTAGGTCGTTTAGGTGATCGCTTTTACATTCCCTGCGCTCATTTTGACGAAAACAAATTGAGGCTGCCACCTTACTCGGGGGTAGGGTAAGCCGTCAAAGTCCGATTGTAGGGGGGTGGTTGCCACCTTACAAAAAAAAATTAAATCGCCATTTTGAAAAATATTTTTATTTCATGTTCCTGAAATATTTTAGCATAGGCCAATGTTAGAAACACCATTTCCATCACTTATAAGCAAAAAATCGGGTGAAATTCCGATATTTAGAATTTTTTTGGCGAAGATTTCTATGATATTTCACTGTCCAGCGAATACGGCGGGATTTTGAGGTCGGCCATGTTTGGTGACGTCATTGTGAGGTCATGCGTGGGATGTTTGTACTTGTTTTAGTATGTATGGATAGAGGGAACCTCTAGCTATAACATGGTACCCAAATAAGGATACTCTGCTTTTCGGATTGGATTTTTTTAGGGGGTGGTGACCCCGGTGGTAACAACCCCTCTCTCCGGAGTAACCCTTTCTATTCATTGCAAACTGTAAAGTGGCACAATGTCGACTTTAGGTAGCTTTAGTTAATTGTTCATATCTCAAGATTGACAAATCCAAATCAGATGAAATAAACGGAATATGAAAGCTAACCGTTATTGCTATCACTATGTATACAATTGTTACACCAAATTATATAAGTTCACGGTCAATAAGCTGGGTAAACACGTGCACGGTTTTTTTTGAGACACCCTGTACAACTGATAGGTGTATTACTTTAACAGTACACATCTAGTAGCCCCAAAGATATCAGTAACAAGAGAGGTTGTGGCAGCCATCTTGGATTGATACATTCATGTATATCTTCATTTTGACTAGCACAATAATTATACACATTAATAAACGTATTTTTTAATATTTCTGATGAGAAATAATGAGCTTTTATCTGGTAAATTTCTTGATTTTAGCCATTTTTGGCCCAGTTCACAATTTTCTGCCGTCTGCGCATGCGCATATTTGCTGTAAATTTCATGTGAATAAGTTCCGATAATTAGTCTAATAATGATTACTCTCCAATGGAATCTCCCAAATGGGTTTATTGCTTAGTTGTTTCCTAAATTGTTTGATTTTCCGCAATACTAGTGCTTCACTGACTGGGCATTTTTCAATGAAAATGGGCTATTTGAAAAACTGATATTTGTATATCTTTTATTCAATTGCTTCTCCTTACTTGTTCCTCTTTTACTACACATTTCGGTTCCGTTCCCTGTATAAAATCCAACTTTCTTGACCACGTCTTTGATGACATATCCAGGGTAATAAATCATTACACCATTTATCTGATTTATTTAACACCAACTGTGTCTTGCCAGCGTGCGTGCTACCATTTCCATCGCTGTCCTAAGCATAGCTCAAGGCTCTTTAGTCTGGGTGCAACTAGAAGCCCTATATATTACTTTTGAAAATGTTCTTGTGTTAAGAAAATCATATTATATTATCCAAAGAGCAAATTTTAGTTTTAAAACTAGCCCAAATCTGGCGGAAAGTCACCACGCGTGCCAAGTCATATACATGTAGCAAGACTGGAGCGCATCAGGCTTGTTTCTAGTTCCACCGCTGCCACACTCAAGGTCCCCCAGTATGCGGTCAATGGTGTTGGATGGATGTAATTCTTGGGTGGAACTTACTAATACTAGCGTCATGGCCAGTTCAACCTGTCAAACTTGGGCTCAAACCTTACAGGCAACTGGAATGTAATGCACAGGGATTAAAGTAATTGTCTTTAGCATCATAATTATGCGAACAAAATCGGGATTTACCTGCTTTTGATGTCATGTTATGCAATTTTCTTACCACGTGTTTCATTTAAACAATTCAAATTTCCCGCCAAATAATTGATTTAGCAGTGTCCCCAGTGTACTAACTTTAAGCTAATGCTATGACGTCATAGTTCATACTTAGAAATCCAAAAGTGTATTGTTTGAAAGACAAAGGTTCATACTTTGATCACGCTAAAACTCAATAGAATCGCTCATGCATTCCATACCATGATCACTTTCATAACTTAATGACTGACCCTCGTATGAACGAGCTTTTAGACTCCGGTATTGTGTATACATTACTTGTCGATTATAATGTTTTTTTCTGCCATATAAGAACAAAACATTGACCAGGATATTCGAAAAAATGAGCTTATTATTTAAAATCTAGCTCGGAATTGTATTATTGGGCAATCATCATATACCAATAACTGCGTATACATATAAAGGATGACTACTTTCAACGAATCTGTGTCATAAAGGTAGTTTATTTTACTTTTCCTTTAACAATAATATAATATGGGATTTGTTATTACAATATTCTGAGTAATTAATTTCTTTTAAACTTTTATAATCGCTATATACAAAGCACATAACAAAAGTATACACATAGTCATGTGAAGACGTAAGCGCAAGAAGTCCGTAAGTCCATATTTGAGATTTTGAGATTTTAAATTTACAAATTAATGTTATAGGAATCAACATACAAGTTCAATTTGGCTGTTATTTTGTGAGTATAAGTTATGTCTCTGGGATTTATATTCTACACAAAATTAGTACTTACATTGTTAATTGATCAATATTAATCAATTTCTTGATTTTGGACTTACGTACTTCTTGCGCTCACGTTGGCACCATAGGATTTGTACAGAGTTTTTTTTTTATATTACCAATTCATGACAAATCCTGCAAAAAGATAATTCAAGCCTTGAACAAGTTATACTAACATTTATCTAAATTAGACTTCTAGCAATTATACGAGGGTCGTTCAATAACTAATGAAAGTGATCATGGTATGGGATGCATGAGTGATTCTATTGAGAGATAATGTGATCAATACAAAGTATGAACCATTGTCTTTCAATCAATACACTTTTGGATTGTTAGATACCTTTGGTTATGTAACGTCATTAACATAAACACAATAGGTTTCAGACACTGACTGAAATCTGTCAATTATTTGGCTGGATATGTAATATGTTGAATATGGGTTGATTGATATATTTGCGTATATCTCGGCAATGCAAGCATAAAAACAGATAACACTTGGCACATAGTTAGAACACACACTTATCTTTGTATCACACTTTTTTAAAATCTGAATTCCTTAATACAAACAAGAAGGGACCATCTCAAATACGCTTTTATTTAGCAAAATCCGCAATAATATTCCTTAGAATACAACAAAGGATAAAGAACAATGGAGGGATTATAATTTAGTAAATTGTTGTGGGATGTAAAGCAATAATAGTGGGGATTTCAAGAGGAGCTGTTCATAAAATTTCCTCAAACCATTGAAATTATGTGACGATTACTTTAACAATACATATCTAGTAGCTCTAAAGATAACATTAATAAGAGAGGTTGTGGCAGCCATCTTTGATTGATACATTCATGTATATCTTCATTTTGACTATCACAATATTTATACACATTGATTTAAGCATTTTTCATCATTTCTGATTAAAATTTGAAAGCACAGTAAGCTTTTATCTGGTAAATTTCATGATTTTAGCAATTTTTGGCCTAGTTCAAAATGATCTGCCGTCTGCGCATGCGCATATTTTCTGCAGGTTTCATGCGAATAAGTTCAGATATTTAGTTAGCTATTATATGGAATCTCCAAAACTGGTTAATTGCTAGGATTTTTCCTAAATTGTTTGATTTTCCGCAATATTAATGATTCACTTACTGGGCATTTTTCAAAGAAATTGGCTATTTGAAATACTGATATTTGTATACTTTTTATTCAATTGCCTCTCCTTACTTTTTCCTCTTATACTACATACATCAAATTACACAGGGATTAAAGTTATGGTCTTTCTTATCATATTTACGCGAAAGAAATTGGGATTTACATGTTTCTGGTGTCATGTTATGCAATCTTCTTACCACATGTTTCATACAAACAATTCAAATTTACCGCCAAATAACTGATTTAGCAGTGTCCCAAGTGTACTTACTTTGAGACAATGCTATGACGTCATAATTCACACTTAGAAATCCAAAACTGTATTGTTTGAAAGACAAAGGTTCATACTTTGTATTGATTACATTATCCCTCAATAGAATCACTCATGCATCCCATACCATGATCACTTTCATTATTTATTGAACGACCCTCGTAGTGTAATTCAGTGAGGTTTGTGAGGGTGAATTAGCACATTTGTTACCAAGGATACTGAAAGTGAAGACAAACAGGAAAAATGACAGGAAAATTGGATCTATTTTGTGGAGTTACATGCAGTGTTTCCAGACTCTATTATAGCATAAAAACATATTTTGTGATAAAACGACATATTTTCCCCATTAAAGTTGTTGCATATAGTGGAACATTAACGACGAATGAATCTATTGTGTGCAGTAACATTGATCAATTACGTTGGTACGTGTGTTTTAGAAACACCATAATGGGTGGACTTACACTCACATTGCTGACAGTGCTAAATTGGACCCCCTGAAAAACATTAAAATTCTTAAATTTAAAAATCAGACAAATTCTGACCCCTAAAGCTGCCCAAATCCATGTTTAACTCAATTTTGCCACAAATGGACTTATTGACTTCTTGCGCACACGTACAGTTAAGCCCACAATTATTCATACCCCTTGAAAAATATGAGTTTTTTGCGTTTTTCTCATATCTATACCAGCTGGAGTGGTGGAACTTTTGCTTTACCCTAAAGACAATTAATTTGCAAGTACAAATCAATAAATCTGGGCTCATCATGTTTTGCATTACAATAAAATTGAACAAGAATTGTGTTTTTATGCCTGTCCAAAATTATTCATACCCCATACCAGGTGTCAGGATTGAGGCCACTTTTTGTGATAACACACACATGTTTTTGACATTTCAAACATTCTTTATATTGTGTGATAGGCTTTTATATTATTATGTAATTATTCCATGATGTGCGCGTACGATGTAGATGCATTACAGATGTGTCCTGTTGAATGTACAGGGAGGGATATTATAGGACAACACTCTAGCTCTTTGACAGCATGGCAAAGAAGATCAAACCTTTTTTGTGCATATTTTGAATGCTCACAAAAAGGGGAAAGGCTACAGAGCTATTTCGAAACAATTCCAAGTGCAAGAATCCACCATATAAAGCATAATTAGGAAGAACAAGACGTTCAACTCACTAAAAAACATTGAAGGATGTAGTCGGAAGCCAGCGGTGTCCCTTGTTTGGCAAGAAAAGTATTGCGAAAGGCCCACAACAATCCACAGATCACCATCAATGCTCTCCTGAACAACCTTGGCAATTATTGGACCAAGATATAATGGCAGACACTCCAGCATATATTGCACATGAGAGGTCTCCATGGAGGCCGACCAAGAAAGACTCTACTCCTAAAAGAGACACAGAGAAACTTGTCTTGCACCTTCGACAACCCCAACACTGAATACCAAAAACTTGGATCTTTGTCCAGAAGTGCTCTTGCAAATGCTAGATAAGTTTCTCTTTGTCTCTTTTCAGGAGTAGAGTCTTTCATGGTCGGAGTCCATGAAGAACTTTTGTGTACTATGTCTGCTGGAGTGTCTGCCTTAATATATTGGTCCAAGACTCACCAAGGTTGTTCAGGAGAGCATTGACGGTGATATGTGGATTGTTGTTGGCCTTTTACCATACTTTTCTTGTCAAACAAGGGGACACTGTTGGCTACCGTATTCTTCAAGGTTTTTAAATAATTTTAACTGATTTTAACTGTCTTGTTCTTCGTAATTATGCTTTATATTGTGGAATTTGGCACTTGAAATTGCTTCGAAATAGCTTTGTAGCCTTTTCCCTCTTTGTGAGCATTCACAATGCACAAAGAAAGGTCCTCACTGAGTTATTTGATCTCTTTTGCCATGCTGTCAAAGAGCAAGAGTGTAGTCCTATAATATCCCTCACTGTACCTTCAATAGGACACATTTGTAATGCATTATCATTGTATACACACATCATGGAATAATTGCATAACAATATAAAAGCCTATCACACGATATAAAGAATGTTTGGAATGTCAAAAACATGTGTATTATCACAAAAAGTGGCGTCAATCCTGAGAATTGGTATGGGGTATGAATAATTTTGGACAGGCATAAAAACACAATTCTTGTTCAATTCTATTGTTATGCAAAATATGTTGAGCCCAACTATATTGATTTGTACTTGCAAACTAATTATCTTTAGTGTCAAGTGAAGGTTCCACCACTCCAGCTGGTATAGATATGAGAAAATCGCAAACAACTCATATTTTTCAAGGGGTATGAATAATTGTGGGCTTAACTGTATATAAAAAAGGTACAATGTGAAAAGTGAAAATGGGGTTTAGAATGACATAAGAAAGGTGTCATAACTTTGCATGGGAATAATACTTCAATTTTCATTTCAATGTTATAAACCCCCTTTTGATGTTACTCGACAATCGTGGAACCAATACCCCCACCCCACCCACCCCCATCCCGATACTATCCCTACGGAAATAGTAGTACGAAATACATAAATAAGGGGTTGTATTAAAGCAAGTAGTATGGACAAACGGAAAACTGTACCTGGCCACTAAAATATATCGATGTGGTATAAAAGATTAAGACAATGTATCTGTCAAGCTTAAAGTAGTATTTGATTTCTCTGTGAAGATGAGCAAACGATGGAAGTAAGGCTAGTACGTATGGCTCCCGCGTACTGGTATGTAAAACTTAGACGATAGTTACTTAGGTAGTAGTTTGCATCAAGATACTTTCAGCATCAATAAAGATTGAAGTAAATCAATGCTATCCTAAAAGTGTCGATACCTTTTTAAAGCTTTGTATCTCTCTTAACCCTAACCCTGCTAAACCAAACATAATCCAACAGAAGCACCGCGCCGTTGGACCCATTCCCCAGTCTATCTCATTGCGCAATCACGCAAAGGTACATATAGGCTCCAAAAATACGCATAGCTAGGTGCACGATCACCTGGACTCGGCCGCGGCGGCGCGGGTTCACTTCCCGAGGGCGGCACACACCATTTTGTTGTCCTTATTTGTCCCGTGTTTCCCCCTGTTAGCTTTATTGCTACACACCCCCATGAGGGTTAGGGTTATTAAACATATGATATAATCAAAAATGAAAACATATTGAAACAGAGAAAACTTGTAGAATTATTTTGATACCCAACTTGACCCCTTTTCTGAGGCCCTAATATAAAACACTCACTGAAAGGCTCGGTCACATAACTCACAACACCATACAATTGTTAAACTTGCTTGACTTATGGTGATCTCGAAGAGATTAAGTCACTAGAAAGTGCTGCATGTTCCTCACAATTCCATTCATTTGGATATTTTTTCCCTTTAAATCAGCTCTCACTTATTATTGAACACAACATTATTAATATTTATATTACGGATTATTTCAAACTGAAATTAAAAAGAAATCATCATGAGGACAACCTTTTTTCTCTTCACTACCTCTTTCACTCTTTCGCTCACTTCACTGTGTCATCATTATACGCGTTTATATATGAAATTGATGTTCGGAAAACCTTCATCTGTACCTTGACAACATAGATAGCTGTTATTATATTAGTCAGGTACCACAGTAATTCTACAAATCTTCTCTATCCACAAATGTGTTAAGTTTTATGCTGCGAAATTGTTTACCTGAGATACAAAGCTTTAAAAACGCAAGGACACTTTTACCATGGTGATGCTAAATATTACGTTGAGGACTATCGTTTAAGTTTTACTTGCATGTGTTGGCTACGGGAAATGTCTAATTTTCTTACAAACATGTAATTTGTATAAGTTAATGATATAAAAATATTCATATCATAAATTCCTATCTTAGTATTAACATTTTCACAGTACTGGAACATGATAATGACTTTGAACTATAATTATAAACAATATAGTGACATCACGGGATGATATTAAAATATGTACAACATAAAATGTTACACATTATTATACAAATATTGAATGCCTCCGAATGTTATAGTACAAATTATATAACCCATGAAAATATTCTAGACATCTGATTGGTGGATAATACATTACACAACACAAAATATTTTGGCCTATTTCATGCTTGCCATCATTCCCGGTCATTTTGTGTCTTTCAAAAAGTACTATTGACCGGGCGATCAATAGTACTTTTTGAATAGACCAAAAATGCCCTCCCTCGTAGGCTCGTGCGATCCCGGCATGGAGCGTCTTGAGAGACCCTGTATAAAACCTGAATGTGATCGTCATTCTACATAAAGTTTTCTCTAATTTCTACAAATCTAGAAGGCCCGCTAGAAGGCCCTACTCGGTATAAACAATAAATCGATTCCACCACCATCTGCGTGTACGGACTCCGCTCAGTGCACAGCAAAAGAGGAATCGCTTCAAAACAAGTAAACAAGTCGTCTGCATTGCATTATTATTATTTGGCACAGATCTTTTATTGGCTGAATTAACATTTCATTGAATCTTAGTCATGAATCATAAATATTTGTTGTCAATTCACCTGAGGTTGAGGGCATTCTGCAACGAGGTCTAGACCTCTATCGATGAGATGAGTTCAGCATCAGAGTAATTATTCCTCGGCGACTTGCTCGGAGTAAACTAACTTTAAAAAGTAAGCTTATTTTTGATTTTGTCGAGAATCGACTAGCATATTCACTAACAAAGATGTGTTCAAGTGTGAATATTTTCATGCGTTATATAAAACAAATATGGACTGCTCTTTATTCGTGAAATGGGGTGAAATATTGTCCCTCGTTGATCTGGAGACCGTAAGCCTACTATTTTCCCTCAGCCTCCGGCTTCGGGAAAATAGTAGGCTTACGGTCTCCAGATCACCTCGGGGCAATATTTCACCCCATTTCCCTCATGAGCAGTCCATATTTGTATACTATATCACAATGTCAAATTAAGAATTAAAAAGAAAATCAAAATGGTACCAAGTGATATTGTTTTACTATGGCAGAAACACAAGGCATACAATTGTGTTATATATCACGCAATCAACTTTTTAAAACCATATGACAGTAAACACAGGGTACGTTTGTACTGTTTACTACAACTTAGTGTAAATATACGAGTAAAATGAAATCTAAATTGTTGTGAGTGTATAATACCACTGGTATATTTGTACTACATAATTGTACATAATAGTTAATTTGTCTATTTTGATCATTACAAAAACTGAACAAATTCACTATATAATTAGTATTAGATATACAGGGCAATAAACTTGCCAAAACAATTATAAAACAGTACAAGTGAACAACAATTCTGAAGTTTAATACATCAATGTAATTCTTAAAATATAATCAAACCAAATCTGGAATCAAATCCAAATCATTGTTTTAAATTAAAAACGTTATCCCAGTTTCGTGGGAGCAGGTCTCTTTCCGTGTAATTTACTCATCCACAAACAATTGCGACAACGACTAGAAAATATATGTACAATAGATGGGTAGAGGCTTACGTAAATCACAACACTAATTGACCAATTAAAAGTGTTGATAAATGCACAATTTCAATTCTGCCTAAGTCAGTCTTGTGAGTTAGGCAGATTGTAATAATGATATAAAATGTTTAAAATGGGTCATATTAAAGGCATATTATGTGATCTTTTCCAGGGAGCGCACTCTATTCATGATTGATTTTTGTTAGAAAGTAGATTTTCTCATGGTTTTAGAGTGAATTTAGACTAGAGTCAAATAAGTGGTCGGACATACGACAGTTTATGTTCACTCTAAAACCATGATTTTGAAGTAATTAAGAATCGTATCGCCCTGTAACTTGGAATGTATGTACGATTTATGATCAGAAATGTAAATCTGCAAGAAAATCTGCTTTCAATTTTTTTTTATGTTGAGGGCGTTCCCTGGAAAAGACCACATAATATACCTTTAACTCGTATTAGGTCTATAACAAGCCACATTTCACTTACAAAATAAAGGTAAATCTCCAACTTAATTCTATCCAACAGTTACTGCTCCTGTTGAAATTCATCTGCAATAATCATGGTGCTATTCAACATATCGTCAGCCTGCTTCGATAATTGCCTAACTCACTTTTCATATTTGTGCTGTTTTCAAAAAACTAGAACAAAATGAGTTAGGCAATTATCGAAGCAGGCTGACGATAAGTGACTTATACGTATAGGTGTTGCATCATCATACACTAACATACATACAACCTGAGACTGATGCAAATATTACAATTATAATGGATCAAATTGTGATGGAAATATGTTTGCATTATATTGGTTTAGCTCAATGTTAATTTGGTACTTTAACGTATGTAAAATATTACTTAAATATTATATTATATTACAGGGCTGCCTATTACTTAAGTAGACTTTCTGACTATCGTAAAGCTCTTACGTACAAGTCACATGAACCATACGCGTTAGTATTGCAGGACTGCCTATTACTTGATAGACTTTTAGTTTGTCACGAAATCAGAACGTAAACATGCACCTTGTGAGTGACACAAGTTCAACAATCTGTATTCAACTTGACACTATTATCAGTTAATAGAAATACGCATTTTGATTAGCTGCTGATTAACAATTGTAGAATCATTGTAGGTTAAGTATATTCCTGTTTTATAATTCTAGGATCACATTTTGAATCTAAACTGAAAATAAAGAAGGCGGTTCATGTGCCAAAAATAATTTGTACCATTTGTTCTGTGAATATCATAGACTTCGTAGAAATCTAATCTGGGGTTTTTTTTCGTCTTTAACTTTGGTTTCAATGCTTCACCAGACAGCCATCCTGTAACTATGTTAACTATTCCAATCATTAACAAACATTGATTACGAAATTATATTAAACAGTATGGAAAATAAGTATGGAAAATAAGGTTACACACTAGGTAAAATGGCATGTATGCTAATATGATGTCATATACACACACCTAGTAAAACCAACTAACGTAACTACACCAATTGTTTGTACAAGGTAGACCTGGTCTAGTAGGGGTGTTCTCAAATCTGCATCACAAACTATTTCAGGTTTCATCTAAACATACACATGTTAAGATGGCGGAATTTGATACCTGCTGTTCAAACCAATTCGTCCTGGACTGCTATATCGTCATAAAGATCTTCCTCTATGTCCTCAATTATCAAGTAATCCTAATAAGAGAGATAACATATTTATGAACACAAACAATGGATTTTTGTTTTAATTTTTGTTTTAATTTTTTTTATTAGATATAATTTAAGTTAATGTTAATTTTTGTATATTCTATTGTATTTCCATTTTGTATTTTAATTTGTTACATTTCATTTTATTGTATTGTATTGTTTGCTTTTTTATTTAAACAGTTTTGGACCATGAACAGAATTGATGAAGGGTAAAATAGAGAAAAACAATGTTAAAATCGTAAGTAAAAAAGAGCCTTGCACTACTAAAGGCCCTGTCACATTATGGCGTATCGCCTGAACGTATGCCAACGTATGGGAAATATCGAAAAATACGTTGGTGTACGCTGATATACGTTAGGGGCAAGTTGGGGATACGTCGTTTAAGTTAAGAGCACGCTGTGATACGCGGCTGTGAACATTTGGAACACGTCGAGCCCGCGACAAATTATTGAGCATGGTCAAATGTCTCGACGTACTCAACGCGTGCTTAATACGTTCTACACAAGTTCCCGATAGGTTCGTGGTACGTTAGACATACGTTTAGATACGCTGACATACGTTAGACATACGTTGACATACGCTGACATACGTTAGACATACGTGGACATACGCTGACATACGTTAGAGGTACGTTACTCGTAAGTTATAGGTTGGACCTATAGATTTATCCTTCTAGATATCATCTAGGCTGCGTTTATTTGTACTGGCAACACTTGTCCCGCCGTGTACGAAACTCAATTTCTGCAGCGGCATAAGTCACGTGTTCGTTGTACGCCGAGGATACGCTGAGGATACGTCGAACACTGCAGACATACGCTACGAATACGTTAAACATACGTTGGTCATACGCTCGCATACGCTGTCATACGCTGTCATAAGTTTGTTATAAGTTAGTGATATGCTATCAATACGTTAGTCATACGCTATGTGTACGTTCCATACGCTATGGATGCGCTGCACTACGCTGAGAATTTACCACCGTAGGTGTGACAGGGCAATTACATAATAAATACTTTTATTTACATGGAGGTTCATTCAATCATTAGTCCAGGCAAATGACCAAATCTGGAAATGTGCTTTATCTGAAAACCGATTACCTAATCTGGAAATCAATGCTTTTCACATGATGGTCTGATTCAAAAACTACACACTCGATTATTACATACATTTCAGCAATAAATTGTACTTTTTTGAATTAAAGATGAATTATACATAGCTACAAAATAATTAAATAAAAATAATAATAACCCTACGACTGTTTATCCACTAATTAATGCTTAATTAATTAAATTAATTAATTAATTGATCAAGTAATTCCGTTATTTTTAAAATCCCCGATCAATAATTAAACGCCACGGTTATTATTCAGTAAATTATCTTTTCAACATTATTTCTCAAGAATCAAATTGTCCTTTTTTAATAACGTGGGCTGAAAACTGCTAACTTCGTGAATTATTAAATCCATCACAAATGTCTAGGGAGCAAATTCGCGAAATTAATTGCCTACAAATATGGCAGTATGTTTATAATGATAGTTTTGTATGGTTTCGAACCGCAAAATGAAGTATTCACAAAATTGAAGCATTTTGCAAATTCACAAAAAACAACTACCTGCAAAATTAAGTTATCACTGCCTCTCCAGATTTGGAAATATAAGCCGATTTTCAGATCTGGACATTTGCTTGGACTGATCAGTTAGAAATGTTATGCAATGAATGTTTTTCTCGGATTCTACTGACGAAACTATGCTTTTTGTAACAAATAGAAGTACTTTAAAATCTTTTGACAACGAATTACAAGCATATTTGACTGTTTAGTCAATAACAACATACGAGACACTGATTCTGACCGAGTGTTTCTGACATTCTTATACATTCTGACATTCTGACAATCTGACATTTGTGTTTTCAGGACACAAAGTCACAGTTGCGAAGACAGCTAACATGGTACTTACCGATTCTAACGCAAGGATTGTATTCAATTGCTTACTGATCTCAGCGAATGTTGGTCTATCATTTGGATCAGACGCCCAACAGGATAACATTATATCATATCTGTGAAACACATTTAAAAACAAGAGGGATTAAAATTAATCAATTTCGAACAAAACGTCCAAGCGACCAAAGACTCGGCACACGCCGTATACTTGTTACCAAAGTTAACAAATTAATGTGCACGCGGTATAAATACAATCAGTTACGAAAACCCTTAGCATCTCAAGCAATATGCCTCGCAAATTCATGACATCGGCAACATTTGGTCATCGCTTTGTCTGATAAGATAAATTTTTCATCAATTCTATATAGCGTGAAATAGTGTTAAGGTATCTTAATAATTGTTCACTTTATGTTTATGGTGGTAGTAAGGCTAACCCTTAAACCACACCTAACCCTAAATCTAATCCTAACCCTAATCCTATACCATAACACGTGTTACTATCCATCGCTAGGTTACGAAAAATCGCGTCAATAACATGAGGAAAACCAAGGTGGACAAACAATGTTTCCAATTAAAACACTATCACTTGTTCCGCCAGAAACGTGATATAACTTGTCGAATGCTCTCTTTGTAACATCCAGTATGTCGCCGAAACCAATAAAAAAGAAACATGACCGCATGAGTAGCCACCGCCCTGATATTAAGTGCACAACCTGGGGAAGTGTAAGGTCATGCAGGTCTGCTTTAAGAGAGATCCCCCACTTCCCCCCAAACTCCAAATTGCCGGTAATGAGCTTGATGTGGTGACTGAGACCAAGCTTTTAGGCCTTGCTGTCCAATCTGATCTTGGCTGGCAGTCCCAAGTTAATAATATGGTGTCTAAATGCAGCAAGAGGTTGTACATGCTGAGTCGCCTAAAACGTTTCGGAATGCCAACTGAAGACTTGGTATCTGTTTATGTTGGTTACGTTCGCCTAACATGTGAATATGGCGCCCCTGTCTGGCATTGTAGCATCGGTAAAAATCAGGCCCATCAACTTGAACGCCTGCAGAAACGGGCATGCCGTATCATTCTAGGCGCTCAATATCAATCCTGCACGGATGTTTTGGACCAGTTGGCACTCGTAAACTTAGAAGACAGGAAATCTCAATTATCGCTTCAGTTTCCCCAGAAATGTTGTGACTCTGAAAGGTATTCCGACTGGTTCCCTAGCAACAATAAGACCCATATGATGAAATAAAGACACACCAGCAAATATCAAGTTCCCAGATGCAATACCAAAATATATCGGAATAGCCCCATCCCTTTTCTTACTAATCTCCTGATTACTAATAAGCAGCAGTACATATGCTCGCTAAGGGAAGGGGGGGGGGGGGGGGTAAAATTTTGTACATGTTACCCACAGTGCAATATTAGCTATATTTAGGCGTCATAGCAATTTTGTATATGTTACCCACAGTGCAATATTAGCTATATTGAGGCGACTTAGCATGTACAACCTTTAATTATCTATGTAGTTTTGATACCTTTAATCTCTTTTAGCATTTTTAATCTTCAATTTTGTTGTTATCTATGAATACATTTCTATGTGCAATTTTATGTTTTTATACCAATAACCATGTAATTCAGCTTTTAGCTGCGATTTGGTGACAATAAACTATAAACTAATAAAACGTCTACACGAAAGCTACTATGTCGCCATCAGCTGTAATAAACCCTGACACGAACTTAATCATTTAAGATTGATTGGGATCGAACATTCTTTCGATTAACCACACTCGTATAGACAAAATAATTACAACTATTGCCAGCATCAGACCTCTTTTAGGCCGTAACATCATCAATAATGTAGAAATGTGTGTTAACAATTTGGGCCATGTCTCTATACATACATACATACATAACATAAGTGGATTTATAGGGCGCCTAATCATGAATATCTAGGCGCCATTACAAGAATGAGAAGCCACAAACAGGCAAGAGAAACAAAAACAAAAAACAAGCTAAATTACTGATAAGGATATAGGTGGGATTTCAATGATTTTTTGAAACTGTGAATGGTTGGTGCCTCACGGATGGATATGGGCAGTGTGTTCCAGGTGCGTGGACCGACGACAGAAAAGGCATGATCACCAACTGTTTTGGATGTTCTGGGAATGTGGAGTTTGGTAGCGTCCATAGCAGATCTAAGAATACGAGTACCGGTGACAGTAGATGAGTGAAAAGAGATATCATTGCACAAATAAGATGGAGCTTCATTATGAACACATTGGTACATGATAACAAGAAGTTTGAAGTTGATTCTCTGTCTGACCGGAAGCCAGTGTAGGCTGTGAAGGTAAGGCGATATATGATCACGCCGTTTGAGTTGGAAAATTATGCGAGCGGCTTTTTTTGGACACGCTGGAGTTTGTTTAGATTATTTTCAGTGAGACCGGCTAGCAAAGAATTGCCATAGTCCATGCGAGATGTGACGAGAGATCGTACAATGTGATGACAGGTTTCTGTGTCAAGGTATCTGCGGATACGAGCAATGTTGTAGATCTGGTAATTGAGTTTACGGCAGAGCTCTGTGACTTGTTTGTCCATGGACATAGTCTGATCGAAAAATATCCCGAGATTGCGAACTGTTGAAACTGGTTTCACAATTGCTGTGCCGATCTGTAATTGTAGTTGTGGCAAGTTTCTTAGGTGATAAGTTGATCCAATGACTAAGAACTCGGTTTTTCCCATGTTGAGTTTAAGTTTATTAAGAGTCATCCACGCGTTGATGTCATTTATACAGTCTTGCATGCGCTTAATAGCTGTTTCATGGTCATTTGGAATATTCGGATTATAAGATGTGTACAATTGATCATCATCAGCATACTTGTGGTACAATAGCTTGTGACTGGAGATGATTCTGCCAAGAGGGTGAGTATATTTGTTGAAGACAAGTGGTCCCATTATGGATCCCTGTGGCACGCCACAGTTAAGGGTCATGCTCTTGGAGAATATCCCCTCAATACTAACACGGCTGCGCCTGGAGGACATGTAAGTTTTGCACCAGTTGAGAGGTGGACCCGTTATACCAAATGAGTTTTCAAGACGACGATTTAGCGTGACATGATCTATTGTGTCGAACGCTGCGGTTAGATCCAACATAACCAACAGAACAACACGGTTTCTATCCAATTGATTGAGAATGTCCCCCTGAACTTTCAGGAGGGCAGTTTCAGTGCTGTGTCTCTTACGGTACGCAGACTGGAGTGGATCGTCCAAACTATGCTCAGTGAAAAAGTCCTTTAATCGGCTAGCAATAAGAGTCTCAAGTACTTTAGCAAGGTAATGAATATTCGAGACCGGTCTGTAGTTTTTGAGATTGTTAGAGCCTAAGGATTGCTTAGACTCTTTCCACCAAGATCACCACCGTCGTAGACTTATTATTTATCGAAAGGTAAGGCTACAAATGGTTACTTTACTACTATTGTATAGCTTTTCAAAACATTCAAATAAAAATGTTTCAATCAACATGTACTATTGTGTGAACTTACATGTCTTTGACGCAATGTTTTGGCATGGGCATTCGGTATCCTTCTCGTAATTGTTTTATAACAACACGTGTCCCCATACCAGGATAAGGCCTTGCACCTATCAACAATTATGAAGACATGTTATGTTGTTATTGTTTATAAATGTTATTATAGCTATTTGTCTGGTTTACTGTAAGCATAACGTTCTGGTTAACTGTATATTTAGCGAGATATAGTTTTACAGGTTGACAGGATATTTCGGGACCTTGGATAGCCAAAAGGCAGTCTACAGTCTTGCCATATTGCCACATATTGACTTTCAGCCCCCTTGGGCTACGTGTTAAAACTAAAATATGCTATAAAGATACTATATCGTGACGTTTCTCGAAGTTTGAACTTTTAATTTTACAAAATCTTACAGAGTACTAGTTATTAAAACAAATTTAAGATCAAAGTTTGAATTTCTTAACACAGTAACTTTCAAAATCCGCACTTTGGGCTCGTATTTCCACCCAAGAATTCGAAGATCAAATACCCATTGACTTCATGCTGGGCGAACTCGTGTATCGGCAAGAGACAGTCGTCTATTCAGTCTTGCAACACATGATTTCAAACTAAAATCTTCTCTAGGGATACTTTATCGTGACTTTTCTCGAAATTTGAACTTTTTATTTGACAAAATCTTATATATCACTAGTTTTGTATAGCAAATAGTTTGATTTTTTAACACAACAACTTTAAAAAAAAAAAACACAATTTGAGCTTCTAGTTCCACCCTGCAAATCTGCCAAGGACTGATACCGCAACAGCAATAAACGGCGTAAAATAATTATGTCAGAGAAATGGTGTAAGAGGGGGAAGATTTATCACCCTGGAAAAGCTTGAAAAGCGTAAAATAAGAAAAATGAAGTGGAAATAAATATATTTCAAAACCATAGGTTGTTCAGAAGATACTTACCAAATGTAACGATCTCCCAAAGCAATATACCAAAGGACCACACATCACTTTTCTGAGAACACACGTCATCAACCAAAGTCTCAAGAGCTAACCACCGAATGGGCAATGGCGTCTGTAATTATAAAAACATATATACCGTGAATAATTAATATTTTCATCTTTCAAAACCAGAAATTTTACTCACGATTGACAGTTTCGAGTGTTATGATCTACACACTTCCTTAAAATAACCTCTTCTGACCCGTGCTGCTTCCCGTTGAGGGAGCTATTACGGTGATCAGTGGGTCGTCTCTGTCCATAGTGTCGGGTGCTTTCCGTCGAATCCAACTGGAAAGCGCAGTTATTAACACCTCAGGTACAGATAATCATGTGGTAAATATTGATTGTTCTTAATAAACTATCAACATCACTTGTGACATTTTCCTCTGGCCGGCTTCACAACTACTATATTGTCCCCAAGTCATGCTGCCCATTCTATCTCACTGTACAACGAATTACAGCCTGGATACAAGCACATGAAATAGATCATGTGGGATAATCGCTTGGGAGACCACCTGGAATAGCTAAAGAGTATTTGGAATGGCGTCAGCCAATCCTAGATTTGATGCAGTAGTAGACATTAACTCAAATAAGTTGGTGCTAGCACGGTCAACCTATATCCAAAATGACTGGTTTTAATGCCGCTTGGAGGTAGGCTATACAAGGAGGTTGGGGACATTGCCCATATTTTTCCATAATGAACCTATTCATGTGCTTGTATCCAGGCTGTAATTCGTTGTAAAGTGACATATAATGGGCAGCATGACTTGGGGACAATATAGTAGTTGTGAAGCCGGCCAGAAGAAAATGTCACAAGTGATATTGATAGCTTATTAAACAATGCATTTTTGAACAATCAATATTTACCACATGATTGTCTGTACCTGAGGTGTTAATAACTGATCCTTTGTCACTCCAGGCTTTTAACAAATATAGAAAAAGGATCGCGCTTTCCCCACTCTTTCCTCGAGCTTTCCTCTACTTGTATTTGGGCAAGCCCTAAGAACACAATAAAATGCCATCTTATATAATGCCACAATTTATATACTATACAGAATGTATACATGAATTTATGGTGGCCATTTTGAATTGTTCTGAGGTCAAACAGGTCATTTTGATTATCCTAATGAATGCAATCATAAAATAAATGAAACCTTTGGATTCAGAGACCTTTAAAACATAATAAGTACAAAATAAATTGTTATAGACCTAAATGAGCTCAGAAATACATAAAACATGCCCGTTTTGGAGGCCATTTTAAATTTTCTCTGAGATCTAACAGATACTTTGAATATCCTAATGAGGGGAATCGTGAAATGAATGAAACCTTTGGGTTCATAGACCTTAAAACATTTAAGTTGCTGTTATAAACCTAAATGTGTTCAGAAATACCCCAACATTTTCGCTTTGGCGCCTATTTTGTATTTTGCCATTTTACCAACCTAACCATCATCAATGTTATATCATTTTTTTTTCTCACATAATTTGTCCATAGATAAACTGGGTTTTGACAAATGGATACATGTATTAATATGCCCACCCTAGGAATACACCTTATATGAAATGGTACTTACGTCAGATTGTCGTTCATATATCCGAATATTCATAATATCACGCGCTAATCCAAAGTCTGATACCTTGCAGACGAGATCTCCCCCGACAAGAATATTTCTGGCGGCCAAATCGCGGTGGATACACTGAGAAGAAAAAAATAAGTTATATAGCTGGGAGGTAAGATCATAATCGCAACTATAGAAGTAGAATTCCATATATAAATGAATGTTGTCCCACTTCAAAAATTATTGTCGCGTGCACCCAAAAGTTTGAATTTTTTAACACAACAGCTTTCAAAAGTCGCACTTCGGGCTTGTAGTTTCACCCAAGAATAGGAAGACATAACACTCATTGACCACAATTTGAACATTTGATTTTATAAAAATCTGAAAAATCACTAGTGTTTTTAACAAATTGAAGTTCAAAGTTTAAATTTCCTAACACAACAACTTTCAAATGTAACACTTTGGGCTTTGAGTTCCACCCAGCAAATTAGGCTCAATGGTATCGAACGCCTTTTCAATACACAACATGATTCTAGGTATATTTTAATTATTATTATTATAAGGATTTATATACATATATCTTAAGTACATATTTGATAAGACGGATTATTAACTTGGATAATTATCCTCTTTATAAAACCATATTAGTCGGAATCAACGTGTGAAAAATGCTGTGTACAATTATGCTTTACCTTACTCTTTGGTATGGGCAGGTGTACGATTTAGCGTAATTATTCGTAGTTTACTAGTCGAACACTACATGTAAACTAAAGTTCTTACCTGATTAGATCCTATAAATTGCATACCGTCTGCTATTTGTATGGCAAATGATATCAGTTCGACCTTGGTAAGTTCAACTGTGGCATATTCTTGAGTTTGACGATTGTTCAGTAGCAAATCTTTCAGGTTGCCATTTGACATGAACTCCACTATGATAAATATCGGGTCTATCAAAATGAATACAAAGTATAAACAACCTGGTTATATTAGAATTAACTATCGTCCACCTAAGGGGGTGGTGTGGGGGTTACCAGTTACCACCCCCTAAGAATTTTCGGCGATTGCGCTAAAAAACAAAGGACAGGGACTTAGGGCGTCTAAATGATCTCTTTTATATCCCTTGAGCTCATTTTGACGAGAAAAATGTGAGGGCACCCGTCAAATTCCGAGGGTAGTAGGGGTTGGTTGCTTTGAGTGGCAATAGTTAAAACAAATTCGTGAAAGTTTAGTAGTCTAAGGTTACCACGTACCATCGTACCAAGGTTACTACGTGTTACCTTACGCGTACTGCGTGCACGTAGTACGCGTAAGATAACACGTAGTATGTGTCAAGTTACTACACGTTCTAAATGTAAGATGTAATTTAGACGCCGCGCCTAAGATAACATTCTCGCTTTATACCGTTAACAATTGTGACACTTTGGATTTAATATTTGAAAACAAGTATTAATAAAAAAAAACCAGGGGGAGTGGGAGGATAGGGGAGGATGGAAAAACAAGAACAAAACCATATTGGATATCCTACAAGTTTATGCTATTTACGGAATAAATCCTATTTGTAAACTGTATTTGCTTATCTTAGACGAGTAAGATGTTATCTTGGACGACTAGCCGTACACCTATTTGTTTATATTATGGCCACTCATAGGTTAGAAAATTCGCTATTTTGAAAAAGACCTTAATTCTATGGTTCTAAATTTGTAAGTATGTGTTAGAAACACCGTTTTCCTCAAACAAAGGGTGAAATTCCTTTTTTGGGGGGCGAAAATTCCAATGTTGGTCTATATTGCACTGTACAGACGAATACAACAGGATTTTGTCGGCCACGTCATGCGTGGTATGTTTGTTCTTGTTTTGGTATGCATGGAAAGAGGAGACCTGTAGCTATACCATGGTACCACAAAGTATGCATATTCTGCATCTCGGCTTGGATCTTTTTAGGGACCCCACCCCCTTTCCATTAGTTAATAGGGTGAAACAGTATGTACATTACAAAGTAGAATAATGCAGATCAGTTAAATTTGTACATCAAATATTAATAGCAGACGCATACATCTCAGGATGCAGTGTAAAATATTAAGCATAGACAATTCCGCGGAATACTTTTTGCCCTTTAATAAGCTTTTTTCTCATCAGCAGCTATACATTTGAATTAATGCTAAGTTTGATTTGTCGTATCACCCACTATTTACGTATGATAATGTGCATATGCATCCTTGCAGTCTCGATACATATTTTCATATTTTCTACCTGAATTAACCAGCGAACTTATTATAATTATATTTTGATGAATCTTGGGTACGACGATTTTCATTTTCATTTCATTAAGCTATAAATCTCTTAGATTATACGATTTGTTTTCCAATCTTTCGGACCGTATAATAGACACAAATCGGTACACAAAATCAAATATTCATTATATTCAATTGAAACTTTTTACCGATTTATCCCTATGATAGATTCCATTGAGAAAACGGTTTATTTTCGGGTTATAAAAAGAAAAGAAAAAGAAAAAGAGATATGAGATAAAGAATAATAGAAACACATACCCTTTTCAATGCAGCAACCTATGAGACCGATTACATTTGGATGAGATTTAAGCTTTTTCATTAAATCCAATTCACGAAGAAGGCCCTGTCTGTCAGATTGCGGCGCGTTATCTGTAACAAAGTCAATAATGATTACTTGTCTTTTTACTGAATATAAATATAGCCAGTGCATTCTTCAACAAACAATGCTCTATACTTAGCTCTTAATCGACGGCGTTATTCCTAAATCATCTTGAGAACGGCAAATATTTTTAAAGTGTACATGTACAAATCAATACAAAGTGTGTCAAAAAGAAAATCTACAACATTTGACAACCTTTTTACCTCCTTTGAATAACCTCAGCCAAATAGTCATCAAAGTCTAGTATAGGTGTTATGTTGATGAAATTTCGTCGTACCCTTGCATATCAACCCTATCTCTATACATTCAAACGAACCATTTGCTGTAAACGCATAATTAGTTCGTTTATTATTACATACATACTTTCGTAATTTGTGAACATTTGGTACAATCGACGTCGTTGTGCACCATGAAATACCGTATAGTATTACCCCAATACCTTTTAAGGTCTTAACCGCAACTTGTAGAAGATTGCCATCTGTTGTTATTCCTGTAGCTTCTGCAAGCATTACACATCCAAATTGCCCTCTTCCAAGTTCCCTGATTATCTGCAAGCCGTCTCTTGGAATTGCCAATGTCTCATTCACGTTGAAATACGTATGACTGATTGGTTCCAATTGAAAACCTGTTATAAGAATAATTATAAAATATACAATTGGTCGGTCGTATTGCCATCAACACATATTTTCTTCCTACTTTTTACGAATCGTCTATTACACTATAATCATGTTTAATATTGTGTGAACACGTTACAGTCGCTCGCGTCTGACATGATTTCTCTCACAATTTCATGCTGATTTAACAACTTAGGACCTTTCATGTGATACAGAGATACAGGTCAGCTTAATGAATTTGTAGCCAATAATAGCTAGTATGATTATAGTGTTTATAAGAATACTAAATATTAACAGCAACAAAATACGATATAATTACCTCTATTTTGCCCGTCTACTTCAACCCTGTGAAAGAAGAAAGAAGAAAAAAAAACACTTGCCACACGGCCATTTACTAATGCCCGGCATTATGTTAACTTGGTTGTCATTACCTATTGTACAGGGTGTATCAGAAAGAACTGTACCGGGGCAATATTGATTTAATACGGTATGAATTCGAAAATCGGACATTTCTGATGAAAAATACAGACTTTCTGGTAAAGATGGTAAATTTCAATTTTGGTCGAAATGATCAATTTAAAGATTCTGTGAAATTACTACCCTACCTGAGATATCCATCCGTCCATAGGACGGTTTATTTTTGGTCGCCATATCTCAACTTTTCACATCACTTGTGTAACTAGTTATTATTTGAATACTTTTGTGGGTGAAATTTAGAGTGATTTTTAATCCTCAAATAAACCGGGATTTGTTCTGCTTGAGTGGTTTTAACTTTCTGTTCTTTGGCGGGAGTTTTGAATATTGCTTATGTGGGGTGGGCTACATTGTTTGAAATGTTGGGGTAGTGGTAGAGAGGATTGATTGAAATTGAAAACACGTTTGTCATCGATGTTCGATTATGTCTTGCCACGCGTGAACAAAAAGAGATATCTCAATGAAATTAAAATATAATATAGGAAACATGCTCACCTTTATATTGCAGGTGTTTAAATTTACAACAATAATAATTTTGTATTTTTTATGCATTTTAGAAACACGATACAGTTCTTTCTGATACACCCTGTATCCCAGTACCCGTATGGGATGCGAGGTACATATATACAACAAAAATTGCCACACAGTGCCAGGACACAGTAGCAGGGTTCTACTTTGTGCATATATTTACCCAGATTGAAGATCTATGCATTCTGGTACTTCACTGGTACAAACATAAACATAGAGTTGTTTCGTGTACATACAGGAGAGGTAACATAATTATTATGAGCTAACACATAACAAATACCGTTGAGCTACACTCTTTTAAATTAGCCAAATAAGAAGGGTCTTGCTATTACTCACAGAACAGCATTAGTACATGTGCATGGGATTTTCTAATTTATCTCGGTACAACACATACGCATTTTAATAGCCATTTTTGGTAAATTATGGATCTTAAATTTGCTGTTTTTCACAGACAATTTACGGAATCTGATAAATATGTAGAACAATTATTGGTCTCTGGTAAACATATGAGTCCATTTACCCCCGTAAATGTTTGGGTCAGTTTGCTGAATATTTAAGCGCCCCCCCCCCCCCCCCCCCCCCCCCCACCCCAGTTGGATAACAACTGAATGAAACATCTCATTATTGTGTTGCAACATTTATTTTGTGGATAATTCCAGATAACATTCATTCAGTTCACAGATATGAATCTCTAAATATAAACTACTAACAAGGGTCCATGCTTAACAAACAAAATAATTGTATTTGATTGAATGTTTAGATTAACAGTTTAATCTCCTTTAAAATTGTATTATCTGTTTTCATTAATATAAGATTTAAGAGGAAATTCGATATCATTAAAAAGAAAACAATGCTTACTGTGTCAGGTAATCACGCAGTACTGAAAATGAAAAATAAAATAAAAATATTTAACATATTTTCATTTTTCAAATATTCACAACAATATCGCAGCACTGGCTCTACAAGGTCCCATGTATTTTATTTTCACACACAATAACAGAGTTTGTAAGCCCTATCAAATATACTTTATCCCTTTAAAGTCTATCCCGAGATATAATCAATTCAGTAACAAAAGTGTGAATCCCACTTCGATCACTTTTGAATAGGAATTGGATTTTCAACTGAAAATACTGCATTTGAGATTCCTATGATGATGTATAATAGGATACATCAATTTATTATATAAAACACATTTAATATTAATATATTCTGGGTTTGTCATGGGTAATACGGATCAAAATATATTTTTCTTCTCAAATTTAACGAACTATCAACATGTAGTAGGTAGATAGTTATTGGTTTATTGATTATGTCCAATTACACTCTGAATGACGATTCTAATAAAACAGTTTTTAACACGTGGACAGTGGCCAAAGGTGAATTTGACATGCGTGAGTAGATTTGCCATAATATGATAACTCCAAAAAGCTCCAATATAAATAGAAGAAAAAAATCTTGATACATTAAAGATTGCTGAGCATAATAAGTACTATTTTACGTACAATTACAATGTATTTCATAGCCAACAGTTTTCTTGACACGCCCCGTAGTAGTTGAAGATCCACACCACTAAATAAGTATGCGCTCGCGCCCTTCCCTATTAATATTTTTAATACAACATTAATTTTAATGTGCAGAAAGGTTATTACGTGCTGTTAATATGAAAGAAAACTGTGTTATTTGTGATTTGTAGACTATAACGTTAAATCTTAAGGTCACGTTGTTTGTTTAAACTTTTACTTTAGCACACAGAAAAGGTGGTTACATTATAATTACTTTTTTTTGTCTTTAGGCTATTGTATTTGTGTAACCCTCTATGGGACTGACTTGTGTTTGGGTTTATTTAAAAGGTATTTATTCTTATATAGTGGGTGTGGTTTGAGATGTCAGCAGGCAATTTGATTGGTTTTTGGCTGATTTTCAGCCGACACGCCCATACATTATGAGACAATGGTGTATAGTTGGGGGCGGGGTTTAATTCATTCGAAAAATAATACCTTCAGCGCGTATGATCAACGCGTCATCGCGTTAGCGTGCCCTACACAAAGTCGCCGCCGTATGCGTTGTGGGTATAATGACAGGTGCGTATGTGCTAAAGAACGCGATTAATTCGAAGCAGGATGTTGGAAAACAACTCGCTGGATTCGCCGATTTTAATAAGGGGAAAATGTATTGTTGTTTGTTTAAAATAAATATAACAAACTGCGTTATTTTATGATAAAAGATCAAAATAACCAATGAACTAAATAAGAATGAGAATAAAACATAGTTCTTAGCTGTTCATATTTGTGTCGTCGTGTATGGCCGCCTGCGGCGACCATACACGACTCAAAATATGGTACAGCCTATACATTATAAGACCATCGTCTATAGCAAAACAGCTAAGAACTATGTTTTTTTCTCTAAATAATCTGAAGAGAAAGAAAATCTATCTCTTTTGATTCAATTAATACAGTTCGTTAAGCATAATTAGTCAGGTGGGTGAGGAAGTGGAGGAGGAGGAGGATGAGATAACTAATATATGGGTGAAATGGAGCGTTATCCTGTTATAGAGCTTTCTAATTCTTAGTCTTGTGTCAGTTTATTTCTAAATGATGCAAAAACGCTTTACATCATTTACTTATCGATTAAGCTAATAAACAAATTTCCAAATCTGATTAACGAAGTAGGATGAACCATGTGTACATAGTCGCACATTCGTTTTAACCTAGGTTTCAACATTGTACTTTAAAGAAGGAAGGGAGTTATCAATGCTCTGATGTTGGTGTTAATGCAATTATAGTCTATTTTGTATTTGTATAATTTAGTTATTTTTTCCAGTATTTAAAATTGCGTATTTTGACCACCCTGTATATATATTTTCTAATAAGTATAATTATAGTTAGAAACAGTACGATTTCGGGCCAACTAAAAATATCGAATTTGACAATTTAGAGTTTGGACTGTCTTATTTTGGCACAAACATGATTAAAAACATAATAGTTTGAAAATGTGACTATCTAATATCCATAATAATAATAACCATATGTTTACAGGGTGAATCAAAAGAAATTGTGCACGATTTGCAACGGCCATTTGACCATGATACGTGCATTGAACCATTTAATTGTTTTCTTAAAGCGTTGTTAAACTAGTTTATCCTCCCACAAACATAAACGTAATCAAGTGAAGAAATAAACTGTGGCAAGTGTTATCCACTGACCGAGTTTTTCGCCATTCCAATGGGATTTACACACAGTAAAATTGATTTTGCTAAAATGGCAATTATCATTTGTGCTTCTACAATAATAACCATTAGAGTTATGCAAGTCAAACTTTGGAATGCGACAATTTTTAAGGATGACACTTCATGTGAAATAGAAAACATCAAGTTGACAATCGGGCCACAAATCAAAACATCTACATTTAATACTATTAGTATATGACACTTTATTCTATGACATTCTTTGTCTCGTTATACAATCTGTCTCAGGTCAATTTCAATAGTTTCTCAACGGGCTGTGTTAAAAGAATGTGTTAATTTGACTAACTGTTTATTGGCCGAACTTATTTTATACATTCTAGCCATGTATCTGTAGTTTGAACTATTAATGACCATACCATCTC
The DNA here is from genome assembly GCA_035610835.1 of Ophiura sarsii. Lineage (NCBI taxonomy): Eukaryota > Metazoa > Echinodermata > Ophiuroidea > Amphilepidida > Ophiuridae > Ophiura > Ophiura sarsii. The sequence goes on from CM069457.1 coordinate 2,932,219, forward strand.
CTCAACTGATTTTCTTCTTATATTTTGGCTCGGTCTCTCACACATATCACACCTTTCCTTCCATCGAATGGTAGGGGATGTTCGTAAAAGATAAATCGACTTTTTTAGTTACCAGTATTCCCACGTCTACGTCTCAAACTGTAAACAACTACTACGCCCACGACGACGATAGCAACGACTACAGCAGTTGATGCAATAATTATAACTGTATCCGTTATTTGCGTTGTACCATCTACATACAGACATACATAATTGTTGTTAACATACATTCCTGATAATGGGTATACTTTACATATAAACTACTTTCTGTTCTGATTTGGTAATTGTTAACCACAAAAGCTTTGGGCTAACCAAGAAGAGTATGTTCGGGTTGGTGTTTTCATTCAGATCAATGGAGCGTCCATAAATGCTTTGGTGGTGGAGGAGGGGGTTGAGAGGGTCAACAGAGTTTTAAAGCTCCAAAAAAGGGAGGGGTTTGAAAAGTTTGAACACTCATTCAATTCCAAAATTTTCATCGCCCCAGACTTACCTATCCACCTAACCCAGCTTGTCCACATAAAGTGATGAAACGCTTAGTAGGGCCTATATAATAGAAAAGCTCATCCCAACTGAAAGAGCGAAATAAACACATGACAAACCGCTCGGCTGAATGTCCCAACTCGAACAAGTAATGACATTCACCGACATGGGACTCTAAACCACGATCTCCCGTATACAATAACAGGCGCTTATTCTGTTTCGTATTATTCCTCAGTTTAGGGTTTAATATCACGAGAACATGAGAAATACTGAAATGTTCATATAAAATTACTTACTAACAAACGCGGTACCGCGCTCCGTTTTATGCTTGCATAGCAGCGCACTTGATGTTTGAAAATGTCGCTTGCGTGATACGACTTTATACGCAATACTCGCTATTTGATAAGAAATACGCACTATAGTTGGACATCAATAGAATGATACAAATTATATCTCAAAATGCGAATGAGATTGCAGTATTCATGCCTACTGAATGATAAACATAGGTATCAATTTAAAAAAGAAATATAGAGCCATCCCGCAATTTAGGATCATTGTCATTAGCTTCTCCCCAAATGCCCCCCCCCCCCTCCCCCGCCCCCTCCATCCATTGGGAGTTTAGGAGAAAAGTGCACCCTTTCCTTTTTTTTCTTCAACAAACCAGATAATGTAACATCACATTCAACTTATTTGCTATCAATCCAAAATAAGTTTAAAAAGCCACCAGCAAAAAAACCGTTTGCGGTCGTCGGTGACTGAGCCAGGGATCTAGCGGTACGAGCAGTGGGTGAACGATTGTGCAAGCTGGTACGAACAAACGGGTATTGCAGATTTCAGAAATCAATTGAAATCAATTGACATTTTTTCTTCTTTGGAATTTGTATACGGAGGATGTGGAATAACATAACAGACATTTATATGACCGATCTCATTCATGCATACCCCAACAAATTGCATTATTGAACCATGGTCAAGGTTTATCGTGAATCAATACAAATCCATTGATTATCCTTTTCTGTTGCATTTTTGGATTGAAAAAGGGACAAAATCTGCCCCTTTTCTATCCCGCAATGCATCAGAAAAGGATAATCAATGGATTATACTGATTTTTACTGATTCGAGATAAACTTTATGGATGAACCAACATAACCTATTAATGCAATTTCGGCCTATTTTTAAAAAAAAGTTGACACTTGATGGATAGGCCTAGAGCTGTTTTCGTTCTGATTTCTGCGCAAACGACATTTTTGTCGTAACATTTCGAAATAGTAAAAGTCTTCATACCTTGTCGTATAACTACAACATCGAAGTAACATCTGGCCGAGTTACCTGAGCTGTCTGTGAAGGTAATGGTAACCGATGTCACACCAAGAGGGAATGATGATCCCGATGTGTGAGTCTGGGTACGAATCGGCTGAATACCAGAGTTATCAGTGGCTGTTGGATTCACCCATGTGGCCACACCACTAGTTGCTGTTTGCACCACTTGGACTTGGACACCACCTGGACAACTGTTAATTGAAGGTGCTATATTATCATCACTTCCAACTGTGGAAAAGAACAAATGATACTTTGTTATTGTTAACAACAACAACATTTGGGCTATATACAATGATAGATTACATCCTACTGTAATACACCCAACACACAGTTATATCGATTTTTCCATGGGCACTTCCCTAAAGGTCGGGTGAATTCAAAGTAACAGCGAACCCTGGACATCGTCGCGTAATCCATGTAATCAGAGAGCGTAATTCTGCATTTTATACTTGCCCTAAGGTATATGGGTAAACTTGTAAAAATTAGATTGACAGCAACCGATAGTGTTATAACTAAATTCAAAATAAAGCAGAAGCCAAATGTGATTATTCGGTTTTGAATATGCAGAATTATTGTAGTACTGCTTTTAAGGCAGATATATAATTGATTCATTGCTGAAACACTTGAATTACACCCCCGTGATTACACCAGCAGCGCAGCATACGCTATTTCACGCACTCAATTCCAGCTATGAATTGATTCAAAATTGCTGTCAGAAAGGCAAAGTTAATTTATATAAGTAACAAAGACAAAAGGCCCTGAGAACAGAACCCTGAGAAACACCAGAAAGAACAGAAACAGGATCAGAAGAGACACCATGGACGGACACTGACTGGGTTCTGTCAGATAGGTAGGACCTAAACTAACTGAGAAAAGGACCAGTGATGCCAGCACAATGGAGTTTAAGCAAAAGAGGGCTGTGGGGGACTTTGTCGAAAGCCTTACTAATATCGAATAAGGCAACAGCCACGCTTTTACGTTTCATAAGATGTCCATACCAGTCATGCAGAGCAGTGAGGACAGTATCAGATGTGGAAGATTTAGAAAGAAATCCAAATTGATGCTTAGTCAGAACACCTTTGAGATTCAGGTGTGCAAGGGTGTGTTTGTGAATAATCATTTCCAGAAAAGACAATAGGTTGCAGAGATATGGGATGATAATTGGAAACAGAGTGTCGATCACCGGACTTGTAAATTGGAATTACAAGAAAAGTTTCCTTGCTTTGGGTATAGTACCTGTGGAAATAGAGAGATTAAATATCCTGCAAAAATAGGGTGAAACAGAAAACAGCAGTGTTCTTGAGCATCAGGGCAGTTATGCCATCAACTCCGGCAGCTGAGTTATTATTCAGCTTGCGAATGAGCTTCAAGATTTCACCAGAACCACACCTGAACTGAGAGAGAGAAGAAATAGTGTTATGGTGAGGAATGGAAGGGTTTGAGACACTTCGAAAAGAAGCGGCTGAAGGTATTTGCAATCTTAAGAGGTTTAGAAGCACATGTATCCTTGTACTTGATGACATCGGGAATGGAGGACTGACCAGCCCGGGACTTGACATAGCCCCAGAAGCTGGAGACTCGTTGTTCAAGACGTCAGCAAAAACAAGATTGCTTAGCATATTTCAAACGATTGGAGAGAGAGTTTCTGGCAGCTTGACTTGACTTGACTTCAACCAACAAATCATTGACTTGACTTGACTTGACATGACTTTACTTGAGGACATCTTAAATAACTTGGCTTGACTCAAGTCACAAAATGTGAAAAGGGGAAGATATTGTGTCTGACGATGCCTTGTCCAGGGTTGTGTAGTATACATATAGTCGAGAAGACCGTTTAAAAGGAAATATAATATGTATAACATGTGTACCTTAGTGCTACCTTAGCCAAACGATCTGATTTTGGTCTTGGTCACCTGTATCGTAACAACTAAAGTACTGCCAATGATGGCCACAAATGAGCACTCACCTTGAACAATAACATGAATGTACTAATTACTGAAATTCCTGCTGTATCCTGAAAAAGATAGTTTACAGAAGTTGTGCCAATTGGGAATTACTGACCAGGTGTATGCGTTTGTCTAGTTACAAGTTGATTAGTTGGGGTTACGTTATCAGTGGCAGTAAGTGTTGTCCATGTAACTGTCATAGTTGTTGCACCAACAGCAACTTGTGTTGTAATATCCGTTGGAGAGTTAGCAATAACTGGCAGGGTGGTGTCTGGTACTGTAGCTAAATTAAAGAATTAGGAAGAATTGTATCAATTCATGAGATTGGTTGAGGTTGAGGTTGGGAGATTACGTAAGAGTATACCAATATATTATCGGATTTGGAAATGTGTTAATGATGGATTAAGAACAAACCAAGAACATACACTGAAAACACTCGGGTGTTGTTGATTGACTTTGACTTATATAAATGTCACAATGGTATGTTTGTACTTGAGTCAATGAGAGTGATGTCTTAAAGTCCACGATTTCCAGCCAGACCCTTTCGGAATATCTCAAAGTTGCGATTTCTCCCTCTTAACCTTTTCTCCCTCTTAACTCTTTTCATCTGTCACTGAATTAACAGGTGTAAGCAAGTTTACACGGGTAAAGCAGTCAGAGAGGATCTTTGACTTTAACTTTACTTGTGACTTAACCTAAACATTTTCCGAAAGGGCTCAAACCAATTTAATTAATTTCAGTCTGAACATTTTGTTAACAGACAGAATGAATATTACTATTTCTTTAATACTTATGAGAATCATCCGAATATGAATGGACAGGTAATATCAGTACATGTAGTTAAAAACGTTATGTTCAATAACGGCATGACACAGAACTAAAGAAGTGACTTGACTTGACTTCAAACAAACAGTCATTGACTTGGCTTGACATGAATTTACTCGAGAACATTTTGAAAGATTGTGCTTGACTCAAGTCACAAAATGTAAAAAGGGGCAGATATTGTTATGAATGATGCCTTATCTAGGGTTGTGTAGTGTCAATATAAACAATAATACCGCTTTCAAGGAAGGAGAACATGTATGAAATGGGAAGCCAACGCATTTGCTCAGAACAAATATATAGGGGCAAGGAGTAAAATCAAAATATACCAACGGGGTATGGGGAAACAGGCAATGACGAGGGAGAATAACGCGATAAAAAGATAAATAACAATGATTTCCAATTTAAACAAAAACATGATTTCCAATTTAAACAAAAACATGATCTCTTACTATTTTTGAGTCGATAAAGATGCATTTTCAATGCGATCGTAACATCGTAATTTTAATGATTTTTAGACGTCGTAGCCAAAACTTCGTGCACAAGAAATGTTCCAAAGGTAAAACGTGCGGAGTAAAAATATACACCATTTTCCAACACACAGAGACTATTATAAGTCGGGTGTTTTGTTAACAAAAAGTATTCAGCAGGACTCGACCCGAGGTGGTGATAATTCAACAGTTGTCTAGTCCATAGTCTTAACCGCTCAGCCATGCCTTCTCATTGAAGCGTGTATGTGTTCTCTTAATAATGAATTAGTGGTGAACTATTGAGTATTCGATGAAATTATAGCCAAATTGAACCTAGTTTCTAAATTGTATTTTAAATGTGAAAACGGTGTCCCTGCGGGTTAGATTTGAAATCAATTTGTGTTGACATTGACGATCGTAAACAGTTATTAATTTAGAGCTTATATAATGGTGAGGTAAATTAGCCAAACAGTCATAATCGTACCGGATCTCATGAAGTAGTAACATGTATTGTTGAATAGATTGGAAACGGTATATATCGTCAAGCTTCCGAAGCTATACGTTTCTTCTTCAGAGCTTTTAATGAGACAGGGATCAGGGCCACGGGAAATTTTCCCCTATTTCAGTAATGAAATAAAAACTTCTTTAGAAAATAGAATTTTCAAGCAAAAACGTCCCTGCAAACATGACTTTATCATACACAAGTTATTGAGTATTGATTATTGATTAGTGTTTATTCGTCCCTTTAGTGGAACCCCCCCCCCCCCCCCCCCCCCCCCCCCTAGTTGCATGGCGTTGAACCAAATGTAAATGCCTTAATGTTGGCCTTGTATAATGCTGGCATTATGGAATATTGAATGGAATATTGAATTGCACGCGATCGACATTCTCTTTCCATAAGAAAACCAAACCGCGCCGTATATAATAGACTCACTCAACGTTGGCAACTGACTGCCATCTCCATCATACTAATCATTACATGTACAATATAAGCTGCCTTCAATGTTATTACAGTTATCATTAGTATCATATATATCTATTGCCTAAGAGGCATTCATCTACACCTAGCACATACAATTCCTGACCAGGTGCTTTGAGGTTGGCTAATTCAAAATATATAATTGGTACCAAAAATCTGAGATATACATTAAATGAGCAAATTTCTTCTCCGCAGTTTGATACCTCATTCAACAAAATCGAATGGATACTCTTACAGTTATGGCGATTTCAATGACCGCGCATAACAACAGCAAAGTTGCACGAGGTATAGGAAATCATTGATTTGTGTGTGATTACTGTCATAACTGTGTACTATCTGAACGAGCCAGATGAATGGGTATGGAGTGATCAGTGCGTATCACACACAAATCAATGATTTTCATATACCTAGTGCAACTTTGCGGTTGTTATGCGCGGTCATTGAAATCGCCATAACTTACCATAATCGCCAAAAAGTATCGCCAAAAGTATCCATTCGATACATATCCATTCGATACGTATACATTCGATACATATCCATTCCAAAACATAATTGCCAAAAGTATCCATTCGATTTTGTTGAATGAGGTACCAAACTGCGGAGAAGAAATTTGCTCATTTAATGTACATGTATATCTAAGATTGTTGGTGCCGATTATCTATTTTGAATTAGCCAACCCCAAAGCACCTGGTCAGGGACTTTATGTGCCAGGTGTATATCTCTATGGGCAACGCATTGGTGAAGCAGATATGAAGAAAAAGGAACATGCACGAGATTCAATGTTATTCTTTAAAAGGACCATAAAAATATACATAAATGGATCAAATAAACAAAATAAGATACCTGAGCAGGTGAAACCATCCCCAATGAATCCAGAGTTACACGTGCAAGTATAACTGCCATCACTGTTTGTACATTCGGCATTGGCATCACACTCATGGTCACCATTTATGCATTCATTGACATCTGTATTGCGTTAATGTAGTAATGAAATTAAAAACACATTAATCATTAGAGTTTGAATAAACGTAATAAACGTTGCTAACTAGTAAGATTATTTACTAAGAATCTTTCACCTCATTTTCCACTGGGGTTCTTGACAAAAGAAATGATGTAATTGTTGCATGATAACAAAAAGAAACAATCCTGCACTTTGCATGTGTATTATTTTTATTTCAGACACTGATTTCACCTTGTTTTAGGTCGCAATTCAGAAAGACTAAGGTTTAATTTCTGGGATCCTACAAGACTGACAGAGACATTGGTCACCTGATTTGTTGAGAGTGGATTGTTTAACCCCTTCCGCCATTCATTATCAAAGTCGGTCACGACTTTGGCATTTGTAATAATAATACTTTTATGAGACATTTATTGAGGGCCTTTCCAATAGATCGTTACAATACACATAAAATACATACATATACATTTAAAACTGATAATAGATTTTTTTTTAAATGGGAATATTATAAAACTGGAGTTACAACCCAGCATAAATATGGTCAAACATCAGTAAAACAGCAAAGACTATAGTGCAACTGCTGCAGCAATATAAAAACACTGCCTACCCTTTGGGAAAGAGGGTAAGTTTTTAAAAGCTTTTTTTAAAAACCTGCACACTCGGGGCAACACGTACATCAGCAGGCAAATTGTTCCACAACGTTGGTCCCATTAGAAAAGCTAATGTAGAGCTGTGTATCATCCGCATAAATTTGATAACGAATCCCAAAACAGGTTTGGCACATGCTGTAAAAAGTGGTGGACCCGCAATTGATCCCTGAGGAAAAAAACGGTGAAAAAGGAGAACAAAAAGGGAAAGAGGGAGGAAGAAGAGGGGACAAACGAGAAAAAAAAGAGGCGAGCGGGGACGCATGCGAGGGACATAAGAACGTTTGGAATTTATTGGAAGTTGGTCGGGATACATACGCGTACGTACGTTGACGAGAAATCTGATATAAGGTAAGGTAACTATAATAGTATAACTTCTTTCTGGCATATATAATAAGCCAATATTGATCGGAAATAAAGTGATTGCTTTTCAATAAAATATTTCTCAAAAGTACATACCAAATCGCACCAAATATAATATAATATGCTCAACTTCTTTCGTGCATTGATACAAAACAAAACATTTATTAGAAATAAAGAGGTTGCTTTTCGATAAAATGTTGGCCAACAGTATACACCAGATCGCACCAAACGAGTTCGAAAATTGAAACAAATCTACTTCTACTACTACTTTTAAACAATCTATACTCTAATTAAGAAAGTATCAGTATAATTATATTACGCTCATCTTCTTTCTTGCATTGATAAAAAAATATATATTGATTGGAAATGAAGTGGTGGCTTTTCGATAAAATATTGGTCAAAAGTATACACCAGATGAGTTCCAAATGAGTTCGAAAAAAAAGAATATCCAATTCTTAGGGGGACACATCCCCACTCAGACTGACCCCTGTTCGAGCTTTTAAACCATCTATAGGCTACTTAAATCAAGAATATATCAGTATAATATGCTCAATTTCTTTTGTGCATTGATACAAAAACAAAATAGTTATTAATAATACAAGGGACTGTTCAGGAATACAGCTACAAGACGACAAAAGTCAGCCAAGTAACTAAAAACGCTGCAACATGCAGACGCAAATACACATTGAGCAAATCATGATTAGGGGATAAGGCGAACTAGAATGAAATAGTGAGATGTTACGGTACAAAGTATAGTGATGATACTTTTGGGTTTATTGGTTGATAGTATGGAGTGCTATAGTAAAATAGATATATTCCGTAAACATGTAGGCCTAGACTCTAATTAATTGGTAGAAATCGGTGTTTCAACTTTATAGTTAAACCAATAAAACTAGAGTAATATATGATCAAATGAGCATGAAATGTTATTCACCTTTTACAGATAACATCTTATATATAGCAACGGGCGATACCATGGTTTCATTGGGCTGATAGTGCCTAAAATCATCAGTCGCCAACCAGTACGGTCGATACGGGGACATAAAGAATAAAGTAAACATGAAATATTCACTGATTGATCATTGTAGGCTTATATATAAATATATAGGACATGCGTCGTTCTTAAAAACACGCACTTATGAATTACTCAAGATAAAGTTTATTCCGTATGTGTGTTCGGTAGCTATTAAATGCCTATGGTAAGTAAGGCCTACACGAAGTAAGGAGGAATAAGCGCAAAACTTGATAGAATTGCAATGATGTTTTTAGATGTAATTCATAAAATTGAAATAAAGCCAATGCTGCTTCCATATTAAAATGGCGATATCGAAAGTAAAGATACCATGAACCAAAAACACATGAAAACAATAGTGGCTCATTAACCATTCATGAGTTCCGTGAGAATATTGATCAATTCACGGTCATTATGATCCAATTGCGCACTTGAGCGGTTTAAATCCGACTCATCCAAAATGGCGGCTTCATCAATTGATGCTGCCGTTCTCGACCGTGGGAAATTTTGAACGGACGATTATATCAGATATGTTTTTTGCCCGTTTGTAGGCAAGAAGTGGCGCGTTTGGAAATAATTTATTTCATTCTGGGTTCTTTTTGATCTTATCCCAATTTTTGAGAAGAATACTCTTGAGATCATGTGTACATGTATGAGGCGTAAAAGTGGTAATGAATACTAGAGGATTTGATGTAACTGTCCCCTTATTTGACTTGATAGTCTTATTCACATAATCAACTCTTTCTTTGTAGTTAATTTGTTTGGTAATTTCATCTACTTCGGTTCGGTTATAATTTCTTTCCACCAATTTCTCAGTGAAAAAACCGACTGTAGTGACAAAATCTTTTTCGGATGTTGAACCCCTACAATATCTCATTGTCTCTCCTTTAATTAAGGCTTTGAATACGGATGGGCTGTGTGCAGATTCAGGACATAACCACTGATGTGTGTCAGTTGTCTTTTGGTTAATCTTATGATCTAAACAGCCGGTATTTGTGAATATTGGGCCTTTAAAAAAGAAAATTCAAAGTACTGTGAGCAGTATTCATACGCTTCATTAGGCCTTGTAGGTCCGCGGTGGAACCTTGGTAACACATGAGAATATCGTCACGGTATCGACGATAAAACAGAATGTTGGGATCTGTTAAAATGAACTCTTTTTCAAGTACAAACATGACTAGATCAGAGATTTCGGGTGATGCGATATTGCCCTGACTAGCTCCCCAAATTTGTGCATAGAATTCCCCGTCAAATTCAAAACAGTTACGTTTAAGAATTAGCTCTAGGATTCGGCGCACCAGATATGTTGGTGGTTTTGGTCATCCCCCTGTCCAGCATAGCTCGGAGGACGGTGCTACGCACCGCTAGGATGGTACCTGCCCAATTTCAGTATCCCCCTCCCCTAAAACTTGGCTGGATCCGCGCCTCGGTGTTAATTTGTTTTCTGTTGTCCGTGCCACCATTTTGCAAACCCAAAAGAAAATATCACCGTTTATGAAGACAAAGTAATAAGCATTGAGCACTGATATTGAATAAATCGCGCGTCCAAGGCACTCGGTAGATGAGGCACCCACTTCATCCTCAATCACAGCGGCATGATTCAGTTCATACAATGAGATTGAATAATAGGGGTTAGAGAATCATAGCCATCTATACACGTGGCTTCTTAAAGTGGGAATACGAAAACGGCGAGCACGCTTAATTTTTTTCAGGAGGATAAAAACCGGGCGACTCTATAAAAGTGCTAACATGTTTTCGAATACAGCGACATGGTTTAGTTCGTTCAGCGGGAGAAAATGGTAGATTTTAGACATAAGCATTTACCAAAAATGATTTTATAAAATTGTCATTTATTTACCGGTGGGTGAGAATGGGACCCTATTTGTCGGCACATCCCAGTTACCTCATATCCACTAAGTACCCCCCCCCCCCCACCACCCCCCCCCCCCCCCCCCCCCCCCCCTCCGGATTTTAGCCTCATGCACATACATTTACTCACCGGTATTACAGTTTGATCTTTGGTCTGATGAACCTGTCCAACCGTCCGGGCACTGGCATATAGCGGAATAGAGTGTGCATTTTTCACTTACACAGATACATGTCCCTCCATTTAGACAAGGTCGATCGACGCATGAATTCCCTGTGGGACATAATAACACGTAGTTTATAGTTTTGCCGTTTACTGTGGTATCTTGTATTTATTTCACGATGTAGGCTTTTTGTTATAGATCAAACAAAAAAGGAGCTCACGTGTGATAGACTATTTTGGAATTTCAAAATGGCCACTAATCTTCATCTCATGTAATGACATTATAGCAATCAACATGTATGGTGAAAACCCTGAAAGTAGGCCTATAGTTTTTATTTTGGGATGTATGTATTAGACACTAGACACTCCAGAATATTTGCTTTATTAACACAACTAAAACTAAGATTGCCGCCAAAATGGCCGCCAAAATGTTAAATGTCAATAAATTGGCATATATGAACCAACATGTATGTTCAGAGTATAGCTTTAACAATGGGATGTATGAATTACACCACTAGAAACTCATATCTAGTAATATTCTTGCTTTGTTAACATACTTTAACACCAAAATGGCCGCCAAATGAATGGTCAAATTTGATAGAAATTTAATAGAATAACATAATATCAACCGAAATGTGTGATGATAAGATTTTAACGATGAGATGTATGTTTCAGACAACTAGTAACTCATATCCAGTATTGCTGCGTTGTTGACATAGTTAAAAAATCAAAATGGCTGCCAAAATAGCCCCAGTGTGGGTCCCAATGGCTGCAAAAATTGTCAAATTCCATAAAATGGCATAATATCAACCAAATGTGTGATGAAAATATAGTTTATTATGATGGGATGTATGTATTATACCACTAATAACTCATATCCGATATTTGTAAATGTTATACAGAATCAAAACTGTCACAGAGGCAATAGCTTTACAGTTAAGAACATACTTTTTGGTGCATGTAATATACTATACACTCTTACAATATCTAATCTAGAGTATCATACTTGGTATGCTGTGATAAAGTTTCCTGCTGGATTGTCATCACAGGTGGTGTCGTTTAGTAGTGTGTATTTGTCTCTGACTTCGACGGAATATTGGTCTTGCAGTTCTGAATCTTGGACAAGCCTATTCCAGTTGTATTTCAATTATTTTGGCTTGGTTTTGCTGTTTGCACGTAGGCTTAATCTAAACCTTTGAGGTTACTATTCTATGATCGGATCCAATACTTACAAACAAATTGCCTTGGTCAAAAGTGTGTGGCATGACGAGAGGGGGAGGGGGGTCAACAAAGTGTTGATATACCAAAAATAAAATTATCCAGCCCCCCCCCCCCCCCCCCCCCCCCGAATCAACGGTAACCAACCAACATGTCAATAATGTATGTCATACAATGTAAGTCATTTAGGAGTGGGAAATCTAAAATATTTTTCTTAATAATTAAAACATTTGGAATCCTTAATTTTGATGTGAACGTGAGCAGCATACTAACATTATTACTTTATCGATATCCTTTGGCGTCTCGGCCAGTTTTTTGGAAGACCTCGTTTCTTGTCATGTTAGTTAGCATTTCAGTTGCTTGTTAACCTTTGAAGGGTATAAATATTCTGCACATTATTTGCCTTATACATTTAATACCTATTTTACTAAGCGTTTTGACATCCACGACTACCATACAAGACACGTAAACATTCTTTAACTTAAAAAACAACAGAAAAACATTTCCTGATCATTTTGTCCGCACGGGGGCTCCATTTTTTGGAACTCTTTAAAGGAAAAATTAAATCCAAATCTATTAAGTGCTTCCGTAAACAATTTAAACACAACCTCACATCAAATTACAAGTATATTATTATTGTTTGTGTACTGTCCTTTATTGTCAAGCAACCGTTTATACAGTCCCCACAGGGTGAAGAAGGTAGAACCCATATGGGCTCTATTGTCTTCAAGGGATTCATCATGTGCTGTTGTACTTACCTGTACCTGGTCCTTTCACACCACCTATTATAAGAAGAAGAAATAAAAGAATCAACATTAAGACATTTTTGTAGAATATGTTTAAGTTGTTTTGTACCTGTATGAGTTGCGAGGAAATAGGTCACGGAAAATGCCTTACCTAGGATATGTTTCACATACGTTCTGAATAGCTAAAATACCTACCCCTGGTAAAGGAAGACCGCGGGTGGGCTCCTATCTCCAATGTATTTGTTGCTATACCCCAGTAAACTGTTTGGCCATGTTAACGTATCCTTTAAATGTTGTAAGCCACAAAGCAGTGAATTACTACAAATACCAAACATTACTGCTCTTTGAGCAGAAGTATAAACAAATTGGAGTAAGTTAACACAACAGTTGTAATTGGACTATAAATGTATGCATCTTGATGGTGAATAGAAAACATCGTGTGAAAAATCAAGTCGCTCACCTGAGCGTCTGCGCAGTTAAAACATCAAGAAAATCTATCAACAACATATCTAATTTCGTATTATGTTGTGAATGGAAATCTGATCGGTTCATCTTTTAAATGAAATGTAGTAAGCTTTTGGGCCAGTGCTCTATCAATTGTATCACCACTATTGTATGCTCAAAATGTATATGTGGTCTCTCCATAGAGAAAGAGAAAACTTCGTTTGGAGGAGGTCTAGTTAGACTTTATGCATGTTTACACATTTCGTGAACTTTAGAATCTCATCATTTTACCTATGAAACAATTACCAAGATCGATTTTTTGGTTTTCAAATTACGTCAAAATAAATTGCCTGTTTTCTGGGACACGCTGGAACTTCAAAGTTCATGTAACATTCCATCCATACTTTTAATTCATTTTACATGTGATAATAACACTTGGGAACGGTAAGTTGGCGAGTATGGTGCGATAAATTATGGGCGAGTTACCGTATGTGGCGAGTTATATATAGTTATAGTAAGACCACGAAGCAAGTTACAGTAAACCATGAGGCGAGTTACAGTAAGATAATGAGGCGAGTTACGGTAAGACCATGAGGCGAGTTGCAGTTAGACCAAGAGACGAGTTACGGTAAGACCACGAGACGAGTTACGGTGAGACCATAAAGCGAATTACAGTTAGACCACGAGGTGAGTTACAGTAAGACCATAAAGCGAGTTACAGTACGACCACCAGAAGAGTTACGATAATACCATGAAACGAGGTACAGTAATAATATTTTAGACAATGCAATTGGCCTATTAATGCCCCCCCCCCCCCCCCCCCCCCCCCCCCCACACACACACACTTCATTGTCTAGATATTGAGCCCTTAAAACTAGGGATTTTCACTGTTTTAGGATTTCCATAGAATGAAATAAATTCTTACCGAGCAAACATATTCCTATGAACAGGAATTGTTCA
>CM069457.1:2946751-2978256 GCA_035610835.1 Ophiura sarsii
AGGGTGACCCCAAAAAATGTTAACACTCCGGGCACATAAGATATCTTAAAAGCACAGGCAAACACGGGTCTAATCTTCATGTATTATGAAAGCTGAGTAAATAAGCTTTCATTTGCATTTTATTGCGTTATAATTGGTTATTTAGAACGGTAGATATGCTTCAGCAAACATGAGGAAGCAAAATCAGCTTGGTCCAGAATGAAAGTAAAGCTTTTAAAATGCACGAAGCAAGAAGCTACATGATTAGGTCACACACACATCAGTTAATCTCTTCTCTGTTCTTTTTAACGCATTATTTCGATTCTTTTCAAGCTTAAAATACATAAATAATTATATTCCACATAAATTATAAAGGTATTTTGTCATGAGTTCAAGTTCTATACTCTTTTTCCATGTGCATTAGTTAATTTATTTAATTGGATGGACCATTTCAACAAAGAACATGAAATGTTACAATTTTAAAGACTACTTTACTGACAGCTACCCATTGCACATGGAAAAAGAGTATAGAACTTGAACTCATGACAAAATACCTATGTAATTTATGTGGAATATATTTATTTATGTCTTTTAAGCTTGAAAAAGAATCGAAAGAATGCGTTGAAAAACAAAGAAGAGATTAACTGATGTGTGTGTGACTAAATCATGTTACTTCTTGCTTCGTGCATTTTAAAAGCTTTACTTTCATACTGAGAGGATTGGACCAAGCCGATTTTACTTCCTCCTGTTTGCTGAAGCATATCTCCCGTTCTAAATAACCAATTGGAACGCAATAAAATGCAACTGAAAGCTTATTTACTGTGCCCGGAGTGTTAACATTTTTTTGGGTCACCCTGTACAATGGCCATTCACACAGTAAGAGTAGAGTGGTAACATGAACATGCACACTATTTAATGCCAATTCTACTTGTTATCATGCTAATGAACCATCCATCTACAGTGGGTTCGAGAACTTTTTTAATTTGCACAGAATATGCATGCATCTGATTTGTGGATTAGTTAGCCAGTTTTGATTTGTGCACAATTAAATGGATTACCAAACTAATCTTTGCTATTGACTGATAGACTACTTTCTATGTTCATAATTATTGAAACGTATTGAAACGTAAACCATGTTATTTACTGGTCGATACATGTAAATCCCATTGTACAAACCAGTAAATGACATGGTTTACGCAAATTATGCTCGTTTTTCTTATTTTTCATCGGATTGATCTCATATTTTCAGATATCATACTAATTAATTGGGCTTTACATTGAAACTAAATTGGTCATGGTCCAATGATTATATCAATTATTACACCGTCATGAAAAAGTGTCCTATTTTTTTTGATACACCCTGTACATGTATATCCCCGTAAGAATTGGTCCACTGATACTGATACTGTAAAAGTGAACATTTTGCGCATTACTGGCTTTATCACATATACCTTTATTGTTGTGTGTTTAGGCGGTAGCTGTGTCGAGCGCAAAAAGCGCACAAATAACGTAGCGTGACAAATTCAACTTTAATAGTATTGCATCATATTCCCAAAGGAGGCTTTAGTCCTGGGGTCCAGTGAGGTATAATGTAATTATCAGTGTGAACGAAAACGCAGACTAAAGTTTTATTTAACCACGACACCAAGCTGTACCAAAATCACCAATTATAGAATCTGTATCAACCTGAATCAGCGCTATGGGTTGCATGGGCCGATAGTTATATGTCATCATTGTACAAATAGTTTAAATGCTTTGGCCTATAAGATAAATGCACTACATAAGAGATGTGCCGGTATGTCAGAACAGCGACGACATGTAATAAAACTGATTCA
Source organism: Ophiura sarsii (assembly GCA_035610835.1). Taxonomy (NCBI): domain Eukaryota; kingdom Metazoa; phylum Echinodermata; class Ophiuroidea; order Amphilepidida; family Ophiuridae; genus Ophiura; species Ophiura sarsii. Next base: position 2,948,566 of record CM069457.1, read on the forward strand.
CACCATGACTTCATATGTTCATTTCAGTCTCAACCATGTCTTTAGGACTGTATCATGTGCTATAAGTATAATTTATTGAGCTATAATCCTTGTCAAGCAGTGATATATCTGGGATATTTCCCACGGTGAACACCAGCTCGACCTTAAGGTTATACGTTACGAATAACATTGCGCGGGTTGGCTCTCAAATTTGTCAATTTACACTAAATTGCCCGTCAAGCCGGGCCTGCAAGGGGCATACACCCTTATTCTTGATTAGTATTATTATTTATTATTATTGCTTCTAAATACCAAAAGGCAAAAGTAAACATTCCTTCCTTAGAGTTGTTTCGGGGAATATTGTACCTTCTCTAGATGTCCGTAACCTTGGAATGATGTTAGACAGCGGTTTAACAATGGAGAAACAAGTGCATACTGTGTCACAAAGGGTGTATGTGCGTCAATAAGGAACATTGAACGTGTCCGTAGACATCTTGCATGTGATGCAACGAAACCATTGTCAATGCCCTCGTAATGTGTAGGATTGACTCTTGCAACTCTCTCTTATTTGGTATTTCTGATTTTTTATTATCTCGACTTCAACGGTTACAAACTATGGCAGCTAGACTCATCACACTTTCATTGCCAACGAGAATACTACCCGCCCCCCCCCCCCCCCCCCCCCCCGCCCGTATAATATTCACCTACTATTGCTCATTGCTTGTCAGATAGTTGTAAAGAAATATATAATACACAACGCTATTGCAATTCACGCTGCATGTCACAACGAATCTCATTTATTTTGTATACCACCAGATGAGAAGCCCTTTATACTCGCATATAATTAACATAACGTATCGTTACTAAATATTATTAGACTTGTATACATATTATGAATTATGTAACATAAACTGAGTGTCACACGCTGTTACCCATAACAGCGAATATGTTCTATGCAGGCAAAAGGCCTAACTAGAGCGCATCGACATAGAATCTGAAGATGCGCCTGTGACGATGTTGGCTTATCTGTTAAAAGCTAGCAAATTCCCATTTGCAATGCGCGCATGGAATTGTGCAAACGGAATAATAGATGCCGAAGCTTCTTGTAAGAGTCTTCTTATAAGATATCTTACTTATACGAGTCAATAGTCCGTAAGATAATTGTTTATTATCTTAGAAATTAGGCACAAGCTTACGTGCAACCCGGATAGATAGATAGATAGATGTTTTATATATAACTTTTATATATTAATATTAATTCATTTATGTCATTTTGTTTGACACAAAGGATGATTCAACTCAAAACCTCCAATTTCAATTGGCTTGATATTTTTGCTATACAAATTCTGCCACAAAACTCACGAACACAGGGACTTTAAATAGCCCCCCCCCCCCCCCCCCCCCACCCTTGTATTAGCAAACAATGGGAATCAGCCTAAGGCGGTGGGAAGGCCGAAAAAGAAACCTATTTTGATAATAACGATCCCTTAGAATTGACCTTTACGACCTTAACTTTTAGGTTTAGGAAATTAACGCTTTCCCAATAATTTAGTCATGATAGAGAGTTGCCACATTCGCACTGCGTAAACTCTCTGATACACCTCACCGCCGCCTTTCCGACAGAACACGTTCAGGTTGGACTGATCAACAGAAACGTCTGCAAGCTCCCACTAACCCTGTATAGAAGATAAAACGGAAAAAGGCAAGCAAAACAGAAAAACAAAAGGAAAACAGGGGTTTGTAACCCCAACATGTTGCATATAGGGGAGACCTTTGAAGGCAATTGAAACCCAAGAGATTGGGAGGGCCACTATGCCTTGAGTGGGATTAATGGTTGTGTAATGTACTGCCAACGTACTGCCAACGTAGTACTGCCAACGTCCCAAAACACTTGATCGGATCGATTGCTGTTGAAGTAGCAGCCCTCTATCCTAAAGTTCCGCTCCACCGGAGATAGAAATATGACTTTGATTATTTTTATTATTTATTAATTAGTGATTCCTTCAAATAAATCCGAGCCATGGAACTTTAGGGCTCTGATATTCAGCATTATTATTATACAGACTAATCCTGTACGAAGTTAAACTTACATGTACTTATTTATTTATTTCATTTCGAAATACCGCGTAAAACCAAAATCGACATTAGAAAGAAAAATCATGTATCGACATCGCCATATTGAACAAAGCTATGACGAAAGACTTACGATATGTCCGCATCTCTCTTTCATGTTATCGGTTTATGCATTGCATTCCTGCAACATATGCTGATGAGGCGGTTTTAGTTACGATGACATCACAATATTGAGTATGGTTACCCCATCAGCGCCAGCGACACAGACAGCCGGGCGCGAATTTCAAATAATCCCAGGTTGGGGTGTGCAGTTTAAATTCGTTTCAATAAACATTATAGTCCTATGTACAATTAAAATGGTCAATAAACATTAGATAATTACTTTTCTACCATATAATGCATGGTTTAATTCACATTTACAAAACGGCTCGAGATATTAGAACAATATTTGACAGCCTATCTCGTCGTATATTATATAGGGTTGACCTGCGTGCCATATTTTAATATTGATATTGGTGACCACTGTGATTGGTGACCCAAATGATCCGAGAATCACTGTTCCTCTCGTTTGATTTGAGGTCACAGCGGATAGATTGCACTGTCCCCCGCTGACACAGAGTATATATAATGCCTATTATTCGCCGGACATTCGCCGGACATTCGCCAGAGAGCCAGACCATGAATTTTCGCAGAGTTGAGCCTGCAAACATTTGACGAAAAAACTCTTATTGTATCATTGATTCCAGCACGATAAGAGGAGCTTAGAACCAGCACTGAACACTACTATACTTGAACGAAGTTCGAGAATCTACATAACCATTAGTTATGCGAGATAGATCAATGACAAAATCCAACCATTTTAACGCAAACTCGACACACGCAATCGAAACACTGACAAATTATATATAAATAAACACAATTGCAATCCTAATCCCGATCCCGATCACGCCATAAATATAGACACAAACATCGACATATCATAATCAGAACACACCATCATAATGCACTTATCAATTGCAGCCTCGGCCCCGGGGGACCCGGGGATAGCGGGGATTAGGGCCGGGACGTACAAATTGCCGATGTGACGTCCCGGCTACAGTCGTGTACGGTCCCCGCAGGGCGGGGCACAACTTTTTGTACGCCCCCGCTACAGTCCCGGCCCCCCATGGCCGGGACAAAGTGTACGCCGGCGTACGCCCCCCCCCCCCCCCCATAGCCGGTACAAAGTGTACGACGGCGTACGGTCCCGGCCCCCATAGCCGGGGCAAAGTGTACGCCCCGGTTACATCCCGACTACGCCCGACCTCAGACAGCCGGGGCAATATTAGCGAATCGTTATCATGTTACTCGGTTCACTGCGAGCATTTTCATGATTTACCGTTCACTACTATATGGTTTTGTGAATAGTTTAGTTAATACAGTGCTCCAGAACATAACTTACCAGAACTAAAAATACTATAATGTTGGCATGATTTATCTCAGTCTGTTGTCAACCAGAAATGAATCGAGTCAAAAAATCACTTTATGGATATCATATTGTATAGCTTTATTTGTGATAGATCATGCGTACCCACCGGCAACATTGGAAAGTTTTGATCCAATTAATTTATTATGAACAAACAGTATTTAAGTTTTAAAAATGAACCGACAACATGATGATTGATCTAATTGACTTGGGAGGGGGTTTTGGACCTTCTTGGGGACTTGGGAGGGGGAATTGAGGGGGTGGGCTCCCCTCCCTGACTTACGGGCCTGCAAGAAGGTGTTGTATATCTGTCCGGGCGCGGTTATTTGTTCGTACATCATTTTAACCAAAATCAGTTAATTTGTTAAAAAATGTAAAAAAATCATTTTATTCAGTGAATTTCGCTTTATTTCGTATTAAAACGGAATAAATAAATTTGGTTAAAATGATGTACGAAAAAAATTATCGCGTCCGGGCCCTACCGTGTACATTATTCCAGGCAAAAGCACTAGGCCTATATGGTCGAATTGTACTAAGTTAACCGTAGTCATGGTAGTGAAAATCCAGGCATTGATCAATCGCGGAGACTAATTTTAAAGTTTAATATAGTGCATGTCTGTATTTTATATCTCTATGCCCCGGTGTGGATGATATACCTTAGCGTACATCCCCGCTATGTGTGCGTACATCCCGGCTACACCCCGGCTACACCCCGGCTATGCCCCGGTTATACCCCGGGTGTACATTCGTGTACTTTAGTGTACGCCCCGCTACAATGCCCGGCCTATTTTTTCAGTAATGTACGTCCCCGCTATGCCCCGGCTACACGCCCCGGCTAGCGGGGGGGGGGGGGGGGGGGGGGGGGGGACATTTTTTACGCCTCGGGTATACGCCCCCGCATAGCCGGGTTATGTTTGTTGTACGTTTGCGTACGGTCCCTGCATAGTCCCCGCCATGCCCCGGGTCCCGCGGGGCCGGGACTGCAATTGATAAGTGCATAACGCAGTCAATGGCTATAGTTATAGTTTCAGCATGATGCAATCTATATTAAAACATTATCAAATTCAGACATAGTCGCCATCAATACTCTGGGATATCTGGGCATTATTTTGTATTTGTTTCGAACAAATCCAGCATTAATAGCATTGTCAACGAGTACTGAACGCCGTATTGTCAGACAAGGACGCCAACTGTAAAACAAGGTAAAACCACAATGCCACGCGGATTACTAGTACCATCTACCTGCAGGCATGAACGATATGACATTAACGTTGGGTCTCCATCGCAAACCGAACACCAACTAGTCCCAGTATTATCCGAATAATTATCCAAGGGTGAGGGGGGGGGGGGGGGGTGTTTTACCGAGTAGTTAAAACCTTGAGACAACATAAACCCCTAATAGTCAATAGAAACACCAAGTCACAGACAAAAACACAATCAATTCAAAATCATGATCATGATAACAACCATAATAACCTTCTGCAAAACAAAAACTCCTAAAATGTCCACCGGAAATCATTTCGGCACCGCAAACGACAATCAGAACATAAATCATAATTATTCATGAAATTAATCACGCCTCCAAACGCCTCCAATTCCAAACGCCACCATCTATTCGCGATCATAGCGCCTGCATAAGCACACACGGAGGCACAATCATACGACGATCAAAAGCACACAAGCGGAATCACAAACAAATTACAAATTCAATATCGCACACATATGCCTACGCGCTATGTGTACAAAACATAACCACAGACTCGAACGTAATCATCCGGACAATCTCACGCCAAATTAAAAAAACTGCCCAACATTAAATTTAGACATATCAATCACAAGGCATGTTCAGACGGGCATAAATTATCGGCGTAAATTTGTACCCTACAGCAATTAAAATTCCACAATTAATCCCACTACTCCGGACAGTTGTCCACACGGTACTAAATACAACGTATACGACCATCGCACGGGGCTTAGGAGTAAATATCGGTAAATATCGGAGTTCTGATTATTTCGAATCCCGTTTTCGGCCTGGTTTTCGGCAACCTGGTACTAAGCATTGGTTTCAAATTTACAATACGATTTATTCCGTTATTTCCAAATTGTCGGTTCCTTTATTCGATTATTTCAGCTAGGTTTATTTATCGCTCGCTTGTAAACATGAATTCAAGATCGAAATTTCTCTTTTTGTTACTAATTTTTCGCCTCTTTTCGGATGGTGGTATACAAGATTTAATGCCTATGCTGATAGCAACAGCGGTATATTTTCAAGGCAGACGATCTGATAGGGATGAGCAGCATCGGATGCGTTTGTAGCATCCATACATCATTGGCGAAGGTTTACGCCAAAGATCGTGTTAAGTGCATCCACACGGGCGTGCTAATCCTAACTGCAGCTCGTGTTAAGCGCGTTACTCCTGAGAAATCTCAGGATTAAATCGGGTCGGAGTAAGGTCGGATTAGTTAACACGGGTGCCGTCCACACGGTCACTACTCGGAAGTTTAACATGGACAATCGTTAATCCGATCTTACTCTAGACGAATTTACGCCTGTCTGAACGCAGCTACAGGCATGAATCACACTGATTTGATCCCAAACAAAATTGTGAACCAACCGCTATAAGCATATACCCATCGTAGCATAGCAGATCTAGTCACACTCGCAAGCACACACATATAAACAAACCCAGCCGGAAATCCGACCTACCATTTTCCAAACTCATTCCAACAAATGTTTTTAACATAAGCGTAATTTTGATGACAATAGCAAACACAATCACACTTACAAAACAACCATCAACGCGGTCATATAGACCTATTCACACACTAACAAAGCCGCGATCCCATCACGATCGATCCAAGGACGCAATAAATTCTGAATAATAAGGCAAAAACCAAACCAGACAAAACGGAGAAGATGAATTGGAAATACCAGAAATATATAGATTTTAATAAGTAGGCCCCGGGAGTAGGCCTATATTCTGTATTGGAATGAGATGTACTTTTGCGACGATATATCTGATATTCTTGATATTTTTGATATAAAAGATACAAACGATAGTTTTGACGATATAAAAGATAGAGATTTTTTGACTGAGATGAACTATTGCGACGATATATCTGATATTCTTGATATGTTTGATATAAAAGATACAAACGATCGTTTTGACGATATAAAAGGTAGAGATGAGATGAGATGTACTTTTGCGACGATATATCTGATATTCTTGATATTTTTGATTTAAAACAAACGATAGTTTTGACGATATAAAAGATAGAGATGTTTTGACTGAGATGTGCTTTTGCGACGATATCTGATATTCTTGATATTTTTGATATAAAAGATACAAACGATAGTTTTGACGATATTAAAGATAGAGATTTTTGAATGAGTTGTACTGTTGCGACGATATATCTGATATTCTTGATATTTCCGATATAAATGATATACAAGATACAAACGCTAGTTTTAACGATATAAAAGATAATAACAATTGATGATGGCCTATAAGCATGATTCTAGCAGAATCTATGACGAGCGAAACTTAATTAAATAAACGCGAGGATCAAGCAAATGATACCAGCCGAGTAATTGAAATGAATAAGTAATATATAGACTCGGACAAACTGGCGAGAATATATAATATATAAAAGATAGAGATGATTTGAATAAGATGTACTTTTGCGACGATATATCTGATATTCTATGTTTTTAGAATGAAAATAAACTGTCGGGATAACACCGAGAGTTTATATTTTCACTCTAAAACCATTTGAAGTAATTAGGAATCGTATCGATCTGTAACTTGGAAGATCTTTATGATTTATGATCAAAAATGCAAATCTGCAAGAAAATCTGCTTTCATAGTATAAATCAATGATAGAGGGCGCTACTTGGAAAAGATCACATCATATGCTTTTAAATAACGACCAAACATTTATAACGAAGTAATTCGTCCCGATGTTCAGTCCCGTTGTCCATGCTAAACTTGGAAGATCTTTATGATTTATGATCAAAAATGCAAATCTGCAAGAAAATCTGCTTTCATAGTATAAATCAATGATGGAGGGCGCTACTTGGAAAAGATCACATAATATGCTTTTAAATAACGACCAAACATTTATAACGAAGTAATTCGCCCCGATGTTCAGTCCCGTTGTCATGCTAAACCTTAAAGGTATATTATGTGATCTTTCAGGAAACGCCCTCATCATCGAGAAAAAAAAATTGAAAGCAGATTTTCTTGCAGATTTACATTTCTGATCATGAATCGTACAAACATTCCAAGTTACAGGGCGATACGATTCTTAATAACTTCAAAATCATGGTTTTAGAGTGAAAATAAACTGTCGGGATTCCGACAGTTTATTATTTTCACTCTAAATTCAATCTAAAACCATGATTTTGAGGTAATTAGGAATCGTATCGCTCTGTAACTTGGAATGTATGTACGATTTATGATCAGAAATGTAAATCTGCAAGAAAATCTACTTTCTAAAACAAATCATGAATAGAGGGCGCTCTCTGGAAAAGATCACATAATATACCTTTAACAATTTGTCGGAACGGGCCTTTATAGAACGACCCATCATCTGTTTCAGCTTTCGGTCCCATAATGCAATATTAAGAGGTAACTTAGCTAAAGATACCTCCACGCCTCAGTTACTAGCGAGGTAGCGCTATTCTTCAGCTACTCGCCATTGGTGCACTCGGCCGAAAATATATATTAGCTATCGGTCCCACATTATAATATTAAGGGGCAAGGATTTGTCAATATAGATGGGGCTTTTAAAGGTATATTACGTGATCTTCATCCTCAAAAAAAAATTGGAATCAGATTTTCTTGCAGATTTACTTTTCTGATCATAAATCATCAATATATTCCAAGTTAGAGGGCGATGCGATTCCTAATTACCTCAACATCATGGCTTAGAGTGAATTTAGAGTAAAATTTTGAAAAATAGATTGTACCGCTCGGTACAATCTATTTTCAAACCATGCTTTCGAAGTAATTAGGAATCGTATCGATCTGTAACTTGGAAGATCTTTATGATTTATGATCAAAAATGCAAATCTGCAAGAAAATCTGCTTTCATAGTATAAATCAATGATAGAGGGCGCTACTTGGAAAATATCACATCATATGCCTTTAAAGAACGACCAATCATTTATAACGAAGTAATTTGTCCCGATGTTCAGTCCCGTTGTCATGCTAAACCTTAACAATTTGTCGGAACGGGCCTACGGTCCCACATTACAATATTAAGGGGCAGGGCTTGTCAATAGATGGGTCTTTTAAAGAACGACCAATCATTTATAACAAAGTAATATATTTTAGCTATCGGTCCCACATTAAAATATTAAGGGGCAGGGCTTTGTCAATCCAGTTTTCACGCTAAACCTTAACAATTTGTCGGAACAGGGCTTTTAAAGAACGACCCATCATCTGTTTTAGCTTTCGGTCCCACAATGCAAGAGGTAACTTAGCTAAAGATACCTCCATGCGGCCTCAGTTACTAGCAAGGTAGCGCTATTCTTCAGCTACTCACCATTAGTGCACTCGGCCAAAAATATATATTTTAGCTATCGGTCCCACATTACAATATTAAGGGGCAGGGCTTTGTCAATAGATGGGGCTTTTAAAGAACGACCAATCATTTATAACGAAGTAATATATTTTAGCTATCGGTCCCATATTACAATATTAAGGGGCAGGGCTTTGTCAACAAATTGTCGGAACGGGCCTTTTAAATAATGACCCATCATCTGTTTTAGCTTTCGGTCCCACAATGCAAGAGGCAACTTAGCTAAAGATACCTCCACGGGGCCTTAATTACTAGCGAGGTAGCGCTTTTCTTCAGCTACTAGCCATTAGTGCACTTGGTCGAAAACACATATTTTAGCTATCGGTCCCACATTACAATATTAAGGGGCAGGGCTTTGTCAATAGATGGTGCTTTTAAAGAACGACCAATCATTTATAACGAAGTAATATATTTTAGCTATCGGTCCCACATTACAATATTAAGGGGCAGGGCTTTGTCAATCCCGTTGTCATGCTAAACCTTAACAATTTGTCGGAACGGGGCTTTTAAAGAACGACCCATCATCTGTTTTAGCTTTGTCCCATAATGCAAGAGGCAACTTTATAGCTAAATATACCATATTAAGGGGCAGGGCTTTGTCAATAGATGGGGCTTTTAAAGAACGACAAATCATTTATAACGAAGTAATATATTCTAGCTAGCGGTCCCACATTACAATATTAAGGGACAGGGCTTTGTCAATCCCGTTGTCATGCTAAACCTTAACAATATGTCGGAACGGGGCTTTTAAAGAACGACCCATCATCTGTTTTAGCTTTCGGTCCCACAATGCAAGAGGCTACTTAGCTAAAGATACCTCCACGCGGCCTCAGTTACTAGCGAGGTAGCGCTATTCTTCAGCTACTCGCCATTAGTGCACTCGGCCGAAAATATACATTTTAGCTATCGGTCCTACATTACAATATTAAGGGGCAGGGCTTTGTCAACAATTTGTCGGAACGGGCCTTTTAAAGAACGACCCATCATCTGTTTTAGCTTTCGGTCCCACAATGCAAGAGGCAACTTAGCTAAAGATACCTCCACGCGGCCTCAGCTACTAGCGAGGTAGCGCTATTCTTCAGCTACTCGCCATTAGTGCACTCGGCCGAAAATATATATTTTAGCTATCGGTCCCACATTACAATATTAAGGGGCAGGGTTTTGTCAATAGATGGTGCTTTTAAAGAACGACCAATCATTTATAACGAAGTAATATATTTTAGCTATCGGTCCCATATTACAATATTAAGGAGCAGGGCTTTGTCAACAAATTGTCGGAACGGGCCTTTTAAATAATGACCCATCATCTGTTTTAGCTTTCGGTCCCACAATGCAAGAGGCAACTTAGCTAAAGATACCTCCACGGGGCCTTAATTACTAGCGAGGTAGCGCTTTTCTTCAGCTACTAGCCATTAGTGCACTTGGTCGAAAACACATATTTTAGCTATCGGTCCCACATTACAATATTAAGGGGCAGGGCTTTGTCAATAGATGGTGCTTTTAAAGAACGACCAATCATTTATAACGAAGTAATATATTTTAGCTATCGGTCCCACATTACAATATTAAGGGGCAGGGCTTTGTCAATTTTAAAGAACGACCCATCATCTGTTTTAGCTTTGTCCCATAATGCAAGAGGCAACTTTATAGCTAAATATACCATATTAAGGGGCAAGGCTTTGTCAATAGATGGGGCTTTTAAAGAACGACAAATCGTTTATAACGAAGTAATATATTCTAGCTAGCGGTCCCACATTACAATATTAAGGGACAGGGCTTAGTCAATCCCGTTGTCATGCTAAACCTTAACAATTTGTCGGAACGGGCTTTTGAAGAACGACCCATCATCTGTTTTAGCTTTCGGTCCCACAATGCAAGAGACAACTTAGCTAAAGATACCATTATTAAGGGGCAGGGCTTTGTCAATAGATGGGGCTTGGGGCTTTTAAAGGACGACCAATCATCTGTTTTAGCTTTGTCCCACAATGCAATAGGCAACTTAGCTAAAGATACCATATTAAGTGGCAGGGCTTTGTCAATAGATGGGGATTTTAAAGAACGACCAATCATTTATAACGAAGTAATATATTTTAGCTAGCGGTCCCACATTACAATATTAAGGGACAGGGCTTTGTCAATCCCGTTGTCATGCTAAACCTTAACAATTTGTCGGAACGGGGCTTTTAAAGAACGACCCATCATCTGTTTTAGCTTTGTCCCACAATGCAAGAGGCAACTTAGCTAAATATACCATATTAAGGGGCAGGGCTTTGGCAATAGTTGGGGCTTTTAAAGAACGACCAATCATTTATAACGAAGTAATATATTTTAGCTAGCGGTCCCACATTACAATATTAAGGGACAGGGCTTTGTCAATCCCGTTGTCATGCTAAACCTTAACAATTTGTCGGAACGGGGCTTTTAAAGGACGACCCATCATCTGTTTTAGCTTTCGGTCCCACAATGCAAGAGACAACTTAGCTAAAGATACCATTATTAAGGGGCATGGCTTTGTCAATAGATGGGGCTTGGGGCTTTTAAAGAACGACCAATCATGTAATGTATAACAAAGCAATATGACCGCCACACTCTGGTTTCAATAAATAGCGATGCTTTTACATATTTAAACATCGTTTTAATCAAGTTTTGCTTTTTTGTTGTTGTAGAAACAACAATACGGTCAATTATAATGATTGACATTAATATTTAATACATTTTGTAAAATACTTAAACATCTATATATATAAAAGTACACCTTAAAATGCTGCTTCGCGAAAGATGCCTCAACCATTTCGACGAGGCTTTTAAAGAACGACCTTTCTTATTTTGGGTAGACTGCCTGATCACTCCAGTATTGATCATACATTTGTATCTCCACGCGGAAAGGGAAGGTGATTGGCTCCTCCACATGTATGCCTTGAAGAGGATGATTCCATACTTCTTTGGTGCTTCTTTGCTGCTAACTATGATAGATACATGTCTTGGCATGTATTAGAAATGTATACGTCTCTACCAGATGCTATGTTATCTGCATTCCTTCGAGGTGAGCATGTTTGTCGACATCGTGACGGGCTTTGGAATTCTGTCTCTCTAGACCAGTGTGGAGAACAAACATATATTCGCTATGGGAAGTCAAAAGGGAGCTTAGTTGGAAAATCCCTTTCCTCAGAACAAGTGTCAGAGTGGATTCTGTCCCATCATCTCTGTAGCACACTCTCCCTACTAATAGATAGTGTCTTTGACTGTCCGACAGATGATGATAATGATGATGTCAACGTAAGTGGACACAAGGAAGACTCTGCAAATCAGAGAAAACTAGACGCTGCAGACTGAAATAAAATCATAGATGAACTGAGGAAACATACCAATCCACTGACAGAAGAGCCTGAAGACCGATTAACCCACATAATTAGTGGAAGAACAGCCCCCGATGAAGTGCATGTAGACGATGCCATCCCACCGCTGCCACCACTTGTAGCGTTATTGGTGCCACACAATGGACAATGGGTTTATGACTATTATTTATGACACGCTTCGATCACGTTATTTTTAATTAATAAGCACTTTTAAGTCATAAATAAAGTCCGGTCTTAAAAGACCGGACTTTATTTATGACACGCTTTTAACGCTAACGTTTTATTCAACACTCATACAGTGAATACTTTAACGGGGATATTTCACCTGTATGCGTACATACAGTGAATAGACTTTAACGGGGATATTTCACCTGTATGCGTACATACAGTGAATACACTTTAACGGGGATATTTCACCTGTATGCGTACATACAGTGAATACACTTTAACGGGGATATTTCACCTGTATGCGTACATACAGTGAATACACTTTAACGGGGATATTTCACCTGTATGCGTACATACAGTGAATACTTTAACGGGGATATTTCACCTGTATGCGTACATACAAAATACACTTGACTCTGGGATATTTCATCCAGTCTGCATAACTATACAGTGAATACACTTTATGGGGGAGGGGGGGGGGGGGGGGGGCAATAATTTGGAGATGTTAATCCTGTTGACTATAGGTTATTTCACCTGTATGTAATACTCTTGACTCTGGGATATTTCATCCAGTCTGCATAACTATACAGTGAGTACACTTTAAGGGGGGATAAATTGGAGGTGTTAATCCAGTAGTTTCACAAGTGTGTGTACAACAATTTTGTGTGGGTCAGGGCTCGCGTTACAGGATGTTATCCGGTAATTTCACAAGTGTGTGTACACTTATCCTTAGGCCAGGGTAAAGGGAAACTCATGTGGATTAATCGTAATTTCACAGGTATGCATGCCAGGCCAGGGTGAAGGGAAGCTCACATGGACTAATTGTAATTTCACAGGTGTGCATACACTATTTTCGGAAAAGGCCGGGGACTCACATTGATTAATTCTGTTTCACAGGTGTGTATACACTACTACTTGCTTGGACCAGGCCAGGGGACTCACATTGATTAACCCTGTTTCACAGGTGTGTATACTTGGAACAGGCCAAGCCAGGTATGGGACTAGTCGATTAATCCTGTAAGCTTTAAATGATTTTAAGGCAAGGAGGCTACAATTTACCAGTAATGTATGGCATTGCATATGACTGTGGGACGAACAATCATGTAATAATAACAACACTGAACTATTTATAGTGTGACCTGGGGGCAAAGGTCACTTTAATATTTAAGCTTATTTTGTGCACACTGGGTGATTCATATCGGCGGCCCATTTAAGCTTATTGTGCACTTGGGTGATTACATATCGGCCCATTTTATAGTAACGGATTTCATTTTACATCAAATCATAAACTTAAATTGGACTATCAAACCTTGAAACGATGTAAACGGGACGATTTGTTAGAGTGAAATCACCATGTGATGTGTTGTTTTCATCACGTTGCCAAAAAGGGAGTGTTTTTTATATTCCTAAGACAGCGCCACAATCCGTGTCCTACGATGATAAGTAACGCAATGTTTTGTCGTAATATAATTATATAAGTGTCTAAAACGCTTGTTTAGACTTAAACTACTGCAAAATATACCGAAAAGGTACAATAAATCATAGAATCCAATGAATAACATGTAGAAACACTAGTCTCTTACACGCACTACTGTATGCAATAACCCGGGCAATGCTCCAGCGTAGTGACTGGCGCTGTTGAAGAGTTCATTGACTATTCATTGTTAAAACAAGAGAGGGCAGCATTTCACAGTTCCGTTACACAGCTCCCTTATCCGAATTTAGGCTGTCCTCAGCCTAGCATGTAATTTAAACGATGATTCCTCACATGTATGTTTATAACATAGCGCAAATGATCTTTCCTTGCGATTGGTCATAGAGTATGACATAATTAGTGGAAGAATAGCTCCCGATGAAGTGAATGTAGATGATGCCCTTGCGATTGGTCGTACATCAGCATGTCAGTTTCAGGATAATCTCCCACAGGGCTTCTATACTCCTCTGAAGAAGGCGGTGGTCATAATGGAAGCAATGAAGAAACGGATCAAGGTTGTAGACAATTGTGCAAGTATATATGACATGGAGAAACTCTATGCTCGTTTGCTTGTGATTTCACAGAGCAGAAACATCAAACTATCAGAAGTATTCCAGCATGAGCTTTCCCCTGTTCCGTCTTCCCTTTTTGATGATTATGGTGATATGAGAAAAGGAAGCAAGGCTATCCTCATTCATAAGTTAGCAGTGGTCACTATGACTCCACTAGATCCAGTAGATGCTGAACTAGTTGATGGCAATGAAGCTATTTACCATACTTTGTGGCCTCAAAACACAACCTTGAAGACATTTGCTGACAACTTAGTCTCTTCATTTCAACGATCTCATGACACCATACATCATATTTGATCGGAATGATGCGCATTCTATCAAATCTCATGAAAGACAGAGACGAATGAATAAAAAAAGTGATGATAACAAAACAGCACTCATTAAGTTTCTGTGCAACACTGACAGCACCAACCCTAATATGCAGTTAATAGGAGAGGAGACCATATATAAACATGAAGAGGCTGACGTTAAAATCATCAGCTATCTCCTGGAGCTACTACCCCAAAAGAACCACATTCAAAAACTGGCAGATGATACAGATATTCTTTGTATTTTTCTTTTTGCTTTACAGTGGGGAGCACAGTGCGAAGGCTTCCACGAGGGAATGCAATGGTCAAGTAATTGATATCAATGCTACTGCCCTCAAGCTTGGGAATAAGTGTTTGGACCTGCTTGCTGCTCATGCCATATCTGGTTGTGATACAGTCTCATATCCCTTTGGAAAAGGGAAAACAACAGCCATCAACTTAGTCCTCAAGAAAGATCTTAATCTTCAACAATTTTTCAAATCCAGAAGCTTCCGAACAGGAATGGATGGAAGTTGGAATGAACTTTCTCTCCTCTCTATATTGTGGAGGGTTACGAGAATCACTCAGCAGCTTTGAGGTTCTCTTTGTTTAGCAAGAAGAAAGAGCCACCAAAAATAAAATCACTGCCAATGAGTCTGCAGCTTCACATATCAAACGTGCACGTCTTCAAGTTCTCATCTGGAGAGGGGCTGACCAGGCTAACTCTCCAGCAGCCGACCTCACAAAGTTCGGATGGAAACTAGATGATAACATTCCTATGCCAGTATATGGTAATGCCGAGATTGCCCCCCCCCCCCCCCCCCCCCAAAAATAAAAATAAAAATAAAAAATAAAATAAAATAAAATAAAATAAAATAACATAAAAAATACAAATATATAGATATATTGTAGCTTGTTGCCTGTGGGTGCAGTTCATCCACACCCTGTTCAAGAAACACTTGTAGTTGCCGTTCAGCTGGGCTGCCGTGCACTACATACTGTCGGTGTAAAGGAGAAGAGCAGTGTGGAAATGTGCACACAAAGAGTAAAGATCCAGAGGTATCAGATGCAGAGGACGAAGGAGGAACAATGAGTGAAGAGGAGGCTGACGGACCGACATCTGAATAGCATATCGGACAGATATTGTTTCAGAACTTATGAAAAAGAGAGTACATGAAAAGCAGTCAACATCATAATACATAGACTTTATATTGAGTCAAAAAATGTAAGAGACAGTAAACTTGCCTCGTACGGATTATGTAAGCCCATTTTATTACAAATTATCCATAAGGTTAAATGTTTATTACGTTTAATATACATATATATGCATTCCTCGGGGAAATTGCTTTAATTTGATACCAAACACGATATGTTTTACGACAAATTGCATTTTGTCGTAAATATTGCGTAATAATGAAAAGGGGCGTGGCTTATGACGTCAACAACATTCTCAATTACTTTTGAAATACACATATATACATTCCTTATGAACATCTCTTTATTTTGATACCAAACACGATATGTTTATACTACAAACCCCCATTTTCATATTATGACATAATCAAAAAATGGGCGTGGCTTCTGACGTAAATATTAATTAATGCTCATGGGTGCCAATTTTGCCATCCACCTGATTCTGAATCTAAAACACCTCAGCTATCATAATCAGCGATAAAATTGCATTAGTACTCTATTTCACGGTCATGATGAGGTTCCTTCTAGATTTAACCGGTTATCGATTTTGGTACCGTTTTCCTCATCAGCATTTTAAGCAGCTTGGGGAGCAATACACTCTTCCTTCGTAGACAAGCTTCAACAGCACTCCAACTTAAAAATACAGTGGTAGTAGTGGCAAGAACCCCGTGTCAACGACGTCTCTTCTCTTGGAAATCGCCAAGTCTCGCAATAATATCACGTGTACTACAAAACGATCTGATTCAATTGAATGACCGTGCACAGTTGTAACAAAGTTTCTTCCTTACTAACATCAGAGAGCATGGTAGACTGCAAAAGCTAGCTGAATGATTGTATATGTGATTGGCATGCTGGTGGTAGTCTTTGCACAATTACCATGTTTACTTATCTGACTATGTGAGATCAACATTTTCCTGATACATTCAGACATTAAGCAAGGCAAACAGCAAATTCTGTACAAGATACACGTCAGGCTCCGATATCAAACATCTGAAGAGAGCAATTTGTGTGATCATCCCAGGGCCTAACAGCATAAGTGGCCCATTAACCGACTTTAAGCAGACAGCCTTGGTGCAGATCATGGACATGTTTGATTGTTTTATACCTGCGGAATTTGTATCGTTCAGGATCTGTGATCAGGTACATTTTCGTCTCGGAATTGAAGATGACATTGAGACTAATTACACATCCACTTGTTCGTTTGAGATGAGAGAGGACCTTGGCAGAGGTACAAGTTGTGAAAAGCATATTTGTACATCTTTGAGTGTCTTCTCAGTTTGCCAGTATTTGTATCATCACCAACCTAGGAACATTCTACCCAACGGCTAAAAAATCATATTGCATAGCTTCCATCTCCATGTATCATTGTATACTTCTCGTCATCCGTATGCCTCTTTAAACTTTATCTTCGTACACTCTGCAGTGAGTGTTAGTCGCGCAATCCGCGCTCGTTCTTCGTCCCGCACACAACTGCGTCAGTTAGCGGGCGGCCCGACATGAACTGATGGCTGCGAGTTCTCATCACGGGTAGGATTTACCCGGTCAACGAGTTCGACACCACTTTCCTTTTTGTACACCAATCCGAGAGATTGGTTCCGAAAGTGTCTCTACACAAATTTTTCAAGCGACCTTTACAAAAAGACGTTTGTGAGCTTAAATGTTACAATGCTGTTTAATATTCCGTGACAATATGGATAAATCGTTTATCTTGCACATTTTGGATAACTTTTTGATAGCGCTTTATGTGTTTTGCGATTGTTCTTGATGTGCTTATCGTTGCAATGCTACTTTGTACTATGAGACATGTTTAACATATTGAATGTTTCACCATACGTTGTTCCCTTTCACATGTAGTGTTTACACCTAATATCGTCCCTTTCCTCGTCTCCTTTTCCCCTGTATTGTGTTCAGCGTTCGCATTAAGTGGTGGTCCGGTTGTCCGGGACAACCAAAATTAGCACTGGGCAACCAACATTTACCTTTTACATTTGCCCGGCGGGCAACCAAAAATCTTACTAACAGTTAACACATGAATTTAAATATTTTACAGAACTGTGAATGAAACAAAATCAGCAGCTAAATAATAATTAAATAATTCAAGTTTCATACGGAAAATATCAATCTATCATCCTACTTCCATGATCTCATTTGGGCCTTATGTTGTACCTTCACAATTCCAATATATAACCCAACTTGAATTGTCAACTCAACATTTGCACTTATATCATGTGATACAAATATCTATATTAAGTACATGTACAGGGTGTCCCAAAAGTCTATGCACGATTTTGAAGCTTTGTATTTCACAAAATATAAGTCGTATTGAAAATATGAATACATATTTAGAAAGAGGAGATGTGGGAAATAATGTTGATACCAAACATTGGAGTAACATCTGTTTGTAATGCCACCCTAGAAGTAAAATATGTATTACTGCAAAAACGTTATTTTTTTCTTCGGAGGAATAAAGTTCATAAATCCATACCTATTGAGATTAACAAAAAGACGGGTAGAGTTGGTTACACGGAAAGTGATCCGTCAATTGTAATATTTAAAATTTTACATTACTGTGATCTTATCATAATAGCAAACTCTATCACACACAATTTTCGTTTCTATAGTGAAATCTAGTTTAAATGTTTTCCATTTATACAGAGGAGATGTGTGCTAAAGCGAAATTCTGTGAACAGTTGATCTTTTAATCTTGTTTTCTGCGGAAAGTCAGTGAATAGATCTCTTTGGACTTTTGGCTACTGCATGTCTCATGACATCATTGTGACTTGTTGATCTACCAGTCTTTTTTCTACCACATCGAGACAAATCATGCACAGTTCCTGTGTTCAAAAATGTATCCACCAACTTCAGAATGGATATTCTTCCTGGTGCGCGTTTCACTTAGAAATGTTTTCTAAACTTTTGTTGAGTAAGTTGAACCGAATTTGTTTTAGCGTATAACCATACAATTTGTATTCGCTTATCTATGCTGTAAACCATCTTCAATGAAGACTTGCTGTGCAATGTCTACTACGCCTATTTATGTTGTGAGTGACCGAGTTTGGTAATTAACATTAATGTTGCAGGGTAAGCAGTGAACTGTGACTAATGCGCAACGTTGGTCTCATACCGTTAATTTATGCGCACCTGTTTTTAGCAACAATGTGTGGTACTGGTATGGGTGTGTCTCACATGACCAAAAACTTTCAACCAGTTTTATAATGTTGTGGGTTCACCAATAGGGTTGTGTTTGGTATCAAAATAATTTCCCAAATCTCGTCTATCAAAATATGGTTAAATTTATACCATATGATTTACATTTTATTAGATATGACTCTTCAAAAACGTGCATAGACTTTTGGGACACCCTGTACATTCAAGTTCAAGTTTTCTGTGGTCGATCTCAATATGTTTAGTAATAGCTCCAACACAAGAAACTTCTGAAACTGAAAGAATAAAAGTATAAAAATAGCAAGATGATGATGATGGTGTGAGTGACTGTGATTACTAGTTATTAGTAACATATTCATGTTTTAAATTACTGTCATAATTGTGTACAGTATCACAACTGTGACGTCTTGCGCAGTGCATAATCGCAGTGTGGGGGGTAGATTACTTAGTTAAACCAAATAAACACATCAACTACGGACAACCACACATTCTGCCGGGCAACCATAATTTCCTGATAGGTTGTGCGGCGGACAACCAATTTTGTTTCCTTAATTCGGACACTGATTGTGTTTTGTGTTTTCTACCCATCTTGCCTCGTTCTCGTTCATCAGCGGGATTTGCATCATTCAGAATCTGTGTTCAGTTCTGTCCCCTGCGTCTCTCTGTAGTTTATTCTTTTCGAACTTGAGCTCTTCTCACTCTGATCTCCGGGCTGCTCCAGTGTACTTGCGGTTGATCTGTTAGGTCGTTATTGTCATTCGTCTGGGTAATTTTATCTTGCACTTGCCTTTCATCGCATCGGTTCCGAAGTCCGTGATCACCTGGTGGCAGGAAGCTTTTCGCTTTGGTTCGCCTGTATTCGTTCTCCTATGTGAAAACTATTCTCCTTCCCGTACTTGTTGCCTATCCTTGTAGCTAGTACACCGTGTTATCTTCTCGATTGTCCTCCCTGGTTTGTCTTCATCTTTTAGACTTGGGATCTTTGTTCATGCTGTTTGTATTGGGTTTTTTATAATGTTCATGTTTAGTTTCGCCCTTAGTGTAGTGTCCAGCGTCTACCTTGGTTCTCGGCATTTGAGTCCTTATCACCCACTGCCTTGGCGGCTCCCGTGGTCGATCTGTTAGGTTTTACGTATGTTTTCGTTTCGGTAGTTTAACCTACGAATTCGTCTGCCTTTCATCGCATCGGTTTCATAATCTGTGATTCACCTTTATCTGTTTCCGTTTTGTTTTTGATATCCGTCCCTTTCTTGTGCACCATCTTTGAGATGGTTTCGTTTTGTCTTGTCTGTGTCTTGTTTATGTTCATGTTTTGTATACATGTATACATTCATTTCTTAATCTGCTTATTTGCTTAGTTGCTTATTTATTTATTTATTTATTCATTTATGTATTTATTTACTTAGTTGTTTATTAGGCCTACTGTTTTATTTCTTTATTAGCCCACACGATGTTCACTTCTAACGTTGTTATTATTGCATTACTAATATATTGCCCAACATTAAGACACGTCGTGATGGAGACGAGCTATAAATACAGTCTGGGCATGCGGGTAGAATTGCTAATTTTACTCGCACAATTTGTTTTTATTTTTGGATTGTAACGCATTAAAGAAAATGTAGCCATACGATGATGAGTATTTAAACTCATTACGACTTGTTTGGATCCATTTCGTCCCATTTGGATCCATTTGGAACCATTTCGATCCGTTTGAACCCGTTTGGACCCGTTTGGACCCGTTTGGACCCGTTTGGACCCGTTTGGACCCGTTTGGACCCGTTTGGACTCGTTTGGACCCATTTCGACCCATAAGGACTCATTTCATAGAATACAGATACCCTTTTTATAATATGATTTAGATCAGTAAGCCAATCCCTTTCCTCCAGGCTCCAGCTTTTTAACTTATGATTGGACCCCAATCACCCGCACTTGATTGTTATAGAAGGGTGTACTTTGTCAGATAGGTTTATTGATCCCCCCCCCTCTGAAAAGCCTGACATATTCAGTAATACTAATAAGTTCAAATGTTTAAAATACCCTTTTGAGAACCCAATTTTGGTTAAAATAAACTTTTGATAACCCAATTTTCTACTTACCTTCTTTTTATTTAAATGCATGTATAAGGAAGGGGTATTGATCGGTAGACATTACACCAAGTTTGGTATAGCGATCGGGTGTTAATTTTACATTATGCAGGTATATTGAAAGTCGGAATTTCAAAGTCAGGGAGGTACATCCACGTTGGTTTTGGTACACACACAGAAATTTTGCGCACGTTAAGTAAAATAACGTAATGTAAAGTAAAATTATGCAAAAAGTACACAATGCGAGGTATTCTTTATTACTAAACCATTTTGTAACTTTTAAAATTACATTTTTGAAATGTATTGGAGATAATTACCG
Organism: Ophiura sarsii; assembly: GCA_035610835.1. Taxonomy (NCBI): domain Eukaryota; kingdom Metazoa; phylum Echinodermata; class Ophiuroidea; order Amphilepidida; family Ophiuridae; genus Ophiura; species Ophiura sarsii. The sequence continues at coordinate 2,970,288 of CM069457.1, forward strand.
GGGTTTGTAGATATTTTATCGAAATTAAGTAAAACAAAAGTCTAAAATACAATTTAATCGGTAAAAGGTGATTTCGCCCAACGTGTTAAGTAAGAATTATCGATATGATTGGTGAAAGTCGTAATCTTTCCCTAATCGCCGGGTAGAATCTCCTCGTGTAATTATACAAGATGGCGAGCGTTAGAGAAACACTCGGCCGGTGGGGAGTTCCTCCGGAATACATTGACAAATTTGAAGGTAAGGAAGTAGTATATCTTTCGACTTTTGGTAATGCCTTTATGTCCTTGTTTTCATGATGTTATTGAAGTCATCTGAAAATCATAAGTTTTGAGAGATTCACAGAAAAAAGTAAAACTTGTGTTGGCACCGAGCGTCGTACTCGGGGTCGTACTACACCGTGTGTGCGTTGCGTTTGCATGCATCATTTCATAGCGGCTCATTTGTACATGTGGCCATGTGAAACGTGATTAGGACGTATGTAGTATGTACATAGGTCAAAATGCAACGATGCAAGGTTATTGATTGATTGATTGATTGATTGATTGATTGATTGATTGATTGATTGATTGATTGATTGATTGATTGATTGATTGATTGATTGATTGATTGATTGATTGATTGATTGATTGATTGATTGATTGATTGATTGATTGATTGATTGATTGATTGAATTGAATTGAATTGATTGATTGGTTGATTGGTTGGTTGGTTGATTGATTGATTGATTGATTGGTTGGTTGGTTGATTGATTGATTGATTGATTGATTGATTTATTGATTGATTGATTGATTGATTGATTAATTGATTGATTGATTGATTTATTGATTGATTGATTTATTGATTGATTGATTGATTGATTGATTGATTGATTGATTGATTGATTGATTGATTGATTGATTGATTGATTTTTTAATTGATTTTTGTTAATGATTTTCAGATGACTTCAATAACATCATGAAAACAAGGACATAAAGGCATTACCAAAAGTGGAAAGATATAATACTTCCTTACCTTCAAAAACTCCCTTGAAATTACCTAAAACTTACATCCGAATTCAATAAAAAATACCCAGCAATTGTGTAAACAATTGCCTAAAAAATACATCCAAATTCAGTCAAAAATACCCGGTGATTGTGTAAACAATTATCTTAAACTTACATGCAAATTCAGTAAAAAATACCCAGTCATTGTGTAAACAATCACCTTAAACCTACATTTAAATTCAGTCAAAAATACCTAGTCATTTTGTAAATATTTACTCAAAAATTAAGCAAAATTTCCCATAATGTTGTGGTTTTTTTACATAACATGTGGTAAAATATTACAAAGCATTTACGTAAAAAAATGCGTAACTAGTTAAGAGCAACTTTGCGTACCAATCAAAGAAAATCAAAAAATGTTGGCAGACTTCAATTTATTTATTTATTTATTTTTTTAATGTCAGGGTGCAGCATTGGTCAAAGTCTATAAAAATCCAAATTAGGTCACCGCTGGACCTTCGTTACCATAGCAACGGCCAAAATATCAAAATGACATGTTTTGGCCTATTTCAGCACTTTTATAAGGCTAAAATATTTCAAAATTTTAAGATTCACCATATGTAGGGAAAGTAGAGGTAGAACTTGACAGTCACACCACATGATTTACAACACATAAGCTTTCTAGAAATGCAATTCTCAAACAACCATCATGGCCTACTTGGGTTATACCATTGTTTGAAATAGGGGTGTTTTTTGTAAATATTTATTTCCTGAAATATAGCAATGTTCAACGAGCTGTAAACCCCAAAGTGGTGCTTTTTAAACATTTATATTATCAATGTGGCTAGACTAGGTAGTACTTAACCTAAATAAACAAAAAAAAGTTTCGGTAATTTTGACAGAGGCAAACAGTGTTGCCTGAAAGTTTGACATTTTCCCATAAAATAACAGTGTTTTTGGGGGGGAAATGAGCCCCTACGAATGTTTTAACAGGAAACCAAGCATCGCAAAGTACCTTTAAACACTAATTCTCAAGCAATGACCCATTCTTAAGACTGTTCTGCAGCATATGTTTTGTAGTAATATCCAAAATGGCCCCCAGAAGCCATCTTGGAATTTAGAAAATCACATAACTTCTGGACACATTAACCCAGAGACAAGATTGAGGTATCTCTTTTGACTAATTTTATGACTAGGAATCTAATACGGTGGTTATTTAATGATTTGGAGGCTGTATTCAGCATGAAATACAAGATGGCTGCCAGCGGCCATCTTGGAATTGATAAAATCACATAACATTTGAACGTCTTAACCAGGACACGTTATTTAGGTGTCTGTTTTGACTAACGCTATGCCTTGGAATCCTATATACAGTAGTTATTTTATTATTCTGAAACATAATGTAGATGTTGCTCTCATCTTATTTATATAAAAATTATTCTAAAACCTACTAGTATTTAATGACATGTATGGGTTAATTGTACTCATTATGAAAGATTCAAGATGGCTACTTGACGACTATTTTAGAAATGTTATGATGTTCTTAAATATGATAAAGGGGCATTTCTTCAATAATTCCACAATGCTGAATATATTCCAGAGGCAAGTTTTTCAATCATTTTCAGTATAAAAGCCCCAAAAGCATGGGTGGATTTCCTGTACTGTTGCTGACCACGAATAATTGTTGCAAATGTTAAGGACAAATAAAAAGTATGATAAAACACAGTAGCTGCTTTAATTAACAAATTTTACTTTACAAATTTTAGTTTTTAACGATAAAAAACTTTAGAAGAATGCAATACAATGCATCACTCTAGTTTCGTTTTTGGTCTTTAACCTACCCCGGCGGAGATATTTTGGTGTGGATCAGGAGGAGGGGGAAACATTGAGGGATTTTGAACAAACAAACTACCGCGGTCCGACTCTGATTCGATCCGCGGACCTTCTGCACGCCCCACGCGCGCTCCTAACTGAGCTAACACACAAGAGCTTACGATATTATAGGCCTACATGATATAAATGGCACATGAAATTCGCCAGTTACGCTCGATACTGTTACAATTCTTCTAGATATATCGAGCGATACTGGAACGTGTTTATGTTACTGGTAGGCCTACGTCACACGCTACAGTAGTGAAGCATGCGCTTGGGGAGAGGATTTTGCGTAATAATTCGTAGTATTTAGGACTGTTAGGGTTAAGAATATAGTGTTCAACCATCCAGAACATTGGTGTGTGCGCCAAATTAAACCAACGTTTTGCATAAAAAATGTGGTGATCTTCTACTGGTTCACGTAGTGATCCTCATTAATGATCCCAAAGTACATTCCCTCGTTGAATTGTCTTGTGATACTGAATAAGGATCGCATTCTGTCAGTGTTGGTATATTGAAAGCCAAACCATACTGACCAATTACAGTTTGCATCCACCCATCTTCTTTATAAGAAAGTGTGTGGTAGAATACTTAAAATAGCTACTATGTTTTAATAATAGTATAATAACAAGCATTTAAAAAGCGCTCTACAAAGAACACAATACAGCGCTTAACAATATCAAACAACATTATACAAGAAAAATGCAAAGAAAATAATATACACAAGCCATGCAAAGATAAAAAATCAGTACTTGGGAAACAAATTCGTTTTTAACCGGCGTTTGAAGATACAGACGGACGGGCCTCTCTGATGCTGACCGGGAGCTGATTCCAAAGCCGGGGCCACATAATAATGATAATAATAAACAGGCATTTAAAAGACGCATTTCAAACCGTAAGGAAACTCAATACGCCGCACAAAGATAAAATCAATAAATTAAAAATTAAAAATTAAGAAAACGCACAACCTTTACAACCATAAAATACCATAACAAATTAACAAACTATATAAATGAGTAAAAGGCAAAACACAATTGAAGCGCAAAAGTCAATATAAATACAGATTTGCCAAATTACGATCTAGTGAAAAGACATGAACGGAATTATCACCAGCTTGATGTTTAAATAGAGGCACAAAAATCCTGGTAGCATCAGAAGAGGGGCGAATTCGGGGTCTGCTATCTTCATTTAACACACATGATTTTTCTTTCTGTTTTGCCTTGCTACATTTTAAACTTGCCAAGACAATTCAAGTTTGCTAGCAACAGCTGACTTCTGTAACTTGAATCCACCCATGGATGCTTTTATACTATAAACATGATCTCAAAATGATTGACACCCGTTTGCCTCTGTAATGGATTTCTCATAGTCCATTATGATACCCTTTCATCATCACTAAGTTAGTTTGGCTCAAAAGAAATGCACCATAAATGTTCTAAAATGGTTGTTGGTGGCTTTCTTTGATATCCATGCTGAGAATAATTAACTCTTACAGGGAATCCTAGACAGATTATTTCATGAACATTAAATTATTCAAGAGCAACATCTATTGTGTTTCTAGGTTGAATGGTTCGGCCGATATGGTCCCACACCACCAAATAAGTACCCTATTGCTTTGTGTGGTTTAGAGGTCAAGTTCGTGTTAATTTGTCTCACCTTAAAGAGCTAACTGGTTCATTCAAATCATTGTTTTTGTTGAAGATCAAGATGTCTTCTGCTTAAAAACAATCCGTTTGTGGGGGTTAACCGGCATTTCCCCCCGCTACAGGCCAATGATATCTATCTTAGGTACGATAGGCTGCCTATATTCTAAGATCCGGGATTTTTTTTGCTCTAAATTGGTGGAAACAGTGACATCATGTAAAATAATAACATTCATGAACAAGCTAGAGATTTCGGGCCTAATATGGAAGAAATAACCTACAAATGCCAAATTATGAAACATTAAGGTACATTTACAGCAATTTTTACCTTTTCTAGGATGTTAAATTTAGACTTGATTTCAAACACTGCCGGATTTTGCCAGAACGCAAAATATGATTTGGTGGTGTGCACTCATATGAAAATCTAGATATACAAGTGTCAGTCTTCTTGGAATTATAATGTTGAAGGCATACCATAATAATACAATAATCACTGTTTTGGATTCCAGGGCATAAAGTTATTAAAAAAAGACACAGAAATTATAGAATTTCATCAATTCCAAAGATGGCTGCCAGCAGCCATCTTGGATTTCATGCTGAATTATAAAAATTATAAACTATCCACCGTAATAGATTCATAGGCATAATTAACATACACATATCATTATATCAATCATGTCTCCAGGTTTATGTTAGAAGTCATAACATTTTCTACATTTCAAAATGGCCTCTGGCGGCCATTTTGGATATTGCTGTATCCCAGCTGTCTGCAGTTGCCCAAACTTTTGCGAGGGGAATAGGAGCTAATTTTGTTTCTAAATACCCTATAGTATCAAAACCCACCCTTAACCTACCTTTGCTTTCCCTGGATCACTGAATATGACCCTACCAATGGTTATGAGCAACAGCTTCATTGAGGGCGTTTAATCTGGCAACGCTGTTGTTTAAATACTATCAAATCATGTCCAACTTAATGCTGAATTGATACAAATATCATTTGAATGCATATCAATCCTTATCAGAATTTTCTATGAAAGTAAATCCTGAAAATCCCTATTTTTCACAATGATATTAAATGTCAATAAACCGAAAAAGTGCAAAGTTCCTGGCAACACTGCTCTCCGGTACAACAATTACCGACACTTTTTTTTCTTGAAACATGTAGACCAACATCCTGTCTATTGACCCTGAACAGGCTAATTTAAAAAAAGCACCACTTTAGGGGTTATGTCATTTTTACAACCTTCACTTTTTGCAAAATTAAAATTAATCAAAACACCCCTATTCTACAAAATGGTTTAACCCACATTGAAAAATTAAAAGTTAATGTTGACATCATTTTTGGAAAGGACAAGGATGGCTACTTCACTGTATAAAAGAAGGGGACTGTAATGCATGTTCTTCATACAGATATATGACCTAATACTTACGCTTTTTTGTGAAATGGGTAAAATAGTGAAAATTGGGTAATTTCATATATTGGCCGTTGCCATGGCAACCAAAGGTATATTGGTAATTTTTTCACCAAATATATACATGTTGACCAAAGGTGTAAACATGTGCAAAGTATAAAGGAAATTGATATTTTAAAGTCTGCCACCACTTCTTTGATTTTTACACACAAGGTCTCTTAAGTAAAATTTATACCTAGCCACTGTGCAAAATAAATACCTAGTAAAATTGCATTTTTATACATAATAGTTTGGTTTTTTTTACCAAACAGAGTTTATGTAAAATGTTACCAAATTGTTTTGGTGTTCTATACGTGCTTCAAAATTATGTAAAATTTTACATAACTTAGGTAAAATTTCTGTGTGTGTAGAAGAACCCCCCCCCCCCCCCCCCCCCCCGGGACTCCTACTACACACACATATCTATGTTATAACTCATGCTTTAAGTGGTCCCTCTGGGAGATTTTATCTTACCGTTATTTTAAAGCTTCCCATACGCACTACATCACTGCACGCATGTTGTTTAAAAGTTTTAAGCAACCATGTTTAAACAACCAAGACGTTGTTTTCAATGTTTTATACCATATCATATTTTTGATGTTTTTATCTATAATGTGCAATATTCTCTTTTATATTAATTAATAAGTTACCTTGCCTTGTTTTTCAATGTTTTTATCATGTAAATTTCATGCAATTTGGCCTTAGGGCCACGACAGTGAGATGTTAATCAAAATCAATCAATCAATCAATCAAGGTTATTCAAGTGCCATGATTAAACAACTTGTCTTCTTTTTATGCATGATATTAATAACAGACTTTCTACAGTGATAGGCCTACATAACGTTCTATAGTGATCATCGGCAGCGTATAATAACAATTTGTTTTGTTTCATTTTCTCTCTTTTCCCCTAATTTTATCAAGGTATCCAGTGTCCAAATTTTGTTCTCGCTGTGCAACAAGGTGGTGACCTCGTTATCACACTTCCTGAGCCCACAACCCGGGCCACAACCACGGGTTCAGTCGGATACTTGAGCTTCATTTATCTAAATACCAACGGAAATAACGGACAGCTAGGACAACACATAGTCACAGTGACCGATTGGGGCAATGGGCCTATCCACAGTTTTACGTTGTTGGCGGCTGACATAACCCAAATGATAGTGAATATAATAGATAGGTCGTCAATTAGTCTGGGACAGTGCAGTTTTAGCGTCAGTAGAAGTACGTTGTTTTAAGCCTACATGTATGGTATATACACTTAAAGGTAGAAAGTCAACTTGATGTTTTCTATTTTACATGAAAGGTCATCCTTAAGATTGTTACATTCCAAAGGTTTAGTTGCATAATTCCAATCGTTCTAAATTTAGAAGCACAAGGTCAAAGGAGATTTGCCCATTTAGTAGTACACAAACTGGCTGGTGGTTAACCACCCGTGGCAGTAATTCACCACATTTTAAACACTAATTTCTAAAAGGAACTTTTCCCGGCACCTAAGATTTTACAGACATAATGAGAACAATATTGGGATTCTTCTGATATCAAAATATATTGACAAACTATCTTGATGTGAACAAAAAATCATAGTCAAAAAAGTGATCGGAACATACACCTTTAGCTCCTTCCACGCGGCTATTTTGTTTTAACATAGGCCTTATAATTGTACAAAACAGATTGTTCAGAAACTTTTCCCTACTATCAAAGTCTTATATCAAGAATTGCTGTAATAATAATTAATAATAATAAATAAGCATTTATAATGCGTCATTTATCTAGAAACAAGTTAATCCAAGGCGCAATGAACAAACAAGAAAAACAATACAGTACAGTGGAAATCACAGAGAAAAAAATGATCTGTAACAAACTTGCGCTGAACAAAAACCAACCAGAAATTGTTACGTGCTAAAAATATGACCAAAAACAATTACAATTACAAATTGAATATGAAAAACAATAACAATAGCATGGCAAACAAAATGTAAAAATCAAAACAGTTGATATTAGCAGTCATAAGCAAAATTGAATA